>MU130553.1:399675-738212 GCA_015039465.1 Phlegmacium glaucopus
TTCCTTCCTCCTCTTCTTCATCGTCGTCGTCATCAACCACCATCGCCTCCGCTTTTCTTTTCCTCTGCTCCTCCTCCTGCTGCCTCCGTTGCAACTCCTTGTTCTTCTTCTTCTCCCCCTTCACTCTTCGTTTCTCCGCCTCTACCCTCTGCCTCTCCGCTTCTACCCGCCGTCTCTCCTCCTCCTCCTCCAGCCTCCGCGCTTCCTCAATCTCCGCCTCTTCCCGCCTTTCCTCCTCCTCCCGCTCTCTCCGTCGACGCTCCCGTGCTTCCTCGAGCCGAGCTCGTTGGGAAGCAGGAGGGCGGGAGGGGCCAGCATTGTCGTTGGTGTTCATGTTTTTTTGTTTTGGAGGATGGGGCAATTTGAGAGGTAACCGAAGTGAAGAATCATCCCCAGACACCGACAGTCTTTATACCACGGAAACCTCGCACGGACCATCACGTGGCCTCGAGGGTCTCGGCCTTGACAGGGAGGTACTGTTACATTCCGTCTAACGTTACTCCGGTCCAGCTCCGTTGGAGTTGTTTCCGGTAGTCCGTACTCCGTACAGTGCCTTCCCTTATATCCTGAACTACTCTTTCTATGTTCAACTCCGAGACTTCTCCGTGTCATTCCGGTTCCTCCGTCTATACTCCAAACCCGTTATCACTTCTTCGCCACTACCACTATTCTTTGTCATCATCTTTCCCACCATCAGTCAGCACACCAGCCATGGATTATTCACCCAAGAATGCAGGACCTTTCCGGGAGCAGAACGCAGCACTTATATTTATATTCTATATTTCGGTTGCAATTCCTTTTATATTTAAAGTACTCGAACTTGTATGTTTTCCCTCAGTTCGAATATCAACTTTGTTTCCTCCTCTTGTTCATCCTCTAAGTCACTGAGGTCTTCCGTCTTATTACTTCTTCTTCCGTTCCGAAATCAGGACACCTTAGGAGCTGGGCGGCACAGCACACATGCTGAGGCCAACGTCCTTTCCGCTTACTGTTCCGGTTCCGTTCCGTCTGTTCCGTCTGTTCCGTCTGTTCCGGAGTAACTCCGACGTGACTTCCTTGTTTTAAACTTAACAAGTACTCACTTCAACACCGAAGTTGACAACAGTTGACCTTGCGTCCTGCGCTGCCGCAATTGTGTTGGCCCATGAACTGCTTTGTTTCAAATCTTGGGTCTCTTCCAAGCGGAGGAGAAGCTGTTCTTTCCGAGCATCTGTCAGATCGTCAAGCTCCAGTTTGGCGGCATCCTGCAGATCACGCAACTTGTATCGATCCCCGAGAGTGAGCCCTAGAAAGTATCCAGCATTAGTGCATGCTCTGACATAATGGAGGTAGACTTACCCTCATTCATTTCCTTTTTTTTGGACACTAGGGTGTTGAAGATGGTGGGTTTACGTGTCTTCTTGTAATTCGATTCCGCATTGACCGTCTTTGTGATTTTCTTCACCGAAACATTGAATTTCTTTGCCGCTTCTTCAATCAATGCGTCATGGGTTGCAATAATCAAATTAATCTCGGCTTTCAACAACGCTGCATTGTCAAACCGGGTCTTCGCCCAAATATCCTTGTTGACCTTGCTTGTGTCACTTTGTTTGAGAGTAGGCCGTATTCTGCTAAACTTTACACTCCCCCACGTCTTCCTCCAGGAATCCAGGAATTCATGGTAAATGAGAATATTCCTCACGGATTCCGGGTGGATTCTGGGTGGATTCCTGGGATTCCTATCTAATTCCTGGTGGATTCCTATCTAATTCCTGGTGGATTCCTCGTTAATTCCTGGTGGATTCCTGGTATTCCTGGTGAGATCCTGGTGGAATTCTGGTGAAATCAGCTAAGTCATTGACTTGTTTTATTTAATTTAATTTTTCCTTGATTTTTTTTATTGCAAGATATATATTGAAAATTATATACAAGTACATTAATCACTTATTAATAACCTATTAATTAAACTAAAATGTACCCCTGTGAGGGGGTTATGATTGTAGTATATTAAAATTAAAATGAACCCTGGCGAGGGGGTTGTTGTTGTTGTTGTGTGAGGGCTGTGATAGTATATTAAATAAATAAACCCCCCATGAGGGGGGTCGTTGTATGCATGTGTCGTCGTTTGTATGTGTTGTCATTTGCATGTGTTGTTGTTTGGGTGTGTTGTTTGGGTGTTGTCAACATGGGTCCTCATCATCATACCTGTCGTCAGAGTAATCAAACAAGAATAAAAATAAAAATAACCCCCACAGTGAGGGGGGGTGGTGGTGGTCGTGCGTGGTGGTGGTCGTCCCAGTAGTGTACTAAAATAAATGAAATAAAAATAACCCCCCCTTGTACAGGGGGGGGGTAGCTGTCATTGTCCATTGAAATAAAATGAAACCCCCCCATATGGGGGGTAACCGTTGCTGTCAGTTGAAATAGAATAAAAACCCCCCTGTTCAGGGGGGGGTAGCTGTCGTTGTTCAAAGAATAAGGATTAAAAAAACCCCCCCGGTGAAGGGGGGGTGAGGGAGTGGTGGTGTGTTGAGGTGGAGGGTGGTGGTGGATGGGAGGGAGGTCGTCGTCGTGCTGTATGCTGCCGGTAGTCGTTAATGAATCGAAATGAATAATAATAAAAAATTTAAAAAAAACGAAAACCCCCCTGGTTAGGGGGGTAGCCATCGTCATCACTGTCGCTGTCGTTGGCTGTCGTTGGCTGTCGTTGGTTGTCATTGGTTGTCCTCCTCCTCCTCCTCCTCCTCGTCATCTGTCCTCGTTGTTGTGTGTGTCTTGGTTGTTGTTGTTGTAGTTCTGGGGGGTTGTGATTGTGATGGTGGTGGTTGTGAGATGATGGACTATATTACTAACATTTGTTGATTTGGGAAATATTGTCACATGCAGTCACGTGACCACACCTCACGGCCTGAACAAAATTCAAAATTTAAATGGCGGCAAGGCATTGCTGCCTTTAATATATGAATTACTGATGTTTCAGTATTTTACTTTTAAATATTAATAATACATAATATATAATGGTAGTACCAGGAATTCCCAGGATTCCGGGTGGATTCTGTGTTGGGGATTCCTAAGGAATTCCGGGAATCCTGGTATCAATTTCATTGTGTACCAGGAATCCACCTGGAATCCTCCTGGACTGGGAAGAGCCAGGAATGTCAATTTCAGGGGAAATTGACTGGTTGGAAATTCCTCCCAGAATCCTGGTATTACTACCAGGACTGGTAGGATTCCTCCAGGAAGACGTGGGGGAGTGTAAAGACCTCCCAAAAGTAAGCCACAGGTTTTTTGTACATCCTAGATATGCAATGACTCTTTTCAGTGCTTCCCAGTGCGCTTTGCCTGGATTTTGAATAAATTTTGACAGTATCCCTATCACATATGCTACATCAGGCCTCAAAACAACGGCCAGCCACAACATGCTTCTGATAGCTTCAGCATACAGAATTCCTTGCATTTTCATAAGCTGGTTGGTGGACAATGGTCCTTGGTCAGTGGATAATTAAGTTCCGGGATCAATAGGTGTTGAAACAGTTACAGGCCTTGCATTGGTAAGTCTAAACTTTTCAACCATTGCCTCAATATAAGCATGTTGATTTATTGAAATAGTCCTAGATGCTTGATCACACCTAATCTCAAAACCAAGAAACCATTTAATAGGTCCATTGTCTGTTATTTCCCAATGAGCTTTGATCTGGGATTTGAACCTTTCAGCATCAACCTTCCTTTTTGATGTAACTGCCATATTGTTGGTTGCAACAGCAACTATGGTATGTTCTTCACCTGAACATCAATAAAACACTGAATGATCAACAGCCAAACATTTGAAGCCCAGGTCTTTAATAAAGACGCAACTCATTTCGAGGTGCCAACCCCTACCAGCTTGCTTTAAGCCATACAATCCCTTTAGCAACCTACACACCTTGCCCTCTTGGCCAGGCTTTAGCACACCTCGTGGTGGCTTCATATATATTGTCTCATTGAGTGGTGCATTAAGGTAAGCACTCTTTACATCCACATGTTCAATCTCCCAGTCCTGCTGAGCTGCATTAGCTAGGACCACGCGAACTGTCAGCATTTTTACTGCAGCCAAAAAAGTTTCAGTATAGTTTACACCTTCAACCTGTCTGTGTCCACCTGCTACAATAGGGTTATGGGTAGGATAGGTATCAAAAAAATAAATTTTCATAGTAAACTCTACAATTTAGGGAGTGTAGCATGTTTAAGTCATAAGTGTTGCTTAAGAATCATAAGAGTATGGATGGTGGAGGAGTGAAGGCTTGCTTAATGCAAGGAAATGATGTTGCAGCCACCAGAGAAAATATGCTCGATGGCCACAGCAGACAAATAAAAGTTAAATGTGTCAAGAAATGACAAGTACATTATCTAGATAGTAAATCTTACTGCTGATCTCAACTGCTGATAATCTGATTGTTGGTTATCACAATGATCAATCTCTAAAATTAGGTTTTGGCTGTCATACTGTTGCAACTCGCTGACAGCTGTTTTTTGAAGGGTGATGACAGGTGGTGGCCATCAATGCAGTGGCTGCCAAAAAGGTCAGATCAAGCACCAGTGGTACAGGTCAGGTCACCCATCAGCAGGCCAAGGCACCTACCATGATGGTTACAGTGTGCAGCCCTGTTCCCTGGGCCTCCTGGGTTGCTCTGAGACATCCAGGGATGCCCTTGAATGCCTCTCAGGGTTGTGGGAAGCTTGGGACTACTCTGACAAATGCCACCTTCCTAAAGTGGCCTGAGATCAAAAGGCATTTTCCTGATGTATTAGTTGGAGCCTTTCTGCATACACTTGACCTCAGTGTTTAGGCCACCAAAGCCCTGTGCCACATCACACCCTCAGTTGGTACAGCACCTAGCATACTGACAGTGTATCAGTGGAATTTGAAGAAGGCAACTGAATATTTGCCACTGGCCTACTTCCACTGCCAGCTGATATTTGGGCCACCTCCACCATCTCTCAACATCTTGTGGAAGCCTTCCAGCATAACAGTCAACCCACCTGATCAGACCCAACTCTGGCAGGTGGAAGAGAAGGAGTTCCCGATTACCTCCAAGAGTTTGACAGTGTATTTGCCAAGAAATCATTTGATGTCTTGCCTGACACAAAGCCATGGGATCATGCCATCGAGCTCATCCCTGGGGAAAAACCTTCAGGTTGTAAGGTTTACCTGCTAGCACCAACTGAACAGAAGGAGCTTGATACATTTCTCCAGGAGAACTTAGAGTCTGGACGCATTCAACCTTCCAAGTCTCCAATGGCGTCACCAGTCTTGTTCATCAAAAAAAAGGATGGAAGTCTCCAGCTCATTCAGGACTATCAGGCACTTAACACAATTATGGTCAAAAACAACTACTCACTTCCTCTTATTTCAGAATTGATTACCCAGCTTCAGGGTGCCAGTCTCTAGGTAGCTACAAGCTAAGAACACAAAGTAAGTAGTAATAAGTAGAGTACCACTAAGGTGACTACCACTGTGTAGACACCTGTCATTGTCCTCTTGGACAGTGACATACCCACTGTTTTCAACACTTTATGTTTTGAGAGTGACATTTTGTGATAAATGTGCTGATCCATCTTAAACTCCAAAAAAAGACAGCTAGTGAAGACCAGAAAGGCAAAGTTAAGCCCTGTGCAAAGCCCAGAAAGTTCTGGAATCTGAATTTATAAGCCTGACTGAAGTCTGGGAGGAGTATTACAATGATTGGTGGACTTGGGAAGATGAATGGCAGAACCATCCACAACTGCAAGTGGACTCAGAGAAAGCCTTCAGATGGCATGCATATCCTCAAAGTCAGTTAAACAAAGATATTTCACTGGATCCCAATTCTGTTAACATTGTCTGATCAGCAGTATGGTCAGATTTGGGGGAATAAACACACATCCCCAGAATATGGAACCCCACCTCTAGAGACAACCAGCCCAAGCACCTGCTAGTATCAGGTGTGCAAGAAACAACTCTATAGTGTTTTAGGGGAGGTTACCAAGGCCAATCAGACTGTGTGCTCATTAATGATCACCATCCGAGAACAGTGGATTGCCACAACACAAAATATCTTATATCTCCAGGCCCTGAGGAAATATCAGCTGGACAGCCAATTGGACTCCCTGACCCCAGCAGACCTCAAGAATTTGATGTATGAAGCCTATGAGGGATGTGATGTGGAGATCCAAGACAACCCAGTTGCTGGTCCCAGCACCAACTTCGAGCCAAGCACAATTGCATTTTTGCCTTTTTGTTGCATTCCCATCTGGACATTTCCTCAGGTTGTCAATTCTAGTGCTTGAAAGTCTGGTTTTTTTGCCTTTTTTGGCAATTTTTTGAGCTAGAGCATTGTTGTAAAAATTCCCCACCATAATTAGGGGTTTAGAACACAAAATTTCAGGGTCAGTCTGGCTTTTTCCAGTTAATTAACCAGAAAAATTTCCTTTTTTAGTTTCATTGGAGAATTTCAAGGGCAATACACCAGCTGCAAAATTGCCAAAAAAGGCAAAAAACTGGACTTTCAAGCACTAGTCAATTCTAACCAATGTGGAGAGCTTTTGCCACATCAATTTTTTGTGTAAAGCTGAGCATAATTAGAAGATAGAAGCATAGTTTAGTGGTGAAGGCCTATATACAACCAAACTTTGTTATAAGTCAACAAAATGAAATCCATCTCCCTAAAAAGTATATATTTTTGTGTGTTAAGTTTAAAACAAGGAAGTCATGTCGGAATTACTCTGGAATGGACAGAACGGAACTGGAACAAGTAAGCGGAAAGGACATTGGCCTCAGCATGTGTGCTGTGCTGCCCAGCTCCTATAGTGTCCTGATTTTGGAACTAGAAGAGAAGGAAGAAGACAGAAGACCTCAGTGACTTAGAGGACAAACAAGAGGAGGAAACAAAGTTGATATTTGAACTGAGGAAAACATACAAGTTTTGAGTACTTAAATAATATAAGGAATAGCAACCGAAATATAGAATATAAATATAAGTGCTGTGTTCTGCTCCCAGAAAGGTCCTGCATTCTTGGGTGAATAATTCATGGCGGGTATGCTGACTGATGGTGGGAAGGATGATGACAAAGAATAGTGGTAGTGGCAAAGAAGTGGTAATAGGTTTGGAGTGTAGACGGAGGAGCCGGAAAGACATGGAAAAGTCTCGGAGTTGAACATAGGAAGAGTAGTTCGGGTTATAAGGGAAGGCACTGTACAGAGTATGGACTACTGGAGACAGCTCCGATGGAGCTGGACCGGAGCAACGTAAGACAGAATGTAACATTGTGTCAAAGACTTCTCACTACAAGTTGTAGAAGCTATAATTGCAGAAAAATGCCCTCAAAGGAAATAAACATGTTTTTAGGTGTTAATTACCAATTTATTTTACTTTTTGTTGCTGTCACAGTGAGTCACATGGAGTTGGTCAATTATTGCTGTTACAGCAACTATAAGGCTGCACTCATGTTCAGTGCTGAGTAAAATAGACCAGATAACTAGAAGTCCTAATGCACAAGCAGTTGTTATCCTCTTACTAGACTGAGGGCAAGTTATGAGCAAGTGGTATACATCAGCAAAATAGCAGGCTGCTAGAATGGCTGGAGCTAGTAAGTCCAGTCACTCTAGCTTGCCAGTACATCAACTAGACCTACGTAGACATGCCCGAACCCAGCACCACTCCTGGCATAGAAATTTCCTGGTAAAAGTCCCCCGAACTAGAGCCAGTACCAAGCACTGGTACTATTAGTATGTCAAAATCTTTTTTCATATTCATTTTCGCCAATACTGCACATAAATGATTATAATTATTCGGTACACTAGTATCCTTAGGTGTTCCAGTATAGTTAAAATAAGTACGGCCAACTATTGAACTGTGTACCATAGAATACACAATATATCCGAGCTGAACATCTAAGTGTCTCCTGTGAGCTAAAAATGCATCCCATGGAAGTAAGACTCACTATATTTTGATCAATGAACATGGGTCCAATGCCCCCCCACTAGTGCCTTCCTCTACATCGCCATCATCCACAGACCAGTCCATCTTATCAACTGCAGTATGGAGGATGACTCTCCACTTGATGTCGTCCAGACGGTTAGCTGCCGCTGCCCACCCACGAGTTTTACCACCCCCTGCTGCATCTGTATATCCTGTGTAGCGGTTTGTCTTGCGTTTCTTGCTGGCAGTGGCATCATCATCGAATATGTCGGTGTTGTTACCATTGAGCCCAATGTGGCCAGCCTTGATCAACTCCAGGCCATGTTCAAGCTAGAAGTAAAGAATAGAAAATCAGACTCAATGAGAAACAATGTCAAATCCAACATACAACAGCGGTAGCAATGGCAAGAGCCCCCACAGGATATCCGTATTGAATTACATTATTTTCCGTCTTCTTGAGGTGTACAGCGAGGCACATACTAACAAGGGGGCTTAAAAAAGCCCCCCTGTTTCCCTGGTCAGATATGTACTGTCAAGAACATTCAGCGGAAATAAGGAAATAGAAGATAAACCCACTGTATTGTCGTCTGGGTTCTGGTAAATGAACCGGTAGTTTTTGAGGTAGTATTTGGCAGCTTGTTGCGCATCTTCTTTCTTCACCCCCTCTTCATTGAATGCATTGAGGACAAGTTGAAGTCCCTCTTTACCCATGGAACTACGCCAGTCGATGAGTGCGTCCACTGCCTAAAATCCAAGTATCAATGAAGCCAATGAACGCATGATTGAATAAGGGCTTCTTACCACATGTATAATAGCCTCACGGCTGCCACCATCCACCTCATTTGCGATGGAAGGAAAGACAACCTTCCATATATCTGTGACGATGTCCTCCATAACAGTGTTTGTTCCAAATGGGTCTTCAAGAGTGGCGGCCCAATCTATGAGGGTCGGCTTGAAGGATTTCCTCCAATCCCGAGCATAGGAAGTGCTTGCTGCCCCATGAGGAAAGGGAAGCGAGGAGAAAGTGTACCTTATTTTCTTGACACGACGACGACTGGACGAGATCTCTGGAACAACCGTCTCAACAATCCTGACAGTGGTTGCCTATTGAAGGTAATAAGAAGCAACCGAGTGTGGTGAGATTGATCCTGCTCACCCGGTTTCCTCGAATACTAACAACTGGCTTCTTCCCATCACAAGCAGCTCTGACTGACTCAATGGGTTTGTCTTCATCAAATTCACCTCCGGCATACTCAAGTGGATCATCCTGGTCTTCGACTGTCTCGCACAATGATGCGTTCCGAGCTGAGAAGGGTTAACACAAATTCCTGTACTAGATAGCCATGAATTGTGATAACGAACCTGAGATCATTTTCAACCGTTCCTTGGCAAGCTTGTTTGACCACCCAGAAAGAAGCCCTCCTTCAGTCTTCTTGGCTCGTTTCTCGATGACTGGGCCTCTGGAACATGAGAGATGCTATACTTGAGTCTTTGGGATTTGGTAGACTGCTGAGACATACGTAGCTTTATTATCTGGCTCCTTTCGCTTCAGTGCTGTAGGCAGTTTCACTTTGGCAATCATATTGATAGCAGTATTTCCTGCAATGGCTGAGTTGTTGCGCACATCATTGATTGCTTTGTGGAAGTCGCCTCGTTTGGGTTTTTCAGCGTTCTAGTGAGTTTCAGAGCTGTGGTTACCAAAGACTTAGAGATTGATGAAACAAAGAACTTACCTTGGCTGCTTTTGCTTTGCCCAGCTTCTTTGTGGCCCCATGGACCTCACGCAGGTAAAACCCCCCATCCGATTCCAAGTCCGAGTCTTTATCACCATCATCCATTTCCATCAGATAATCTTCATCTTTTTCATGATCTCCGTCTGACTCATCTTCAAAACCAAGAACTTGACCATCGCTGGACTCTGTGTCGACCGCTGACTCATCGGGAATATCTGCTAGTCCTTCAGACAAGACATAGTCCTGCTCTGCTGGTCCCACGTCAGCCAACTCTGACTCATATTCTAGGACTGGCCGTTCCTGTTCAATGTCATCTTCTTCATCCGAACCGCTCTCAGGCTCAGGGCTTCTGCTTTCGGTTAAATCAAGATTCGGCGGTTCCTTGACTGTCTGCAAAAAAAATGAGGCTTAAATTGGGTTCTCGCAACAAAGGAGGGATACCTTTATATTTGACACCTTCCTTGCAAAGCTCTGTTGCATTGTGGTTGATTTTCCCTATCCAGTCAGCGTGAATATTTGAACTCGAGGAAATCATAAGGGGCATGAGATAAGGTGTTACCGCATGATAGGCAGGTACAAGGTCAGGGCGAGCCATGTCCTTATCACGTTGCTGGTCTTCTTTATGAAGCTAGTCTTCAAACACAGCAAGATGTTGTTTCTGTTGTGCTGCAAGACTAATTTTCTTGACTTCTGAGGCGGCCGCAGTGCTGGCGGCTGTCTGCTTCTCCAGTTGAACTTGTGCTGAGCTGCGACATTTCTTGTTGTCCAGAAGCTTATCTGTTGCCTCTCAGTTTGTGACAGCACTGCACTTAGGACAGCCGGTCATGGTGGGATGGGTGTAATGAGGTTCAGAGTTTGAGAAAGAAAGGACGGAAACGCTTTGTGGGGGTTGTCAGAAAGGCTAAATATTGCACAGTCAAAAATTGGACATACATTTCAACCCCTGTTGTTATCATTACACCCGCTCTCCCCTTGAATTTGAAATGTGTTGTCATTACACCCGCTCTGTCCCCCGTGATTTGCCACCTTGGGAATCACATAAGGAGGCCAAGATTGAACTATAAGTTAGTTGTGAGCCTGAAACTGCATACTAGTATCAACAAGTAGTCATACCAAATGATGCAGTAGCCTTTTTGAGGGGCGAAGTTGCACTGTGAGAGGTAATTGATTGAGTCGACAGCCATTGTTTAATTAGATTGATGTTAGACCTACGGCAATGGGATATGAATGCGATGATAAAGACTGTAACCGGATCCGTTACTAAGTGAAGCCAAGAAATCAGATTGAATGCGTACAATGTGTGAACAAGTAGCCCTACTAAATCATGTGTACGCCTTTTTGAGGGGCCAAAGTCGCACTGTGAGGGGCGATCAAGTGATGAGACCAATGGCCATTCATTAGTTACATGTAAGACCCAATGGCGATGACAATCAAGACGCATCGTGATGTTACTAAGTGAGGGAAAGAAATTCAATGGAACAAATATGATGCTAAAATCAGTTGTTCACATACTTCTGGTAGTTGTGCTGAGGCACATAACTTGTTGACCAGCAGATCAAGTAGAGGAGACAGCGAGTAGAGGAGACAGTGAGTAGAGGAGTTGTCGGGGGGGGGAGGTTGATGAGATTCGTGCAAAGCATGAGAACAAGAATGAGAACAAGTTGATAATCCGAATTTCAGATCAGCTGATCTCAACGCGTTATCACATGTGATCTCAACATGTTTGTTTGCTAAGACATTGGTACCTTGTGTAAGTGTCTCTCACTCATCTTGCACATCATCTAATCTTTTCCGCTTCAGCCTGATGGAGCGAGCACTTTCTCAGTGATCAACGATTGGTTTGGAAAGGCCGAAAAGAAGATTACACTCAGGTAAATGCCTCGCAATTTCCTCAAGACCTCATCTGAAGTGATCTGTGCTATCGTCCTGCAGGAGCTATTCTGAAGCATTCTGGGTCCTTGCTTGTCCCATGAAGCTTTCGTTCGCAGATAAGGTTCGTGTCTCCTCTCAGGGTTATTGCATGCATTATCTAACACTTTTTTGCTCAGCTTACACCAGATTCTATGGAACCGGTATTGCTAAAAGCACGGCAGGTGGACGGATCAGCTGGTGAGAATATTACCTTGATAAATGACTGAATACTCATGTCTTGCGTTCTAGTCTCCTTGACGTACACTGCCCTCCATACTTTCATCCCACATCCGGCCACAGACGGCAGCTCTTATTTCTCTGCAACCGTACGCACGTGTCCCACACCATTTTTCAGAATGGATCACATGCAGTGCAGTCTTGATGCGATTTTTGGCTCTTGATGCCCCCCTTTGCATTTCCACCCTCTGTTGTCCCCAACCTCTGATGAAGCCCAACCGCTATAAATCGTTGTTTGTGTTGTTATTAAACACCAACCAGAGGGAACTGGACCAGACTTTAGGTCAGAATATCCCCCTGTGTTCGTTTAGGGAAGGTATAACCAGAGACTAGTAAGCACACTTGGTTAAGAGAGAGTAGAGGAGGATGAGGATGATCAAGGAAGAGTCTTTGGTGAGACTATAGCGGTTGACAGTAGAGGACAGTGACAGATAAAAGGGCTGAAAAAGCGAAGGGAGTAGAGGATGAGGATGTGGATGATAGAGTCTTCAGTAAGACTATAACAGTAGAGAGATGGATTGACAGTAAAGGAGTAAAAAAAGCGAACTTGAGGAAGGAATTCACTGGAATTCCACTGAGATGATGATTGTTGGGGGGTAAGAATGAATTGAACTGAACTACCTATCCTGGTACAAAAGAGCAGTATTTATACCTAAGGATGAGGCTATGTAAAACAATAAAAAAGAAAGAAGTACGCGCTGTCAAAGGAAGAATGATGAAGAGAGGACAGCTGCAAGAAGAAAAGAACAATGGAAAAGAAAAAGGAACAGAAAAAGAATCTGTAAAGTGTCAAACTGTGAGAGAAAAGAAGAGAAGGCAGTGTACATAGTCCAATAGCAAAAATATATCGACTCCATACACGTGTGGTCATGTCAAATATGTGAAAGGTCCTGAGTCAACACTTGAAAGGCGCAGCCTTGTTCCCAAGAAAATACTACCTGCCCATGATCCCATGTCGCGCAGCCTTGATAACACTTGACACACTGCGAGAATAATCCTCTGCTGCTGATTCATCTGCAATTCCTGCTTAGTCGTGATCCTCCTGGACTTCCTAAATTGTCATAAAGAGGGTGGGAAGGCTTCAGGTACCGCGTGAATGATGGTTTTGGCAGTGAGTGATAAGATAAGAGGTAGATGAGTGAGGATAGGGGACTGAGTGTGATCCAGGAGCGAGGTATGGCAAGATAGATAGCTGAGGCAAAGACTTGTGGGTCCATAGCCACAACAACGATGACAAAGCCTTTGACATAATGGGAGATGTAGCTGATGCATCCATAAACAGGCCGTTCTTGAAATGATGGGCCATAGATGCGATCAAACGCGAGCCAATGACCGATGCGAATAGTAGATTGATCGCTTTGTTGAATTGCTAGCCAAGGAACGAATGGATGGTAGATATTAAGGAGCATGTCGATGGTGTAAATGATGGATAGCATAGTAGAAGACATTGAGGATATGATGAGCGATGAGGATGATAACGTTGAACGAATAATTTTGTCAACCAGGAACGCGATTCAGGGCTGCTTCCAAAATAGGTAAGTGAATTCAAAGTCCGCTTATTTTCATGATGGCAACTTTTAAGCTTTGTTCTCATGCTACCAATCAGTATTGGTGCGTGATACCGCCTCTTCAAGTTTTTCTGTCCCTTGCGTGAGCAAGGCTGTTCAAAGCGATTCCGAAGTCAAGCTGGACGTACTTACCACATTCGCACATGTCATACGAACCACAACATTGTAACACCACCTCCAGACTCTCCCCACGGTTCTGAATCCCCCATGCCATTATCGCCACCCCCACTCGATGTTTCCAACCCAGATATCCCCAACCTGGCATCTCCAATGCTCACAGAGCGTTCTTCGCCACACCCAGCACAGCCCAAAAAGAATTACCACCCTTGGTTGACGGGTGAGTTTTATTTTCAAATAACCATTTATCCTCATCTTTTGACCGTCCTTACGATTTCCAGGAACGCCTTGTGACCAAAAGGGTGATTTTTTGCCTGAGAGGACACCACCTCCCCCCAGGTCTAACCCAGGCCCAGATGACTGGGAGCCGTTCAAGGACGAGGTTCAATTCCTCATCGGCAACTTTCTTTACTGGCAGGAGGAAATGTCAGCAGGAAACATAGACGTTCTTTTGGATCTCTGGGCACTGAACATGGCAAAGCACGACGATTTGGGTCCTTTTTCATCGTATGAACATATGTATGCGACTATTGATAACATCAAACATGGGGATGCACCATGGAAAACGTTCACGACGTCTTACGCTGGTGAACTCGGACCAAACGCACCTGGCTGGCAGCTTGAAGATTACGAAGTCTGGTTCCGAGACCCAGATCTCATTGTCCGGAACATGCTCAATAATCCAGATTTTGATGGCCAGTTTGATTATGCTCCTTATGTTGACCTCGACAAGGCTGGCCAGAGGAGGTGGAATGAGTTTATGTCCGGAAACTTTTCCTGGAGACACGCAGTGAGTCTGGTGATGTTTTTTTTTTTTTCCATAATAAACTCATGTGAAAACTGCCTTTGGACTGAGATATATGACGTGGACGCAACAACACAAGGTGCAATGTATTGCCCCATAATCCTGGGTGCAGACAAAACCACAGTGTCAGTGGCGACAGGACACGTGGAATATCATCTGCTATACCTCTCAATTGGGAATGTCCACAACACGGTTCGTTGTGCGCATCGGAATGCCGTTGTCCCAGTTGGGTTTCTGGCAATACCGAAGAGTATGTGAATTCATTGACCCTGATACACTATGCCTTATAATATTTTAGGTGACCGAAAATATGACAATGACCCCTCATTTCGCAAGTTCAAACGCCAATTGTACCATGCCATGCTCGCAACAATTCTCAAGCCACTACATCCAGGCATGACAGAGCCTGTGATTCATTGTTGTCCTGATGGGCACTACCGAAAAATTATTTACGATCTTGCGGCTTTTATTGCCGATTATCCTGAGCAGGTTGCACTTGCAGGGACTGTCTCAGGCTGGTGTCCAAAGTAAGTGCTTGTCTCACTCTCAGGTTGTATCATGGCTTTTAATTCATGACAGGTGTACAGCGTTGCCAACAGATATAGATGGGCTTCATGGTCGTTGAACGCGAGCATTCACAGACGAGTTACTGGACACGCTGAATTCCAAGACCTTGTGGGATGAGTATGGAATTGATGACAATATTTTGGTATGTAAACTTGTTACTCCTTACATCCCTCAGTTTTGACTCTGAACCAGCCCTTCACCCATGACTTTCCACGAGCCGACATATACAAGATATTAACACCCGATCTGCTTCATCAAGTGATAAAGGGGACCTTCAAGGACCACCTCGTTACCTGGGTGGGTGAATACCTGGTTCTCAAACATGGAGAAGCACGAGGAAACAAAATTCTCGATGACATTGATAGGTGGTTTGTCCCCTTCCATTCATTTCTGAATCTTATTATAAATGATTGATGGATAACACATTCTGGGTATAGAATCGCAGCAGCTCCTCTCTTCCCAAACCTTCGTCGATTTCCACATGGCTGTCGCTTCAAACAATGGACAGGTGACGATTCAAAAGCATTGATGAAGGTGTGTTAAAGATTACCATCATCCAAGTTCCAGTCATTCACATCCAAAATTTTATAGGTTTATGTGTCAGCTATTGCTGGTCATATTCCTTCGGAGATGACTCAAGCCATATCCTCTTTCCTGGACATTTGCTATATCGCCCGTCATGCTGATTTGAACCATGCGGCACTCCAAGCCTTCGACACCGTGCTCACAAAGTTTTACCGACTTCGGGAAGTGTTTCGTACATTAGGTGTTCGGCCAACTGGCTTCTCGCTACTGCGGCAACACTCTCTCTCCCACTACCACCATCTTATTGAGGAATTCAGAGCCCCAGGAGGGGTTTGCTCGTCCATCACAGAGTCCCGGCATATCACCGCCGTCAAGAAGCCCTGGCGTCGCTCCAGTCGTTACAAAGCCCTTGGCCAGATGCTCGTAACTAACCAGCGTCTAGACAAATTAGCTGCAGCAAGGGTTGATTTCGTTAACCGTGGCATGTTGGATCCCAAGAATCCACAACCTCCAGGCATGCCAATCTCAGCACCTACGGTGGGACGGGAGAATAGGGATGATGCTGATGCAGAGGAGGAGGAAGCTGAGCAACCAGTAGTTGGTCCTTTGGGCCCTGCACAAGTGGGGATGGTAATGGGCAATGTAACACTTGCCCGGACTCGGAGTATGTCTATTTTCTATTGTACTGCCTAACATTTCATTGATATGCTTTCTAGTTCGCCATTATCCACGTTCTCTGGAGGCACTCACTGCTCATATCAATCAGCCTCAACTACCTGCACTAGCTCGCCGTTTCCTGTTTGACCAACTCAACAAAAACTCCAGTGTCACATCTGATGATGTTAGCCTTGAAGACTGCCCAGTGATTTCGAGCAAGATCTCAGTCTTTCACTCAGCTGTTGCCTCTTTTTTTGCCCCAAGCGACAAATGTGGCCTTCGTGGGATGCACCAAGAACATATCCGATCTTGTCCACTGTGGCGAGGGAAAGCACCGTGCTGGGATTGTGTTTTTGTGGTTGAGCATGAAGATAAGCCTGGGATGCGTGGGATGAATATTGCACGCGTGCAGTTGTTCTTCTCATTCACACACAACAGTAAAGAATATGCATGTTGCCTTGTCGAGTGGTTCTCAAGAATGGGTCGATCATGCGATAGTGATACAGGAATGTGGAAGGTTCGTCCAGATATCCAACAGGGTCAGCGGTTGTGTTCAGTTATTCATCTTGACTCTATTCTATGTGGGGCGCATCTCCTGCCCATTTTTGGACACAAATTCTTACCAATTAACTTTGATTACTCTTATTCTCTTGATGCGTTTGCAGGTTACTATGTCAATCATTTTGCAGATCACCACTCTCATGAAATCATCTCTTAGTCTATCATTCTTCCTTTATGTTAGCAGGTTACACTTTCCTCACTTGGTTCTGTCTTGTGATAGTATAATATATAAGTTGCTCCCTGAAAGCATTGTGGGATTCAAATGAGTACAAGATCAGTAAATTGGGTACTATGGGATGGAAGTGCTAGACCTAGTAGACTAGTCTGGAGTACTGGAGAAATAATTACAAATTTTTGAAACTAGCCCTAGTGACTCTAGTGATGCTAGCTCTTTCCAGCACTTACAGTGAGCCTAGCAGCATGTTATTTTCCTGATGTAGATTAAGACCATGAGTGTACAGAAGGTATAAACTGGGGAACTACTGCTATGGGTATGGCTCTTTATATACCACTGGTATGAGTCATGATAACTATGAGTCATAGTCCAAAGATAGGTAAGGATCCAGAAGTGAGTTACAATGAGCAAAGGCAAAACTAAGTATATTACAATATAAGGCCAAAGGGGGGAAAAATGAAGTGGGTCTGTTCATAACAGCTGCCTGCTACCTTACATTCATCTAATCTTCATCTACTAACTCTCCATATGTATACTCTACTGATAAGTGAAGGTTGAGCAGCTCTTAACCAGTAACTAACTTACAGACAATCATTAGATGTGTGAAAATTCATCAGACATGGCCAGAAAGGGGTCAAAATTTACTGTCTGTTTGTTTATATTGTGGAATACAATATCATATGTGCCAGATATAGGGAAGCTGTGAGGGTGGCCTGTAGTCTGAGCCAGTGAGCCAGAGGTAAGCAACCAAAGGTAAGGTCTATCAACAACTCACTATTGTTGAATGATTTGGGATGGCATGTCTCTAACATCTCCCAAAATTGATAAATAATTGTTCCATCATAGGCATGTGATTTGGTGATGAGATGTAATATAAAATGAGCCATAGGACTTTCTAACCACTAGAGGAAAGGCCACTGTCCATGATCTTCCTCATTTTTCACCAGTCCCAACCTCTGTCAATAATGTTTAGGCATGATGCTCCATAAAACTGTATGCATGATGGAGAAAAGATGAAAATTGTACTGGCTAACCCAACTACAACAACCTCAACATTGTGTGACCAAACTGATTGGTAAACACACAACAAAATGTGCTAGACACCCATTTTCTTATAATATGGATAAGCATGCATTAGCTCTATTGAGAAATGTGTTGGGGAAGAAGATAGGGCTCACACATTGTGAAGTGAACTACCCTGGTCTTGTGACAAGCTTTCTGCTTCATCTTACAAGGACTTGGAGGGTGTTTTTGAATGAATTTTGGTAGAATCTGGGAAGTGCCATCCTACACTACAGGAAAGCATAGTGCTTGGAAGGTGTCTGGTTCAGTCTTTTGTCTATATTTGGAAAGACCAAAACTGAGACCAGTCCTCCCTGGCTCAAAGCACTCAAAAAACCTGGCCCTGTAGGTGGTAGTAGATAAAATACCTATTTTTTTGCTAAGTACGTGTATAGAGTGGCTGCAGTCACCTACAGTCATTAATGATGTGTGACTGTTAAGGTAGGAATTACTGGGGTAAAATACAAAAAAAACAATGTTATTTGTAGGAACCAATTCCAATGGTTACTGTAGTCTGTAGATATTTACAACCAAAAAGTAATGATATGAAAAAATAAATTACAATGGTTAAAGTAGGAATTTAGTTGGGTAAAATGCAACTAAAAAGATAACAAAAAATCATATCATTGACTTGTTTTGTTTCACTTAGTTTTTAATTGTAATATATAGAAACTATAGCTAGTAACAATTATATATGCCCTTCCCTCCTGACTAAGTAATATATCTCTTGCTTCCCCCTCTTGCCTCTGTGAGGCTACAAGCAGAGGGGCAGGTGCCTGCAGCCCCCTTCCTTTGCTCAAAGCCTCAAAAAGGCAAGAGGGGGCAAAGGTTGTTCTTATTTTTATTATATTTTGCCTTCAAAATTTTAAAGGCAAAAGCAAAGGTAAAATAAGAATAAAAACAAGAGCAAAAGTAAAAATAAAGCTAAGGATTAATAAAATATTAATTAAATTAGTTAACTTTAAGATTATTTCTAGGTGACTTACTAGTATAGTATTTTGTTTCTTAAAATTCATTACTTTCCTGCATATAGTATGTTTCAAAATATATATAATATATTTAGGGCCACATTGACCAAAGATTGGTTTACCTGAGAAAGTTGAAACTATTTGACTAACTATACCAAAACCAGGTATAATTAAAATATAAACTTCTGAATGCTTCTCTCAAAAAAAAAAATTAAGAAAGATTGGACTATATCTTCAACTTATTCCACTTATTCATGAAATCTTGCCATGCTTTATGATGAATACTTAAAGGTTTAAAAGTTTTTAATTCATGTAAAACATAGTAGTCCTGAATAAGAAAGAATTGATCTGATTTATGGCTTCAAATTGTATTTTTTTTTAAATATTTTATAATATTTTTTATATCTTCATGGCTTTGTATGGACCATTGGTAATAACCATTTTGAGCACTATCAAAATAAATGTTTCCCTCTAATACTTCTTTGAAACATTGTACATCTATGATCTTGCAGATGTTTATTTACTGCTCTAACACTTAGTTGAGGATAATTATTTCTCATACTTAGTGTAATTGTACCATCAGCATCAAAAAAGCCTGCAAACCAACTAGAATCTTTATCTAATATTTTAGGATAAATTACTGAAATACTAAGCTGTTGACATACATGATGTAATTGTTGAAGCCATGAAGTGTGCCAAATATAACTGTTAATACAATGAATAAGAGTGACCATGCCTTGTAAATTAAAAGTTAAGAGTATTAAGCATTATGTGATAGTTTTATTTTAAAAGAGTCTGGCACTTCCTAAAGGGCTACTACCATGTATTTTATATTAAAATGTTCAGAAAAATAAGAGGAATCTATTGGTAATAAAATCATGATGTGACACATACTTTTGTATGTGTTATATGCAAAATAGTACAAAATATCCAGTAAAATGCTCTATGCTTATAAATATTTGCAACATATGTATTGTATACCATTAGAACTGTGTTATTACAGGCATCCTAAATATAATCATGTGCTTGTGTCACATCTGATGTGTATTTTTAAGCATTTTATGTGTTTTAATGTTTCAAAAAAATGCTCATATTCCCACACCCATAATACAGTTATATTTCCTCAATGTGTAACTTTCTAACATTGCTGGCTCCAGGTGGTGTTTCCCTTAGAAAACCTTATTTTTAGACATGTTTTGTCATTTCCAAATAATCTTTCTCATGAAAACACAAAAAGTATTTCTGAAAGAAAAACTCTAAAAACACATCATGTGTTTCTCATGTGTTTCCCAAAGATAAATCTTATGTGTTTTTAAAGGTTTACCTTTTAGAAACAGCAGGGAAACACCTATTTCAGGGATTTTTTAAAAGTTTTTCTTTGAGAAACACTTTTTGTGTTTTCATGAGAAAGATTATTTGGAAATGACAAAACATGTCTAAAAATAAGTTTTTTCTAAGGGAAACACTACCTGGTGCCAGCAGTGTAATGAGATACAATATGTCATGGCAGGCATAGTTGTAAGCATAAAGCACATCATTCTACTGGATATTTTGCATACAACACACAGAAAGCACATGTCACATCACAATTTTATTACCAATAGATTCCTCATTTTTCCTGTCATTTTGGTATAAAATACATGATAGCCCTTCAGAAAGTGCCAGAATATATTATTTAGTCAGGAGGGAAGTGTTAAGTTTGAAACAAGGAAGTCACGTCGGAGTTACTCCGGAACGGAACTGGAACAGTAACCCGGAAAGGACGTTGGCCTCAGCATGTGTGCTGTGCCGCCCAGCTCCTAAGGTGTCCTGATTTTGGAACGGAAGGAGAAAGTAACAAGTCGGAAGACCTCAGTGACTTAGAGGAAAAACAAGAGGAGGAAACTAAGTTGATATTCGAACTGAGGGAAAACATACAAGTTTTGAGTACTTAAATAAATAAAGGAATAGCAACCGAAATATAAAAGATAAATATAAGTGCTGCGTTCTGCTCCCGGAAAGGTCCTGCATTCTTGGGTGAATAATCCATGGCGGGTATGATGACTGATGGTGGGAAGGATGATGACAAAGAATAGTGGTAGTGGTGAAGAAGTGGTAACGGGTTTGGAGTATAGACGGAGAAACTGGAATGACACGGAGAAGTCTCGGGGTTGAACATAGGGAGAGTGGTTCAGGAAATAAGGGAAGGCACTGTACGGAGTACGGACTACTGGAGACAGCTCCGACGGAGCTGGACCGGAGTAACGTAAGACGGAATGTAACAGGAAGGGTATATATAGCTGTTAGTTTCCTTATATATAATGGAATGATGGTGTAGTGGTCTTTAGTGTTGTGTCTTATCACCTCATATCAAATCATTTATCTACAGAAATTACAACATTAAAATTATAAAATTACTATGATTTGAATAGTTATTTACAGTAATAAATCCACCTTAATTGTTATAATAACTACTCTAAACATAGAAAATTATGTGATTTTCCAGTGGAAGTACAGTTGTAAACAGCCTGGGTCTCTTAGTGGGGAAAATAAAGTATCTGAATTGGAAACAGAAATATGTGTATCTGGGGTGAATGCATGTGAGCAGCCAGTGCTTGTTGACTGATAAGGGTAAACTGCTCATTGCTATTGGAGAAACTATCCAGGAAAGGATTCCCTCCCCAAAGGTGTTTTTCATTCAACCCAGAAGGGGTCAGAGTGTTCATTTTTGCTGACTATATGCACAAAAACTTGAACTAGAAATCATGTGCACAAAAATTGCCAGGCATGTTGAAAACGGTGAGGAGTGCACTTTGAAGATTAAATGAACTATAATAAAACCAAAAAATATCAAGTTGTTGTTTCCAAACACATCTATAAGGTCTAGTTCACAGCTGCCCAGAGCCCATAACCTGTTGAACTTGGATCTAGATGCAAAGAGTGTATGCCTCAGTGTCAGTAACTAGTGTTTGACAACTATATATATTTACTTAGTTGCAAAGAGCACACTAAGGTCTGAGTTAGCTATATATGTTAGGGGACAACTTAGCTATCTAAGTAGACTGCTTAGCTTTAGAGAAGTGCTGGTCACCAGAAACCAAGTTAATTCCAAGGTGCCACTCTAGGACAGCATCTGCTACCTTATATACAGATGGACCCATGATAACTACAGCCCCAGTAACTACACAGAGTATTGTAAATAGAATAGGACACAAATTTTACAAGGAACATGTGATAGATATCCACTGTGGGGTTGCACATGACTACTAAGGAGTGTTCATCATAACTAATAGTAACCATTCATAAAACAGAAGAGAGGAGGGATGGGTATTGTAGCTAGAAATAATATGCATAGTAATCTCCTTACAATATATCTGTATAGTAACAAAAGGGCAACATACTGCCTCAACGTCAGAAACTAGTGGTTGACAACTGAGAGAGCAAAAAGGAAAAGGAGTATGTAATAAACAAATGGTAGTGTCACATAATCTGATAGACAACCTGACCTTATACTAGGTCAATACCCAGAAGGGAGTTTCAGTGATGTATATCCATATAAATAAGATGTGAATCACTGATCAGATACAATAAATAAGATTTTGTAAATGTGCATTGTTGTTTCTCTCTCTTGACCCAAATCCTCCTCTTGATGCTTGTGAGCTGATGAAGACCATAAAAACAGTACCAAGTATAATGCTTTGTCCATGTTCATGTGTGGTTCAAACTGGTTGCCAGTGCAACATCAACTTGCCCATAACTTGGCTTGTATAACCCAGGCAGTCTCAGGCTGAGGTCTGAGTGAATGTGTGTCCTTTCCATTGCCTCTATCTGGACCATCCCACCCCCTCCTAATGAATTTGATTCCAAGTCTCCATTCTCATCATAATATGATGATCTCACCAATAACTGGATGGCATCACAGGCCTGGGGTATTCCCCACCATAGAAGTGCAGGACCTCCATAGAACATATCAACAATGATGGGAGGTGGAAACTCACTCATATCAGCCAGTTGACAAGCATCTTAATTGTGGGGAAACATATGTCTTATAGCAATGTCTTGTGGTGCAAAGTGCTACAGGATGAAGTGACCAGGAGAAGTTCTCCATCTGGTTCAACAATAATAAATGTCACCATCAAAAAAGCCACCTGACCAAGTCCAAGGCTGATGTACAATGGTTGGAAGAGAAAACCCCATTGCAGATATCATTAATATCATCAATATTGTAATCTCCACCTCCTCAATTCATCACCAATTGGCAGATGTACTAAGGCAGATGTGAGGAAACATTACAGAATAAAGTTATAGAAACAAACAAGAAATGAACTCTTCACTTCCTTTGGAGTGTGGGAAGATATAAGCTCCTACACAAGATTGATGGGATGCATTTGTAACAATACAAATCCCAGACGCTTCTTGATCCAGTACTGCCACCTCATCAAACTCTCCCACGGTCCACTATGCCGTTGAGCTGAGGGCAGAATTGCAGATCATAGTTAGTGTAGCACTACACTTCTTTAATCATCGCATAACATGTCTCACACTACTGGTAACTCACAACCTCAGACCAGACAAAAGAGCACTACGGCTACAATTAAGAAAACGAGAAGAGAGCTTGAAGAAGCAGAAGGTCTTATTACGGACATTCGTAATAAAGAACAAGCATTAGCACTGTTATGGACACAAGAATATCTCGTACCGGGTGAGTCTATTAACCCCATAGATCTCTCATACACCCTTCTGCAGTTTGCCTATGGAGCAAAACTTCACAAGACCACAACGGATATCATCAGAGCCTTTGTTTTCGCTCTGACTGACATCAGCACTCATCATATTGCACAAGACTTGGTTGCCACGGTCAAGTCTCAATTAATTGATCAACTAGAACTTTACAACACGCAGGTAGAAACTATGAGGGACGTGGTGGAAAACATTACCAAAGCTGCTTTGGACATCACTACCACCATGGCCAATCTCAAAGACGAATATGCAGATATCTCAGACAAGATCACCCAGACATCAGAACTCACCGAAAAGCATCAGAAATCACAGCAGAACCTGCCACAACAGCTCACTCATACGCACAAATAGCACAACCCCAACCCATTCCTAACATGCACCTTACTGTGGTCACATGCAGTCAATCTAACGAGCATCAAATACTTGTACAAAGGGACCCCAAAAGTACCGATGCACCTACCGACAAGTTAACCGAAACAGAATTAGTCGCCAAAGCTAACACCTCTCTCGACTTAATGGACACTGACCTCAGTGACAGACCCGATAACACTAAGTTTATTGGAGCAAAAAAGATCAGAAATGGTAACATCTTATATCAACTTACCACTAAAGAAGCAGCCGATTGGTTAAGACAACCTAATATTCGGGTACAGTTCAAAGCACACTTTGACAGGACATCAAACATTAAGAATCACCTATTCTATACCTAAGCAAAATTTGTTCCCACAACCTTCGAGCCAGACTTGGACTTTGTTCACTCCAAAATTGAAAATGACAGTGGCGTCAGCTCTGGCTCTATCACATCCTCTAAATACATTAAACCTAGGCAACTCCAGAACCCAACACAACGAGTGGCCCACATTATCATCAGATTTAACAACAAACAAGCCACAAATCACACCATTGAACACGGCTTATTCATGGAGGGTAAACGAGTTACGCTACATAAACTTTTACCAGAACCAAAAAGATGTTTAAAATGCCAGAAATATGGCCACCTCACGACTGATTGTAAAGCTACTACAGATACATGCGGCAGATGCAGAGGCCAACATAGAACTTCAGATTGCCTCACTGTAGATGCAACCAAATTCATTTGCACTAATTGTGCTAACGACCTAGCAAAGGGCCATGGTGCAACCGACAGGAGTTGCCCTTTCTTCATTAAAGAGATGGAAAAACTTCACCTACGCATCCCAGAACCAAATACAGGTTTTTCCCGACACAGGACCCCAAATCTTGGAGATTACTCGACGGTTCAGACATACAAACTCCAGATTTCCCCCATATACACTCAAACCAGGACAGATCTTATGATGTCCCAGCCTCTAATTTTCCCCTACAGCAACCAGCCGCATTTGTCCCCACTTCACAATTAAGTACTGTCAACAAGTGGCAACAGGTCAATCGCCGTTGGGGACGCAAAACACAAATCCAAACACATAACCTCTAGGCACTAAAAAAGATGCGCCTGCGTCCAGATGGCCATCTAAATTATCTCAACAAACACTCCCTAACTTCTTTCCCCATACACAGCACAAAACAGGTGCAGCTAGGAGCATGCAACCAGGTACTTTGGGGGCAGCTGTCCCCCTGTCCACTCTCTGGGCTGATTTAGACCCAGACGATCACAACATCGGTCCACCACCAGAACCGTCACAGTTGTCATATATTTCAGATGCTATCAATGGAAACTAACCCATGTCCTTTCAGAATTAGGCAGCAGAATACAAATAAATCCCTTCTCAGTCAAACGGTGATACACTTGCATAGTGTTGACCAAGTCAAGCTATAGGTTAAGCATTGCAAATTTGGGGGTTTTAGATGGCCTAAACACTAAGTCGAGCTCTAGCAGAATGACTCGAGTCAAATATGTGCGGTTGATGATTAAACGTGCGGATGGAAAGGAAGTGCAGAAAGGAAAGACATAGTTTATGCATACGAAATGCAAAAGGTGAATATGAGACCGTTATGCTGATTCCGCGAAATGCTGTTTCTTGGAATTAAAGCTACTTAGTGCGGAGGTGAAAAGGGGTATGAATTGTTATTCTCCTTTTACACGTTCACTATACACTCTTTATACTAAACTGTTATAAACTAAAAGGAGTTAGGCATGAAACATGTTGTTAAAATATGTAACATAAAATGAATCAAAGGCTGTTGTTGTCAAGAAATAGAATGTAAATGAAAGCTTAGCAAAAAGGAACCTGCGTAAAATAACACAGCCACAAGAAATAAAGCTGCACGCTGTCAGTGCCATAAGGTACAAAAATAAGATCCAGTTCCGGATCATAAAATAAAAGAGAGTATGAAAAATGACTAAAGAAAAAGAAAATGTATGCCAAATAAATATTATAGAACATTGAATAATCTGCAAACGTAGGATAATGTCATAAGTCTTGTGACACAATCATGTGACCTTATGTGTAATGTTTATAGGACAACAAAACGAAAGCACTGTATGAGCTGCTGGAATAAGAAAATATATGAGTAAAAATGAAGAAAAGAATTAAAATGAATGCTCAATGAAGTAAGCTGAAAGGTGATAGTTTCGTAGGTGAAAAATCTCAATGTTCATCAACGGACCTACTACAGTCACTTAGAAAAAACACCTATGATCTTTGCCTTATTCAAGAGCCATACATCGACTTTAATGGTAAATCCAGAGCTAACCCCCATTGATCAGTTATATACCCAATCACGCACAAAAAACATCCAGACAGTACTCATTTGCTGATACTTATTAATACAGATTTAGCTATGGACTCTTGGAAACAAATCCCATTTGACACCCCGGATATTACTGCAATTGAAATTAGTGGCCTCTTTGGTACGATCCACATTATCAATATTTATAATGATGTGAAACACAACGATGCACTTACCCATTTATCTTACATGCGAGACCCAGCATGTCAACAATGTAGCAAGCTGCCTCTGTCAACTTTCTGGATGGGAGACTTTAATTGGCACCATCCAATTTGGGACGAACCTCGCAACAATCACCTTTTCACTAACCATAATCTCAATCTGGCGCAACCGCTCCTCAACATGCTAGGCAGACATCGCATGAAAATGGCCCTACCACCACTTATTCCTACTCTCAAAGCACACGGCACTGGCAATTTAACAAGAGTTGATAATTTTTTCTGTTCCGAGGACATGTTAGACGGGATCATCAAGTGTAACACTGACAACACGAACAGGCCTGTTAAAACCGACCCATCTCCCTATTGTTACAGAAATTGACATACAGACTGGCCTAAACTAACTGATACTTTACAAACACAACTTAGTAACCTTCCTCCTCCTACAGAAATCTAGACTAAACAAGCCTTCAACAAAACCCTTAAGAGGTTAAATGACACAATACAATATTCTATTGAAGAAAATGTCAAACTATCACACCCATGTCCATACTCAAAGCGGTGGTGGAACAAGGACCTGGAAGCAGCAAAAAAGAGGATGAGACAGCTAGGAGCCAAATCTAAATACCATCAGCTGAACGAACAACATCCAGTTCACGAGGAGTACCGCAGACATCGAAACAATTATGTGGAAGCCATTAGGAAAACAAAAATAGAGCATTGGGCAGACTGGCTAGAAGGTATTGACGAGGCGAGTATTTGGAAGGCAAGCAGACTGGTAACAGGCCCAGCATCAGATGCAGGCAGATTGAGAGTTCCCACTTTACAAGTTATCGATCCTCTAACTAAAATGGTTATCACAGAAGCCAATGACAATGCAAGTAAAGGAAGATTACTGTACGACACATTCTTCCCAAAACCTAATCCAGCCACACCTCCTATCCCCCATGACACAACATACCCGCCACCTAAATGGTCTTTTAAGAACATCACTGATGAACAAATTCACCAGGCCATCAAAAAACTAAAACCATTCAAAGCGACGAGGTCAGGTATGGTCCCTAATAGTGTCCTCATTAATGCCAGAGATATTCTAGTCCCTCACCTCGGTCCTCTTTTTTGAGCAACTCATACCCTCAATTACTACCCAAATGAGTGGTCACTCACGGACACGCTGGCTATGAAAAAACCAGGCAAAACAGATTATACAATTCCTTCAGCATGGCGGCCTATCATTTTATCTGATGGCATGGCCAGATTGCTTAATGCCTGTCACACAGAAGACATAGTTACAATGTGCAAAAAACTAGACATCCTGCCCCTCAATCATTTTGGCGCTCGACCTGGCCGCACCACATCTGACTCTATTCACCTCTTCACAAAAATCATCAAAGATGCGTGGCAGAAAGGACTAGCAGCCTCAGCGCTGTTTCTGGACATTAAGGCAGCCTTTCCAAGTGTTAGTATCGACAGGCTCATACACAACATGCGTATGAGGGGCATACCTAAGGAGTACACCCTGTGGATGAAACGCAGACTATGCAATTGTCATACTTCTATCATTTTCGACAACCACAGAACAATTCTGTTTGCAGTTAATAACGGGCTAGACCAAGGTGACCCCTTTTCAGGAATTTGCTATCTCCTCTACAATGCCAATATCCTCAATATCCTCAATCCTAAATTAGGTGAAACATTACTCTTATATGTTGACGATGCAGCTATTATAGTCACAGGGAAAAATTTCACCGAAACACACCACAAATTGCAGCTGATTATGAATCGCTCACATGGCATCCTAGATTGGGCCAAGGCACATAACTGCGAATTTGGTGTCAACAAATTCCAACTTCTCAACCTGACCAAATGTACCATCCCTCACACCTTCATTCACAACAAGCGTACACCTACACCAAGATTTGATCTTGTTCTAGGCCAACACCGTATCAAATCCACTGACACAGCCAGATTTCTGGGTGTGTTGGTGGACAACAAACTATCCTGGAAGGCCCAAGGTGCAGCTGTGTTAAGTATGAGAACTCTATTCCAGAGTATCGGACGGAGTTTGACCAGAACAGAACCACGGAACGGATAAGGACTACAGCCTCAGTGTATGTGCTGTGCTACCCTAAACCTTCGTGTCCTAATTTCGGAGTAGGAACGGAACGGAGTGGAACCAGAAGTCAGAGGGACTTAGAAGAATAATAGGAGAGGGAAACTAAGTTGATATTCGAACTGAGGAAAACATACAAGTTTCGAGTACTTAAATATAAAAGGAATAGCATCCGAAATATAAAATATAAATATAAATGCTGCATTCTGCTCCCGGAAGGTCCTGCATTCTTGGGGTGAATAATCCATAGCTGGTGTGCTGACTGATGGTGGGAAAGTGATGACAAAGAAATAGTGGTTGTGACGAAGATGTGGAAATGAGTTTGGAGTAACGTCGGAAGAGCCGGAATGATACGGAGAAGTCTCAGAGTTGGACGAAGGAGTAAATCTGGAGGCAAGGGAAAGTACTGGAATGGAGTACGGACTACCGGAGACAACTCCGACGGAGCTGGACCAGAGTAACATATAACGGATTGTAACAAGCCGCACTTGCAAAAGGTCAAGACTGGCTGATCCAATTCCATCGTTTAATCTACAAATCGTCCGGCATCTCCACCACCCTTTTACGTTGACTATATCTTTCCATCACCATACCCAGGGTCCTTTATGCTGCTGACATTTTCCTTACCCCACAACATAAAGTTGCCACGAGCGCACGGGGTATAGGTAAAAACTCAGCCATTATCACCAAATTGGCTAGAATACAATGCCAGGCAGCCATCATGATCACAGGAGCTCTATGCACTTCTCCCACAGACATTTTAGACTCTATGGCTAATCTTCTACCTTTTCACCTTTTAGTCGATAAGCATTTATACCGCGCCACCCTGCGCATGGCCACTTTGCCATCCAACCACACTCTCCATAAACCCATTAAGAATGCAGCCCTATGCTTAGTCAAGCGCCACCCAACCCCACTTCACATTCTTTTTCACATGTACAACATCAAACCAACACTAATTGAAAATATCAGTACCGTCCGTCAAGATAACAAGTGGATACCTAATTTCAAAACCAGAATAGCGGAATCGAAGGAAGAGGCTCTGGAGGAGGATGAGGTAGATGAGGCAGATGTGAGGATTTATACGGATGGATCAGGGCAGGATGGAAAAATTGGGGCTGGGGCTGTATTATTTTGTGGGGTCTGCGAAAAGAAGGCAGTCAACTACTATCTAGGTACCATGGAGCAACACACAGTATACAAAGGAGAGGTGGTAGGAGCTATTTTAGGGGTGAAGCTGCTCGCAAGCAAACACAATGTCTCCACAGCCACAATTTGCCTTGACAACCAGGCAATTATTAAAGCAACTAGGCTAATAAAACCAACAGCCAGCCACTACCTCATAGATGAACTATTGCACGAAATAAACACTGTGGTCAGAAAATTCAGAGGCATTCAGCTTATGATTATATGGACACCAGGACACGCAGGCCTGGAAGGGAATGAGAGAGCTGACGAAGAGGCAAAGACTGCATGCATCGATGATCACAGGCACCTTAACGACTTATGGAACAATCTGTCCAAAATCTTGCACAAAGCATTACCCTACAGCAAAACTGCGCAGCGGCAAGCTTATCATCTAGAACTTAAAACATGCGCTCAGGAGGAATGGCTTGTTTCACCCAGATATGTTCGACACCAATCAACCCTTCCCTCAGCACCTACACCCAAATATTTAATTCTGACCCGTTCCTTGTCACGCAAACACACCTCCACTCTCACCCAACTCAGGATCGCTCACATACCACTCACTAAATATCTGTACCGCATAGGGAAGGTCGGCTCGCCCCTCTGTCCTAACTGTCAGCAACATGACGAAACAACCCTACACTATCACTTACAATGTCCTGCCTTTTCAGGACCAAGGTGGGTTATGCAGGCCACTCTCAGTCCTATAGCGTACCATTTATTAACACTCCTCAACACCCAGCAGCATTCAAGCCCCTTTTCCATTACATCAAAACCACACAAAGATTTTTGCACTACAACACATAAAGCCCACAGCTCGTCGCTCGCCTCCATTAATTCGAGTTATATTCTCATAGTACCACTCATTTTTCTTTTTTTTTTTTTTATCTCTCTCTTTTCTTTTTTTCTTCTTTTATTTTACTTTACATCACTGAACCCTAATCTAACCTACTTTACAGGTGTTCCACCTTCTCTCATTTCAGCTTCACCCCCACACTGAAGTCCTTTTTTGGATCCTTCACGCAGATGTCATAGATTCTTCATAAAATTCCATACATATTCTAGTAGTTCACATCCATGTACTTACTCTCTGACATATGGTTCGCCACACCGGAGAATAAATAGGATTTAAAATAAAAAATAAAAATAAAAATAAAAATACAAGTCCCATCATGAGCCTCCAAATTAGCATGAAATGTGATGTATATCCATATAAATAGGATGTGAATCAGATACAATAAATAAGATTTTGTGAGTGTGCATTGTTGTTTCTGGATGCATGTTTCCCCAGCCAAGATGGCTGAAGTTTCTAAGGTATAGAACTCTTCAACAACTCATTTCTGAGTTTTTTTTTGGTTATATTTGATTCTGAAGATTTCTCAGGGATTATAATCAACAATGTAGCATATTTTTCCACCAAATAAAATCTCAACAAAGTTCTATAGGTTGGAAGTTAAAAATTTCACAATTTTGGATTGGAATTGGCACTAGCTCACTCAGTTTTAAGGGCCTGAGTGTGAAATAAAAAATTCTAACTGCTGAGATATGTTCAAAAAACATGGCAGAACATCTTTTGCCAGTAAAATGAGTGAGTCACATAAACCAGTTTTAGAAATGTTCTATAGGCTAAAAGTTGCCAACACTGCATTTTTCCAGGAATTTGGGTGGAAACTGCTCATTTATAAGGGTCTGGGTGTGAAATAAAATAATATAACTGCTGATAAATGTTAAAAATATATATTGGATCATTTCACATCACCAAGGCAAGTTACATAAACCAGTTTCCGAAGTGTTCTATTGGCTTGGAAGTTTCAGTTCACCAGATAAAGAAAGCACAGCCACCTCAAAAAACCACATAATTACCTTTATCATAAAAATGCACTCACTATCTGTTCCTATAATACTATAATAAATTTATCATACAAAAAAAAATATGAGTGAGCAGCAGCTATGTTTTAAGTGTTTCACACTTTGTCACGCATTTGGCAATGTAACGTGACATAACGCGGACTTTGTGCTGCGACGGTAATTTATTTAATTTTAAAACTCAGAAAACTCAGCTGAAGTGCCGAGGTTTGGCTGCCAAAAGTCCAAGGGTCTGTCTGTCATCTTTGATTCCACCAAATCTCTCGAAACCAACATGTCATCTACAGACTGCTAGGAATCCAGTTAGAAAGCTTCCAGTCCATTTGAGGAGCACGAACCCACAACTGCATGTCCCTGGGTCAGCTTTGAAATAAAAGTTAAGGGATATGTGGATAAGTGAGCTCCATAGTATCGTAGGAAAGCTGTTCAATACTTGATCTAACAGATCTGCCGTGCTGAAGGCAATGGCCCACTCAAACCATTTCTACTTCTAGCCCTGTTCTTTTCAAAAGGAGCTCTGTCCAGTGACACTCCTATCTTTTGTTTTTGGTATAATGCAACAGAGCGCAACAAGGTTTAGATTGGTACTTCCAGATTAAGCATTTCACCACTCCATGCTTCAAATGACCGGCAGGAGGCTGTGGAGACTCGACGGTTCAACGCCGAATAAGGTTCTGATCTAACCTTGAAGTTTGCATGAGGAACCTCGTCGGAGAGTAAGGGCAGTCCGAGTTTGCTCCAGTTGAAGATTCGTTACATCTTGCACTACTAGTAGGAGATTCCATTTTCCCAGTTTGACAGCCTTATTTCCAGCTTCAGCCATCAAGTCAATTTGATTATCTCGGGTACCCCGAGTCGGAGTTGGTACAATTCCTTATCGATCAACCACTGGCATCGATGTAAACAGTCGGAAACAAATAAGGTACCTTAAAACTAGCGTGCTTCTACTGCTTCTATATGGAAGTTGTCCTATAGATTCAAGTTTATCGTAAGGAAAGGTACCACTTCAACCAGAATACATGCCATGTAAAGTCGTTCATCGCCATTCTTCTGCCAGTTCATACCACCCCAGTAGGGTTTCGCCGCAATGTCTTTCGAGCCACCCTCCAAGTCAAGCTCTACAGGTAAGTCTTCCAATCAAATCACTTCATATGAATAACGAAGAATCACGTCTTTCAGAACTCGGTTCCACGGTCCGCATAGATATAATCACAACAGAGGAAACGATACCGCTCCGACACTCCGTTTTATGGCCAAACATGCCTCCTTCACATGTCTATTTGCCCGAGGATACTACCGGAATACACTACGGCGCATTTCTGCCTCTTCGTGAAACACCCGTAGCAGTGATCTCCCTCTTCCTAGAAGATCCACCGTCATTGGGACCTGGACACTGCGATCCGGTAATGGACTTGAAGCCTCCGACCTTGAAATTGACAAATGAAGACGAAGATGGCGGCCGTCTGCCCACGCAGCAGCAGCGAGCAATGCGGTTTCGAAAATTTGCTTGTGAACATGAATTTCAGGGCAAAGGGATTGGAACTCAACTCCTTGTGTATGTCTTATCGATAGCACGGACTGAATTAGATGCTGCGACTGTCTGGTGCGATGCTAGAGCGACCGCTCGTGGATGGTATATGAAGAGAGGGCTTGTTCCTTTTGGGCCAACCTTCTATAAAGGCCCTGAAGAGTATATTCGGATGCGAATCGATTTCAGCAGGGATGTGTCAAAGGGCGAGTGAGAAAACATTATTGTATATGAGTAGTGCGTCCATCTTTCTTCATCTGAAGGACTTGGAAATCGTTGAAAGTTTCAAAATTCAGTAAAGATCGAATGACATGGTGATTTATATACATACGGGTTCCTAGTGAACATCAAGCAAGTTGTAGACTTACCAAAGCTTGTTCGGCCATTTTTCGGTGGTACCAATCATTGTCTTGCAGTAGTATGTTTTTCAAGTTAGTTCTTATACATACCGCTTCCGAGATCATGATATCTTCATGGCAAACGCTCTAGCTAATCAAGTAGTCGCCCACGACGGGAAGAGATGCCTCCCGCCAAGCTGGTAAAGAGAATAGTGAATAGGTGCGAGAATGAATTTCGTGGGTTTTCAACCAAGAATGTAAGGCTCAAAGGTTTGAGAGGAAGATTAGGAGGGCAGATGAAACGTATCACGGGGCAACTTATGCCAAGCATAAGCGCTTAGACTCCGCCGCTTTTGGTTGATCGCCGGTTGACAGCTGAAGGACTCAATGATTTTCGTTCATCAATGATCAAAAGGTAAATTCAGCTTGTTTCTCAAAATTTGATGGATGAAAAGATTCTCCTTTTTAAGCAATCGCGTATTGAAATTCAAGTGGAGTTGTGGCTGTGCTTGCATTGATGCGATCTCTGTTCTGCGCTCGTACCAAATTCACGCAGGATCTACTAAGGTGTCGAAAGGTGGAGCGTTGTAAAGAAATTATGGTTGCCGAGTCTGTCTATATGATAGTTGCTACACCTTTTCCAAGGTCTGACTAGCTGTCGATCCTTGCTAAAGGAATTATCAACAACCCCGTACGCTCGGTCTCTTCCTCGGCAAGTCATGAACGTAAAACTCATGTTTTTGGTCAAGTTAGATTACCTAAAGGCTGTCCACTCGAGGGCCATCGTCCATCGACCTTGATAGAGATGCCGTATTGACTCGAGACTTTCCACCTCGCGCGTGCCTCGTGGGTTTGGGTGTAGTAAACTCCCCAGCACCCCCGATTATGGACTTGATCTTCACGTTCCCTATGGAGAGACCTCAGGGCTGGCTGGTATGTCAGCGTGAATGTTTCAACTTGAAGGGGCACCCGCAGGTCGTTTAGTACTTCTTCAGTTACAAGTCGCTCATCTGTGTATCAGGTTACAGTCGTAGAGACGAACTCATCTGGAGTCACTATCTACTATACAGAGGTCGTATCACCTATTTCCCCATTCCTATAATACCTTCCCAACAACTCAATACCTGATGGTAAATTGAAACTCCCATCAACGTGATCTGCAGAGGAATTCCTCCAGGACTCCAGGGGCCTTGAATAATTTCTGCGTAAATTCCATATACTCCTACATAACTGGACTTTCTAGATTCACAGAAAAGCCGGAATACTCATTTAGTAGAAGGCCTTCCAGAAACTTTCCAAGCGTATCCGGAAGGCCGGTAAAATAATTACACGAGCCCACATAGAAGATTCGAGTCCATCGTATCAATTGTGGAAAGTAAAGTTCTGTAACTCCCAGAATACAATACTAACCCTACCTCGGATTTTAGGGGTTTGGGGATAAAATTAGTGACGAAATTTTCAATGTCATGTGGTGGATTACGTCTAGTATTCATGGAATCGAACGCCTCCAGTGCCACAAGTGACAGGAGTAATAGGGACGCGAGAAAATTTAAAATTGCACAGCTTATCAGTTGTAATAGTTTTATTACATTCAGCGTGTCCATTTGAGTTCAGGACGCAGGCTCTCGATGTGAGGTTGTATCTATATTTAGATTTAAATTTTCGTCATAAGTACCATATCCAGCCTGGGCCTTGAGCTCACCGCGAGTCAATCGGTAGATTTCGGCTGTGGTATAGGCTCGAAGCCAGCCGCTCTGGTAGCGGAAAGAAAAACGATATTATATAGGCTTCCACTCACCTGTACTATTTCATTCAATTCGGCAGTCACATGACTTTTTGCACTTTTGAAAATAAATTAAATCTGGGTCAGAAAAAATCGGCGTGACGCGTGACTGCCGAATTGAATGAAATGGTACAGTATCTGTTTTCTTGAATTGTCAGATACTCATTATGTAATATTATTTAAAATCATGATAAGTTCCAAACAAGTTCACATTATTTTGGTGTGTTATCCGCACCCATTTAGAGATTCGACCAACCATAGCGCATCGCGGGTGAATACAGTATAGCTACCGTTATTCCTACTTGCTCCACAGTAAGTAGTAGAAGCGTGGTGAGCCTGGGCCTGGTGGCTGTTACATCACGCTGTCAAATGGAAGCTTTTGATTGTCTCAGCCCTGGATTTGACCTTGCCCAAACCATGGGATAACGATAGTAAGGATTTGGACAGGATCCACTGCTTGCTCCGCCACACGTCTCAGCGGCTCAACGAAAAAATGATCCAACAGAGTCAATGTGTTTAAATTTGTTATCAAAGCGCTCAAAGCTCCATTCTCTGTCGCTAGTTTTGTTTTGTTAAGGAAAAAGTGTGAATCTCCATGTACAGTTGAGTACATTGATAATAAGCAAGCTCCGGCCGTCATTGATAACGCCTACAAGACGCGATCGATTCGGATCCGTAGAGGTAAAATTTTGAAATTCTAGTTCCAAATTGAATTAACTTGGCCCTCATGGGTCAAATGAGAGAAAGACCCTTAGAAATTTGTTGCTCATTTTGTCTTGATACATTCTTAATCCAAGAGATCGGGAGGCTCATTAAAAGGTATAAATATGGGGATGCTTGTTGGCAGAGGCTCACTCCTTACATCCCTCCCTTCCGGGTTCTACAACTTTCTAGTTAATCACTGCTAGTTAACACCAATCGAGCTCACGAACGGAGACTTTGATGTCACTTCATTTTTGTGGTTTCTATGTGACAGAGGCGTCGGTCAACTTCTGGCTGAGCTTCAGCTGGATAGACGTCACCCCTGTTCATAGACGAAAAAACAGGATGAAGCGTCATTAACGCCCGACTCATTGGCTGAGAGAAACACCGACGTACCTTTCTTCTTTCTGACTATGATTCTGCGGAGATCCAACATGCTTGTTTGGATGAATTCTTTTATTCGGGTGGCGCCCCGGTGTACGGGTACTAGCCAACCCTTGGGGTCTTTAATTTCGTTCAAGATAGCTATTTTATGATATCAGATTAGACAATTTGACGGTCAAGAAGTTTTCAATAGAGTCCGAGCCCTGGAATAAATATCCGACAGAAATTCTCGGTCAATTAGAGCCATATTTCGAGTACACCTCTAAGTCATATCAGACACGTGTACGGGGAGCTTGGGAATTCATATATTAGAGCCACGAGATAAGACAATTATCATATAAACCGCTGCCAATGGGTTAATCGTGTGCAGCATTGTTGAGAATAATGATGAATCAACGGCCAATCGTGTTGGATGAGGGGCCATATTTTAACTGATTGAAGGGGATCGCGAATTTTCAGATGATTGTCTAGAAAGAAATTTTTTTATGTACATGTTCAAGTAACGTTCCTGACTCAAGTGCTGGTATTGAAATGGTCACGTGTGTTACATTACGTAACTAGTGAGAGAATTCACAGTTGTTGTCTACAGATCATCACCTTTGACGTCCGAGACCTTCAACGCCGCTGTCCATTATATATTCCCTACCTCATCAATATGGATGCACGACTCCGACGAGTAAATAAAGAGATTACAGGTATGTTCAAGTCAAAATCATGGGGCGATATCGCCAACACTAACAAATACAAGACTGCAAGAATGACAAGTCATCTCAAATCAAGATAGACCTCATTGATGAATCACCTTTCCATTTGAAAGGCTCTTTTCCAGGCCCTCAAGATACGCCATATGAGGGGGGTCATTTTGAAGTGGTCCGTTCCTGACTTATTTTCCTGATCTGCCTGTTGAGGTCCTTTTGTGCCACTGCCCGCAGGACATCGTAATTCCAGAGTCATATCCGTTCCAACCAGTGAAGATGAAATTTATTACCAAAGTTTACCACCCAAATATTTCCTCCGCTTCTGGCGCGATCTGTCTCGATATTCTCAAGGATGCTTGGTCTCCAGTTTTAACGCTCAAATCAACCTTGATTTCACTTCAAAGTCTTTTGTGCTCTCCTGAACCTAATGATCCACAAGATGCAGAAGTGGCGAAGCATTACATGACAAGTAAGAGTAGCTTTGAAGATACCGCCACTTACTGGACACAAATCTACGCGGGAGGTCCTGGTCCTAAGGAGAGAAAGGGTAAGGGGGTAGGACGTGATGGTTATGATGAAATAGCGATTGCCGGATTGGAAAAGGCCCATGTAGATCGATTTGAGAGCCTTGGCTTCCCTAGAAGCAAAATTGTATATCATCTACCTTCATATCGATGTGTTCCTCTTCTAATCACATCTCCCAGATTGATGTTCTTCGGCGTCTAAACTATCGTGGACCAAACGTTGCTCAGATATCCGAGGATAGAATTGTAGAGGAACTCTTGAAATAAATATTGCAGTTCGTTTTCCATATTCCATTTTTGTATATTTTCTCTCAAGCGATACTTTTATCTCGAATGATGTATTGAATGTTCCCTTGCACAGCTTTTCTTATGACTTTTCGTTCGCAGTCATTCTGTATACCGATCTGAAACGCGTTTCGGAAGACGGACTGTTCGAGCGGTTTCTTCAGTGCCGTTGAGTTTTGTGGACCTTTGACTGCCTAATCTGTTCTGTTGGGTTCTTTTTCTTCCGGGCGACCTCTTTTGTATCTTGGCTCTGAATTCTTTCCTTCTCACCTGATCAGGATGTGGGATAAACTCGACATATACTTGATCAAAACGGGCAAAGCTTACTATGCTATGACCATACTAGGACCAATACATGTTTGATAGATAGCTGAATGCCGGTCAATGATCTCGGTCTTGCTCTCAAGTCCACCTCTGACGCCGAGTCTTAACCGTGTGCGACCTTGACCTGCTTTGAGCAAGCTGACATCTTTTCTTTTTTTTTTCTATTTTGCCTCGATCTAAATTGCTTGTGGCGTCGTGGGAGCTCCAGGTGAGTACATAGCCCGATGATAATGGAGCAAGCCTCTGTTATCTTTCAGCTTCTGAGAATACTGCTCTCAAATCGCAACTGAGTTTCCGGCGCTGTGTAACTCAGACTTTTTTTTTGCCAGGCGCTGAATGGTAAATTCCATATCATCCTCAGCGCAAATTCCATATCATCCTTTACATCATCTATTTTGCGTCAGTAACAAGGTTCCTTGCTTCCCGGAACTACAAATGCATTTTTTCAGATCTCGACCATGCATAATAATTTCACCAGTCTGTCAATAAAATTTAGGTTCGTGGAACTCCGCTTGACATCCTCCGAACGCTTCAGGCTATGGCTATTCAATTGGGCTTCAAATTTTATAAGTTCATTTATCTATTTGGAAAATAGGGTGTTACTTACCGATCTGACCTCTACAGACCAACAGAAAAGTACATAGAGTTCAGTGCTCTTCTCAAATACCCTCTTCTTGATGGGTAACCGGCCTTACAGCCTAACATAACACGAAGCGACGATCCTTCCCAATTTACCAGTGACCAATTCACGATTGGGCAAGGTTTGTCTTTTTTAAGCTGCTCACATTCAAGGTTCAACCCATCGAACTTTAGAACGCTCCAAGCACGTTGATACCGCAGTTCGCCGAATGCTACTCATTCAGGTCAATAATGGTACAATCGATAACAACCAAGTATCCCTGATAAAAAAGAATATACCCCCAAGTACAATTTCAGCATTACAATCGGACTTTATCGCCCAATCATGAAGAAGTGTTACGAAAAACGCATGTATTGAACATTCCACCAGCAGCACACCGGATTAACAGAATAGGAGCTTCCTGATCCAGCTACACTGACGGTCATGGGGGTTGCAACCATTGCCGACAGTACCAATACTGACGGTATAGCCCCCAGAAACGCTGGTCCCAAGAAACACTAACGGTTTCTGGATTAATGCTAGCCAGTCAAGTATATATAGTCTCTGACTCACATTGGCAACAGCGTCTTCCGATGTACACTGTCTACGGCGTTACAGCATAGAATTTACATAGCGCACATGTTAGCGGTTCGAGAGCTATAGTATCGCGCTTTTTCTGAAAAGGTGAAGAGACATTTAAATATTTGGCGAACACTCAAACGTATCCTATTTCTTGCCAGTAATGATGTTTTTCATGACGTATACCAGTGAGAGATTCGTGTGCGCAGCTGCTGCAAGAAGCGTAGTACAGAGAATAGAAGAGAAAAGGATAAAATCCCATCAGAAGAAGACTCGGATCTGTTCCAGAGGTGAGGAGATTTATCAGGCGCATTCACTGAGGCTATCGATTTAAAGCGCCCTTCCGCCGCTTGTACAATGCCATATCAAGGTTCGACTTGAAGGTGCTTACAACCATTCCCCTGGTCAGGCTTGGGGCCTGGAAGAATGGAGGAAATAAGTATGCATGCCGTGAACGTGATGACCAGCTGGCCCCCCCAGTCAAGTTTAGACTTTAATGTTGTGAAATTTTTCGATGTTCATTTCACTGGGTTGAATTCAAAGTGCAGGTGGCGCAGGTATTAATTGGATATAACATCCCCAATTGGAATTTGAAGTTTGAAGAGTCACCGTACACTTAGCGATTCAGGGTTTAGATGAACGATATATTGGTGACAATATACTCGGGGTCTCTGGTGGAGGCCTGCTTCATGCTGCCAGCGTGGTGAGGCTGGGACGGTCCAGGTCTCTATACGAGTAGAATACACACCGGTGGTTCGGAGCGATCCATTGAATTACAAGGAATTTATTTTGAGACTTGAGGTGCACAGTTTCAGGTTGGTTTTGGTAATCGAATCCACCAAAAGATTTGTGGCGAAGACCAAGCCAAAAGCAGCTCAATGTCAATCTAGTTTGTGATTAGGATGATATTTTTGGGTTGACTAACCGGCTACACAGAGAAAAAGAAATCAATCTAGTTTCAGAGTGTGCTGGAGCCTTCAGTCGCATTTTTTTCTTTCGATCGTTCAAACCACCCACGATTATGGAGCTACAGATAAAATCGTGGAGTATGGCTTCTATTGAAATGACAGCTGTGTTTACATACCGAAAGGGGTTTTTGCGGATTTGTGGCTTGAAGACTAGGGACAAATTGGAATTCTGCTCCTAGCGCATGGTATATGAGCCATATCCTCAAGCCTCAGCAGCGATGCTGACTTGGCGATAGCTCTACTCCAACCGTTATGTCCGGAAAATATACAAGGAATAGATACCCCCAGACGATAGCGATTACCTATCATAAATTTCCTCAACACAACCTTTAGCTTTTTCGTCCCAAGGAGACAAGTTCGAGTCAAAGAGGTAACACGATCAAGAGGTAGCGCGGTAGACGTAGAAATAAGTGACGCGGAAACATTGACAGCAATCAGTCGTGGAAAGGTAAGGCCGGGCTTTCCCCTCTGGCATGTATATGTTTTTAATCTTTCGCAAGGTTGCCGGGGCCAGTGCATAGTACTAGTAACTGAATCTCGAGACGTTCAAGCTCATTGTTTGATAGGGCCCAAGCTTAGGGTTTGATTCTGCAGTCGTCTTTTTTGACTTCACAAGTCAAGTTCAAAGATATCGCAACTGGTTCGGCGTCAAAAGCAGGGCCATAGACCGTGATGATGGTCCGAGTGCCTACCGATTCCGGTGTATGGCTATGACGACGGCGCTAAACAACAATCACAAACAAGGCTTACTCCTCACCACCATCTCGAAAACGATGACCGACGGTGTAGCACCAGAAATCCAGATCAACGTAAAGGGTACGGTTTTTTATACCATGTGTACCTTATTTTATGGAAATTTTATCGTAGGACCCAGCGAACTTAAACTGCAGATCTCAATAGCCACAGATAAAACGGTGTTGGAGCTCAAACAGGCTATCGCTGCCAAATCTGATGTTGAAGCTGAAAGACAAAGATTGATTTATTCTGGTGAGTTGATTATATTTATTAACTGCGTGATAAATTTGACGAGTTTGACCTTGGATAGGACGTGTATTAAAGGTACGCCTAAACGCGATATTATTGTTCAAGCCAGCTCATAACATGTCTGTTTGTCTTATTCAGGATGACGATCTTCTTTCGGTGTATAAAATTCAAGCAAATCATACCATTCACATGGTTAAAGGCGTTGCACGATCTCCAGGAGGCGCTTCTTCAGGTTCATCTACAACCAGCCAAGCTCAGCAACTTCCCACAATGCAGACAGGACAAAACGTTAATGATCCACTCACGCAGCTAAATGGTCATCAAGGATTCGGTCTCATGGCTGGTTTGAACCCGTTTGGAGAAATGGGTTTGAATCCAAATGATCCTAATATGGTGCGTCTTGTGGCTCTACGTCAATTTGAAATTGGGATTTGATATCTATTTTATTATTTTTATTGCTGAACGTCGGTTTAGATGCAATCTATGCTCAATTCGCCTCAGTTTATGCAACAAATGTCTTCTTTGATGAACAACCCAGCGATCGTTGACCAGGTCATCGCTTCTAATCCTCAGCTAGCTGCGATGGGCCCTCGAGTAAGAGAAGCCTTCCAGGATGAAGGGTTTAGACAGATGATGTACTTCCCTTCTTCATTCATTACCCGCGTCCATACCAACTTCTTTATAGATCCAACCCTGAAGCTCTACAACAAATGTTACGTATGGCATCCGCGTTTGGAGGTTCATCCCCCTTTGGCGGCAGTGGGTATGGATCGTCCTTCGGTGCCCCACCAGCATTCCCCGCTCCCGGAACCCCTAATACCAACTCTGCCAACCCCGTCAATCCCTCTTCCACAACAGCACCAACAACTGCTTCAACAACAGCACCTTCCGCAGGATCTCCACCTCTGAACCCTTTCGCTCTGTTTGGAGCCCCTCCGGCTGCCGCTGGGGGTTTCAACCCTGCGTTGATGCAGCAAATGTTGGCGGCAAGCAATGCTATGGGGGGAGGTGCTGGTGCGGCAGGAGGTTGGGGCGGATTTGGCGGCGCAGGGTACGGTATGGGAAGTCCCCCAGTCCCGAGTGATACCAGACCTCCTGAGGAGAGATTCCAGGTTCAACTCCAGGTCAGTCTGTTCAATTATCCTCTCTTGGTTCTGTCTAGCTTTCCCTTTCTTTTCTGACCTTTATTTTTCTATTTTCCGTCGATCGAATATAGCAACTACAAGATATGGGATTCATCAATGCTTCGCAGAATGTTCGTGCGCTCTTGGCGACGGGAGGGAATGTTCAGGGTGCGGTCGAGTATATTCTCAGTGGGAACGGTCTTTAGTGGTGTTCGATATCCGATAGAGGACTATGGTTTGTTTCCTTTTCTTCACATTACCTACGACGAACAGATGAAATATTTAAATCATTCTGCCCATTTGTTTTTGAAGACTGCCATTCACAGGCATATCAAAGATGATACTGGACCGTGACAAGGCCTGAGATAAGGATTAGGTATTTTACTACGATGCTGTCTATGGGAAGTGACCCATGATATTACCATCTATCCTCCATTTCAAAGATCCGTAGCGAACTGAATCGGTATCTCTATTCAGTAGTGCGGCATATTGCACCTACATATCAAATGCCGGCTTCTCTCAACTTTGCCACCAATTCATCTACATTAGCCACCTTTCCGCCTCCTACACGTTTGGGTGGCTCCGCTACCTTGAGTGTCTCCAGTCGGGACGTTATGTCCACTCCCAGGTCTGCAGGGCTGAATTTTTCGATAGGTTTCTTTTTGGCTTTCATTATATTGGGGAGTGAAGCGTAGCGTGGTTCTGTACATGACAAGTAGAGGTGAGACCGGGGGTTAATAAGAAGTCATTTGAGGGCCCCTACCATTGAGTCTAAGAGATAGACAGCAAAAGTCAGAAATGATATCGCCAAACTCCTAATTAGACCATACCTCAAATCCGTTGTTACGACTAACGGCAATCGACACCTCAGCTCCTCACCACCACCATCAATCTCTCTGACCACTACCGCTTCTCCCTTCCCCACATCCACCTCCAATTTACTCGCAAAAGTTGCTTGACTCCAACCCAAAAGTCCTGCTAGCATCTGACCCGTAGCTCCGAGGTCATCATCTATACTTTGTTTTCCAAGAATCACCAAGTCCACTTTATCTTCTGCCTTTGTAGCAGAAGCATTTTGTTTTTCAATGACGGCTCGTAGGATTTTAGCGACTGCGAGAGGTTCAGGCGAGGGTGACGATTCGAGGGTTTCTACGTGGATGGCAGAATCGGCTCCGATGGCGAGTGCAGTTCGGAGGGTGTCGACGGATTTGGGAGGACCGATTGTTATGGCTTTAATAGAAGTTACGGAAGCCTTGAGGCGTTCACGTAGACGAACGGCTTCTTCCATGGCTAGACAGAAAGAAAGAGAAAAAAAAAGGGTTATTCCGGCCGGCGCATGTACAGAACGAAAAAGTGCCTACCAATCTCGTCAAATGGGTTCTAATTTTAACACATATGTTAAAGGCGACCTGTATAACATATGAAAAAACATGCCATAGAATGCTTGACATTAGTGTCAATTCCCGTTTGTTGTGGGTTGACGCGGATCTTGACTGCATAGTCGACTGCCCTAAATATTCATGTTATCATTCTACCCGCAGGATTTTCTCTAAAATATACATACTCACCGTTTCACAGGTACCAAAATGTTCAATAGGCGGGCTGGAGATGGCCTCATCTTGTAGTTGAGGAATAAGTTATGCAAGTTACGTAATATATGCCGGATGTCAGCCTTCCAACCGTGACCGGCACGCGTCTTTCTAAAGGCTGGCCTTGAACTCTGTGGCACCTTGGATCTTTGTACTAGGGCTGCTATTAACAAGTGAGACACCTTTTTGTACTGGTATCGTCCCAGATTTCATATCGCAACGCCGCTCCGAGTCAGCTGGAGGACCTCATTCAGGTTTGTCAACCCCAGGCATGCAACAGAAGGATGCCTAAGAGGAATCGTATTGCAAGGCCTGGAAGATGAACCAGCTTCAATCCCAAAAATACATTATCCAAGCTATACATGACATGCTTCTTAAAGGCCCAAAACTCGTCTACCTAGAATGAGTTGAACGAATGTCTACGGTATGGTGAAGCAACCTTTCACTTGCGGCTTTGGAGCACTTGCCTTACGTGGTATTGTAAGTTCTTCAAAGCTCATGTTTGATATCCCTCACAATCACAAAATATGTGGTTCTCCTGTCCCAAGCATGAGGGTGATACTTCCTCTTGGGTGGAGAATGGATTTTCAACTGGGCAGACGCCGTTTCTCCTCAAAACCTCACACTGCCTTCGTATAGTTCTTCAGCGATGTTGAGCACGAAGTATCTATGGTCAATTCTGGTTGCTATCGGGTTAGATTGACTTGACAATCTCTATTTCCACGGTGACAAATCTTGTTACCCATCAAGAAATCGCTTATATCTCCCCCAAACGACTAAAAATTTCTTCCTGTTAACGTTGCTTGGTTTGAGTCTGCATCGCAGTATCCCATTAATCCTGAGACCACCCAAACTGGACGTACTTGATAAATCTTAGACTCTCAAAGGCATTTGATGCCGCAGTCAAACGCGCATGTGAATCTCTCTCAACGTTCTCATTGAAGCTTTATATAAAGTTGATATACAAGGCGTTGCCTGGCCCTCTTAGAGGATATCTCTGAAGTAGGCTACGAAGGCAGCCCCGAAAAATAGCATTGTACCTCAACGAACAAAATTCAACCTTTGCCTTACTTGGTTACAATACGATGTCCTTCAAGGATCGAAGCGAGATTAACGACGGCTCTGACTAAGGCGATGCGAGGCCAATTTTGTGGCCCAAGCCTTTGCACATTGAGCTCAGTTTGGGTTGTCTCTGCGATTTTTTTTGTGTGGCATTTTCGATATCAGGCCACTTGCATCTGAGAAGGATCGAGGTTCTCACTGCCCATTTCCTGTGCAGCAGATTCAGATCATTAGGGGCCGATCGTATAATACCGCAATGCACTCACTCTCCGTCCACCCACGCCGTCAACAGCTTGTCCGCTGCGCTTCCGAGTCGTCGTTGCTATAGATCTGGAAGAGGCGTTGACAATTTCACCTTTTCTTATAACTACTTGTAAGATAACATTCTGAGAGTACAGGGCTTGCTATGTCCATTCGGATTTTATTGTTTCATATGATCTTCTACTGCGCATGCACTGGCGTGCACAGTAAGCTATTTTAAGGCAGATATGCGCCCTATGATTACATAATCATGTGGTTTGTTTGGATGAACAGCCTTGCAACGCCATGACCTGCGATACGGTGGTCTTCCTCCTATACCACTAGCTAGCTATCTTTCTCCATGCCCTTTTACCCAGAGGTACGTTTTCTGTCGACCAGTAATACCCGTGAAATGAATCGATTTAATAGGCAGACGAAGCCCAACGTCGTCACTACAACGACGGTTACGGGCAATATTCAACAGCAGTAACACCCGGTCCATACGAGAACTACCCGGCGAATTCAAGCCCATACGATCGTCCGTACCCTGGCGCACATTTGGCGGATCCATTCAATCCACCACCTCATAATCCCTATTCCTCCCCTCCACCGCCACCTCCACCGCCGCCAGTTCTATACCAACAATCTCAAACGAATCCAGGTTATGGCGCTTACAATCCGCCTGGGCCGTCTACCACCCCAATTAGCATGTATGGTCATTCAGGATATGACTTGAATGATGAACACGACCAAGAAACGGGAGATATACCTTTGTTAAGACGAGATCCATCATCGATGTCATCCCGGATGCTTATTGGTGGCGAACCTCCGATGCCAGGATCATATGAGGATGATAGAGATGATATGAACGCTACTCAGGAAGAGTCTTCGACTAATATTCGATATGGCAGGATCCCTCAGAGAGTTCCTAGAAGGTACAAGACGATGAAGAAATTCGAGTGAGTCTTCCGTTCTTCTCCTTTTCAGACAAAGAATGCACGAAGGTTGTTGCATAACATTCTGGTAAAACATAATTTATCAGATGCTCAGGAGGCCTGCCCTCTTACAGGCATAGGTTCACAGTATCTGGCAATTTTATGTAGACAATCCACCTTCGCCTGTTCTTGTTCTTTTCTGGCTTTCCTTCATCTCTTTCATACACTAAACTCAACCACAGACTCTTCCACGGCAACTTCGTCCTCGACAATCCAGTACCCAAAAAGCTACTCGACATGTGTCCCAACCGTAACGATCGCGAATTCACTCACATGCGTTACTCTGCAGCAACTTGCGATCCCAACGATTTCAAAGACTCCGGTTTCACTCTCCGCCAAGTCCACTACGACCCCCCTCGACGTACAGAACTCTTCATCGTGATGACCATGTATAATGAAGATGAAGAATTATTCTGTCGTACTATGCATGGAGTTATCAAAAATATCGCTCATTTGTGTAAGAGGGATCGAAGTAAGACTTGGGGGAAAGAAGGGTGGAAAAAAGTGGTCGTATGTATTGTTAGCGACGGGAGAGGGAAAATCAATTCAAGAACGTTGAGTGTGATTGCGGCAATGGGGGCTTATCAGGAGGGTGTTGCGAAAGTGAGTGAATGGATGCTGTAGGAAGCGATTGTTTACTTATTGTTTTCTTTTCTCTCTCTCAGACCAAGATAGGAAAACAGGATGTCACGGCTCATATATATGAATATACCACACAAAGTATGTGATTGTCCCCTTCCTTGTCTTCTCTTTACACGTATCAACCACCCTCCATAGTCTCCATCAATCCCAACTTGAAAATCGAAGTAGCCGAAAAAGGAATCGTCCCCGTTCAAGTCATCTTTTGTCTCAAAGAAAAAAACCAGAAAAAAATCAACTCCCATCGATGGTTCTTCAACGCTTTCGGAGCCATTCTCCAACCCAACGTCTGTGTTCTCTTGGATGTGGGTACAATGCCAGGTCCAACAAGTATCTATCATTTATGGAAAGCTTTCGATATCAATTCGAATGTTGGAGGTGCTTGTGGTGAGATTGTGGCTTTGAAAGGAAAATGGGGACAAAATCTTGTCAATCCTTTGGTTGCTGCACAGAATTTTGAGTATAAGATGTCGAACATCTTGGATAAACCTTTGTATGTCCGGATTTTTCTCTTGGTAACAGCAGATATTGGTGCTAACAAGTTTTTTGTTCACTCCAAGGGAATCCGTGTTTGGATATATCACGGTTCTTCCTGGAGCATTTAGTGCCTATCGTTATATTGCATTGCAAAATGATAGTATGGGCGAAGGACCTTTACAGAAATATTTCTTAGGCGAGACAATGGTGTGTTTTGTTTTGTTTCTTTCGGTTCCCGTCCGTACATTCGTTAATCACGTTTTTATGTAGCACGGCGCAGGCGCTGACATTTTTACGGCCAACATGTACCTCGCTGAAGATCGTATCCTTTGTTGGGAACTCGTCTCTAAGAGGGGTGGAGCTTGGATCCTGCATTATGTGAAATCAGCATACGCCGTCACGGATGTACCAGATCAAGTCAGTTTCTTTCATTCTTCTTTCGTTCATATCATAATCTAAAAACGCCCAGGTCCCCGAACTTATATCTCAACGTCGTCGCTGGTTGAACGGCTCTTTCTTCGCTGCTGTGCACAGTATAGTGCATTTCCATTATTTATACAGATCAAGTCATGGTCTTGTTAGGAAAGCATGGATTCACGTGGAGATGGTTTATCAAGTTTTCAACTTGATTTTCAGTTGGTTCGCTCTCGTATGTCCTTCATTTCTTTCCTGACACCACCACAGCTGAGCTGAGTTGACATATTGTTATCCTATTATTTACGCACACAAAAACAGGCAAACTATTACATCGCCTTCATTATTCTATCCGAAGCGATGGAAGATCCTTCATTCAACCTCAAAGGCATTCATGTTGTCAACATTATCCTGGAATACTTTTATGTCGGTTTACTCGTGATGTGTTTCATTCTTTCGCTGGGCAATAGACCACAAGGGAGCAAATGGGGGTATACGGCTGCTATGATCGGATTTGCAGTCATTACGATTTATATGACGGTAGGTCCAATTGTTTCTTTTTTTTTACAGCACTTGTCCCTAATTTTATTTTTTCTTTTAGGTTGCGGCCTTTATACTTGCTTTCAAAGGCATCCAGAATCTGGTTGCGGCAAAGGAAGTACTCAACCTTAATTCAATATTCAGCAACCATATTTTCAGAAATATCGTGCTTTCCCTTTTGGCTACACTCGGGTTGTATGTGATCTCCTCACTTATATTCGTGAGTGTTTTTTTTAAAAAAGTGGTTGGATATTAACGCTTGTGCGATATAGTTCGAACCATGGCATATGATCACTTCTTTCATCCAATACTTGTTGATGGCACCTTCGTATATCAACGTTTTGAATGTCTATGCTGTAAGTCCTCCCTTCCATCTTTCATTTCATCTTCCATTTCATCGTCTTCTCAGTTCGCCAATGTCCACGATGTCTCTTGGGGTACTAAAGGTGACAACACGGTGGCTAAAGATCTCGGTACCGTGGCCAAAGGAAAAACAGGCGAAGTAGAGGCGGAAGTCCCGACGGATGAGAAGGATATAGACACTCTGTATGAGGATGCTATTCATGTTCTGAATACTAAACCTCCGAAAGTGGAGAGTAAGCCTGATGCGGGTACCAAGCAGGAGGATTATTATAGGAATTTCAGGACAAAGTAAGTGGTCTTTTGAAAAAAAAATTCCCTCTTGAATGGGTGGGATTGATGCTAATCATTCTTCTTTTTTTCTCGTCTAGCGTAAGTTTTTTGGTTGATATTGTCGTAAACGCCATTGGGAATATTCATTTTGATTTTTTTTTAGGTGTTACTTGCTTGGGTCCTTACCAATGTATGTACAACCCCTTCCTCGAGTTATAAGACGCGCGGCTGACTTTTTCTGTCTCTTATTTTCAAGGGTCTTCTCGGGGCTGCTATCGTGTATGCTAAACCAAAAAACCTATCATCTCAAAGAAAAAACCTAATCCTGACTGGATTTTTTTCTTATAGGACCACTAACGCGAAAGCATCTACTGGAACTGGAGGTGCTAACAGCGCCGTTAATGGGTATATGGCATTCTTGTTATATTCAGTCGCCGGTCTTGCATGTGAGTTTAAATTTTCAATTTGTATGACCTGGTTTATTTAATGAAATATTATTTTGTACCCTGTAGTTATACGATTCGTGGGCTCGACGACATATATGATTATCAGATTATTCGCTGGCGAATAAAGTAAACGATTTTGGAATGGGATTTCTTCAGGTTTTCGCCCGGTGGAATGTGGCACTAAGTTGGGGAACAGTTCCTGCAACTTGCATATACTTTTTTATGGATTCCGAAACCTTTGCTACATATATACATATGTATTTAACGAACCTTTCTTTTTTTTTCTTTTTTTCTTGCCTGGCTCTTCCTTTTTTTTCTGTCGGACTTACTGTTTGCATATGTGTATCTAATGATATGTGACTTGTGACACCAAGCTTTGCTAGATCCGGATTGTGTTAAGTAGACGGACAATAAACCCCGTTCAAGGCCACCTTCTTTATTTCTTTTTATTCGGAACACTGGGAGCTTTCAGATTCCACATTTCTCAAGGATTTTATCATCCCCCTTTCTCTCATTTTCTTTGTGCCAGGTCCGAACCCAGCCTGGGCATTAACACCTGAACTTCTTCGAGCTAAAAGCAAAATCTTTTGGGAGTCCAACTCGGCCCATTCATTTGCATTATCAAGACAATGCAACCTTCTCCAGTCATTTCTAGCTCATCTGCTCTTTTTATATCACTCTCGTTTGCTGTCATATATGTCGGATCTCTATACCTATCTAAGAATGCACGACTTTCCTTTGTTTCTAAACCGTACCGCACGAAACTTGGAAGGGAAGATGAGGAACGAGAAAAGATGAAAAGTGAAAGATGGAGAGACGACCCGGACGTGATCAGAGCTCGGTTGGCGGCTGTGAGCGTTGCGACAGTCATTTGCTGTCTGGGTGTCTTTGCAGTGTTGTTATTTTATGGCACGGTTAAGGTATACATACTTTTCTCGCTATCCATTGTTGATTATACTGATTACTGTTTTTTTTCTGGATTTATCTCATTAGGGTATTGACGCTGTGGCACAAGATACTTTGCTTCGATTGGGACTTTTGCCTCAGTTTGGTTTATCAGCTGGTCTCGCACACTTAATAACGCCTCTCCTCTTCCTCGGACCTCTTTTCTGTTCATATCTACGCCGAGAATTACCTTTCCAACGGAATTGGATGTGGGAGACCCACGTAATGGCTAGGTTTCTCTCAGTGCACGGTCTGAGGAATTACTGGATCGTAAGCACCTTGCCTTGCTTTCCATCTTCAAAATGTCTTGATAAGTCTTTCTGTGTTATATAGGCTCCAATGACAGAAGAAATTGTGTTTAGGGCTTGCGTATTATCCATTTACCACCTCTCAGGCGCATCAAGGAAATACATGATCTATTTCGCCCCTTTGACTTTTGGTTTAGGTAAGTTCTCTTCTCCTTCTCCCGACATCTCTCCCCTTTATTCATTCCTTCTTTTCCACACATACAGCACACGTTCATCATGCATGGGATACCTACAATCGTTATGGACGTACATGGTCAGCCGCTCAGCGAGCTTTAGCGATGTCTGGTAAGTATGCATACCTGTTTTCTACCCCCTTGTGAAAAAAAAAACAGAATAATAATCCAGTACTATAGCCTTCCAATTATGTTACACTACCCTTTTCGGAATGCATGTCTCCTACCTTTTCCTGCGGACTGGATCGATTCTCCCTCCAATAACGGCACACATCTGGTGTAATATCATGGGGATTCCTGAGATTGTTTGGGAACTGAAAATATTTCCAAAGCATCGTAAAGGTAAAGTTTCATTCTCTTTCGTTCTTTTCAAGCTGTTTTTTTTTGAACGTCCGTTTTTTTAGTTATCATCGTAGCCTATTTGAGCGGTATCGCTGCTTTCGTATATACGCTCCAAAAGTGGTCCCAGATGAGCGGAAATTTATATTGGCCTTCACAGTCTGGTGAGGAATGATGGATGATGGGGCATTGAGCTGGCTCTCTTAGATTTAGATGTATTTTACGCACTATTTGTAGTATAATCTCATAACGTCCTTTGCAATTTAAACATCTCAGGAATAAGTAGGTCGGGATGTTCAGGGACGTAACAGCATGACTTAGTACTTACTAGGACGTCTTTTGCTGAATGCCCTTTGATTCATTCTGAGGTTAATTGTCAAAACTGTCCAGTTGGGTTAGAAAGTACAGATGGTTCAATTATCAATTCGCTAGTAGTTCGAATTTACCTAGATAGAACTCAGATCTTGCAGCTGAAAGGCCGAAAAAATAATGGGAAGTACTCACTGTACAAGAAATAACGACCCGTACAAATGAAACCCCTCTACTCCCCCCTCCCCGAGGTTGGAGGTGAATCATGTACCGCGAAGACAACGGTGGCACTGACGATCCGCATGGGTAGTGAGAAGCTCCTGAGTTCTACCCAATCTAGCGGAAGGACAGGTTACTCAGTTATATATATTACTTCAATAAATAAAAAATTACGCTTTTTTACATACCTTGGGATACACTCTTCATAACATGCATGTGGTTCTTCAGAATGTGAATTGCTCATGGCACAATTACGTTGGTGACATTCGACCTGCGGACAATTGTTAGTAGAATTGATGAAACTCGCGCCCCTCGTTTATATTAAAGCTAAAATGCAAAAGGCGAAAAAAAGAAAAATTGATTACTTACAGAAAACACCCCTCACCTTTTGTCTTTTAGCCAGAATTCGATGCTGGCAACTGAATTCGTCCACTAAATGAAGTAAATAGCACATATCTGACTGACGGGTTATTAGAAATGAGATAAAAGAGGTTGCGAGGTTCCTCCTGAATGTGAAAACCTTTTATATCGTCAAGGACCATCCAATAAGACTAAACTGCGATTTTTTCGGAGGGTACTTACTGCAAGGATGTGCCCCGATAAGACATTTGAAGCTAATCCATTTTCAATAGATCCAAGGGCGCCGTTTTTGGGAACTCTATCAAGGTTATTCGGCATCCTACTGGACGACATCACATGTATATCCCCTGAAATCACATTGAACTCTCGATAAACTGCCAGTGACCAGTCTGTACAATGTCAGAGTAGTGACTTTCAGGAGTACCGGCCCCACTCATAAGGTCCGACGAAGCTAGCAGCTCAACAGTAAAACCTATAAAAATAACCACAAAGTTTAGCTGAGTAACATATAAATAAATTTGACTGACTGTCTCACATTCAAAGCTCAATGGCGTAGCCAAACGCAAAGTGATCTACCCACAACCCGGCCCATTTTGTCAACTACTCCTAGTCTATATGTAATGCTTAGACAGGGGCTTCATGGCGATGTGTGCCATGTTTCAATTGCGGGAGGCCTTCATTCCATTGACCTTAGGTTGACTTTCCCCGAGCACACCGCGCAGCCGACCAACCTAACTCTAAAGAAGGTGGATACTGCGAGTGATGCGTCTTCGCTTCGATGAACGGATGAACCTTAAACCAACGTTCAAAGAACCCGCGGTACTGTCGTGCGACCAAATTGCGATGAGGGTTTTTGAATTAGATTGCGAAAGTGAGCGCCAGCGATGAACGGATGTCATGTCAAGATTCAACACATGACAGCCCCAACAAGATACTTTTCACAAAGACGTCAAACGTATAGCGTTGGCGGGAATATATGGCAGGATTGATTTCCAAAAACATATTTCATCGATCAGGGTTCGGGATAAGAGTCTCAGGTATCGCCTTGAATCGTAATTTTAGGTGAGCCTAGGCCTGTATGGAACCTATCTGTGGTGGTCCCAGGTATCCTACTGTGTGTGTGTGCAGTTTGTGCGCAGTGGAAGCAACTTGGAGACTGATCGGTTACTTGTGAGTCCTTTTTTCTTTCTTTTTTCAATCGTGTCACCCTTGATTTCGACGAGCCTCGTTTAATGTTAGCACCTGAATCCATGAACGCCTCTTTCACTATTCGCAGTGGTGACATGCGCATGATGAACCTAAGGTAGGTGCCACAGATTGGACTCGGAGTGTTATCATGAGCTTTGAGAATCTTCCCTACGAACGGTAGCATCAAAGGTAAACCTACGGTTTACCTGCATAGATCAAGCAACTTCCCAGCGCAAAACAATGTTAATGATATCACCTGAACTCACAATTACAGGATCCAAGAAGGGTAAGGTGCATGGAGAGCGCCTTGGACCAACCAGATTCGAAGATAATTCAACTTAATTGACAGATGACAAGCCTGAGGCTCGTGATGCTCAAGAGGAATTGAGATTAAATGAATGCTTGGGACTTGACAAGGACGGGTAGGATACCTACGAAAGGAAAACTCTTAGTCAATGACTCACACAAGAGGAGGTTGTCAAGGTTCACCGCCAGTCGGTACAAAAAAACGTTGCCTTCCTATGGCGGTTAAAAATCCATCTATGAACCCTCCATGAGCTGTTATAGAGATAACTGCGAAAATAAATTGAATAATATAAACTAAATGAAAGGAACAACTCATCTTACATAGCGCATTGATATCTTTTTCAAATATGACATCCAAGACCTTTCGGGCTCGTTCAGCAACCTGCACTTTTGATTCCCGGATAGTCGGGTGCCAAAGCTCATCTAGTTCGGTAAATCCTTCCTCAATGACGAAATGAGGGTAAGAAGTGGCTATATATGTCCTTGTATCACGTTTATCGCAAGTATGCACTCCGTTTTCTTCTCGACAATTCTAAATGTTGAACATTTGATGTCTAACACATATTACCGGATATCAAAAAGAAAGATACTTACCTCGAGAATGGTAACAGGGGCGTAATTATACTGGAAAACACCATCGAGCATGATGGAGCATGTGTGAAGCGCTCGGGTTAGGGGGCTACAATAAAGTTTGTGCGGCGGAGCAAGCCCATATGAAGATTCTGTCTTCCACATGTCTTGAATTACTTGGGCCTGCTCAATTCCCAGAGAGGTCAGCTGAGGGTCCGCTGTACATCGTGGGTCGGGATGTGATAAAAATCACAATGAAAAAGTAGAGAAACATACGACCCCAGATTATTTCTCCATTGCCATTAAGTTTGGACCAATGTCTATGAGAATGAGTTTTAAACGTGCCCAAGAATTTAATGCATTCGGTCTGATACTGACTCATCCCATGCGAGTGTCCCATACTTGGCTTCAGCCACATTATCTATGGGTAGGAACATAATTAGATCTGTTTTTCTACTTGTGAGATTTTATCAAGTCTTACGGTATCCCTGTCCATGTCGCGAAAGTAGAAAAAATTTATATGTCGTTCCGATAGGAGAATCTTGGTTGAGGCGTCGGATTTGTGCTTCGAATTTTGTCCATCGATCATTAGAGGTATCTATAAGTCCGAATCTCGGAGGAACCTGTAATAATAACGTTATAATGGGTAATTACATGTTCTTTTATAGAATATGCGGTCAGGATCCATACCGCAGGTAAAGGTGGTTGTTCGGCCACTAGATCGTGAACAAAGAATCCGGGAACAAACTGGAGTAAATGCAACGAGATCCGTACTAATCAGAATAGTCCACAAGTTATAAAATATTGAATATGATCACACACTTCATACGAGATCCTGGTCGTATCACTCATGGCTTTCGTAGCACTCTCAAGTGGATGAATGAGCTTGGTGAATTATGTAATCCAATATTATCACGTTCACGACTAGATCACGGTCAGGTGATCGCAGCGAGGCATCATCATGTCCTGACTCTAGTAGATAATCGATTGGGCTCTGACAAGAGTTTATTAACCGCCCAAGAACAAACTGCAAGCATTTTACGTCGAAATCGCAATGCTGTGAGTATCAATGATACTATGGACCCACCATGATCTTACTTATTGCAGGCCATCAACGACCGACGACTCGTTGTTTGACCATTTGCCTCCCATAGACCTATTACGGTACTCGAGAGCAAGCAAAACAACATATGAGGCAGTCTCGTCGTACATGAGGCGTAGTTTCAACCTCAATAAACTCATGGGTCGATTCTTCACTGAAAACGAAATGTCGTGTTTTCGGTCTTGGCAATCCAGGACGGGCATGCTAATATCGGGCTCTACTGCCCTCCAGTTCTTTGATAGGACGTTTTATCCTGAATCTGACCTCGATATCTATGTGGAACACCGATATTGTAAAGCGATTGCCTTTTGGCTGATTGACATAGGATACACCTACAAACCTCGTCCGCGCTATTCTGATCAAGATTTGGCGGAGGCTTTACGTATTACAACAGAATACTTGAACTGCGGTGTTGCCAACGTTTACGACTTTCACAAGTCTAACCCTGATCGCAAGATACAACTGATCACCTCCCATCATTCACCACTGGAACCCATTCTGAACTTCCATTCTAGTACGTCTATTATCTCACAACAACATTCTCACTTTGCCATAATCAGGCCCTCATTGATCATTTTAGCATGTGTCATGAATCTGATCTCGCATGAGAAGGCATACTCACTTTACCCTCAAGGTACATTCAGAGACCGTCGCTCCCTCATAGTTTATGGAGAAGGCTCGAGTAGACAAACTGAAGAATTTGCACGAGGGAAGTACGCTGCGCGTGGATGGAAGTTAGTCGAGGAGTTGACAAAAGACGGGATTGTACATCCTACTTCAGAATTTTCTACAAGGAGTCGCTATGTTGGAGATTCAAAGTGTTGGACCATTCCAATCCTTCCCAGACTCCAGTTACCCGAAGGTTACATCGAGACGAACTCATGGTATCTGCTGTATGATGAAGCTGGCTGTGCTAATATGGAGTTCAGAAATCTTATCGCCCCGACATTGCGATACAGTTATCTTGTTAAAGATATACCGTTACAGCGGTACATTTTACCCGCCCTTTCCTCTTTCAAAAGCGAAGAAAAGTACGTTCGATTTCCCATTTCTACATGAACGGTGCTTCTTAAAAAAAGGTGATCTTCTACTAGTGGATATTCAGATGATAGCGTTAGACTTCGCGTGAAGTCGTATCGAAAAAATTCCGTAGTTTCCACAGAAATTCTTTGAATATGGGCACGGTCGTCTTCAACTTTGTAGTATTATACAGCTTCAGATCTGACTAGGACTCTGAGTCTGAGTAGAGTACTTAGTTATCAAACTTTTTACTTTAGCTCATTGAAATAAATACTTATAAATAAGGGGTTAACCGTTATGTAAAGGTTACTAGGATTCTTCCGACATCGTCTACTTGTCGTCCACCTACTTCTTTTACTTCACCAGTGCTTTAGTCGGGTCTCTTTGGCTTAGATAGATGTCCACTGAGCCTGTAGTTATCGAGAATATTGAAGAGGTATGTCACGAAAATTCAACGAAATGTTGAGCTGACATTAGATTTCAAGTCTGAACTAGCAGGAGAGAATGGCGACGTTTATCTCTTTCAATGGCTGTCATCGACCGAGAAGAAGCTCAAAACTATATCAATAGTGCGTTTGTATGGAAGCTGGTGTATTTAGTGACCGAACTGATGATGAACAGGGCGATCTCAAACTAAAACAAGGCGAGCTGGAGCAAACATTTATCAAGATTATATCTGCGTCAGAGGGCTATCCATTACCTGGCCGTGCTTTCCGAAATCTTGTAGGACGATGCTTGGTTGCCTTATACACTCGCGGGGAAACGAGAACCCTCTTCGATACATTTCAAGCTTTACTTCGCTTGGTGGGTGATGCTAGAAATTTGGAAAAGGATGTCGTCAAAATGTATGTGACAATGATTCATTTCAATGTGAATCAAGCTAATAAAGCAAAGAGCTGCATTTTCGTGTATTGGGGACTTGATGGCCGTATTTGGATCTCAGGCATGTATATCATCCACGACGGGCCATTGTGATGACGAGGAGCCTTCTTTAGGTCATGTCTTTTATGGCCGAAATCTGCACCGTAACTCTGAGATCTTATAAGTCGTCGAGTGTGAGTTCGAATCAGTAACCGACGAGAATGTAGCTTATATTGCACAGCCAGTCCTCTATATTCCGTTATCATGCGCTCATCGCCTTGCAAAAGTCTCTCATGACAGCGAAGCGGGCGGTAACGGATACGGTCTCCAAAGATATACTGAAGCAAATGAAAGCAGCACTTACCGATAAATCTCTGCCTGTGCAGCGGGCTGCCGCTGCGGTGCATACCTTCATTATGGCTGTCCTTTTTCCGGGCTGATGCATTTCTAGGTCTTGATTGCCATGTTTTCTTCAAGCGATGCAACTCCGTTTGCGTCAAGCGACCTCGAAGTCATCGTCGTTCAATGTGTCAAGAGTTTAGAGACTGCGGACCAGGTCACCCGACACTGTCATGCACAACTCGTTGGACACCTCCTTGCATCTACACAAATCGAACGGGTCATTCCTGCTCCAGAGGTGTTGCAAAAAGGAAAGAAAGATCAGGGCTCAGAACAACGTGCTGACGACATCTCTTCGTCCATTCACGCGGCTGCCGAAGTGACTAAGCCTATGCTCACCCCGAATGACATGCTTTCACTTCTTTCGGTACAATTCAACAAATTCCACGGTTCCCGCAAGACTAGAATCGGTATCTTCGACTTTTACGCTGCACTGCTCACTAAACTTGGCGCATCTTTTGTCGAATCTCATTTCTCTCTCATCATTTCGCATTTGGTGTCGGAAATTATATCAGGCCCTCGCAGTGGTAGTAGCCGTTATGACACGTTACTTGTTCGGTCATTGGTTGGCATCCTTCTACGAGATTTGATCGGAGTCCGTATGTTAAGTGAACAAGGGCAAATTTCTGCGATTCAGGAGCTAGCGAACGCGTATTTGAAGCGATGGCCTGCGATGATGCCTGGTCAGGTGGCTCCTCCCACTTCAGTTTTAGTTGTCGCTCTGAGAGAAGTCGCGGGTTTGCTTCAACAACTCGGAAATGCTCCTCCCCCAGTGCAGGTAGTTTCATTCCGACTCTCTACCTTTACCGTTGTTAACTTCATTCCTTTTACCATAGAATGCCCTCACTGAGCCGCTGGTGACGCTTCTATCACATCCAAGCCATACGGTTCGGGTAACTGCCTCTTGGGCTTTGCGTTGCTTCTGTTATTCTACACCACTTCGGCTCCCGAAAATTATCTTGACCGTTATGGATAAACTTCAACGTGATCTTTCAACTACGCTAACGCCAGGTAGCTCTCCTGATGCGCCGTTACGGGCTCTGGGCCATGCCTACGGACTCGCAGCTTTGGTGTCCATCGTCCCTCAGCGACCGCTCTACGTCTCCTACGACGTAAGTGCTAAAGTATTTGATATGGCCACCCAACTTCTCAAACGGGCTGGCGAACACGACGTCAAGGTAGCCGGGATAGAAATTGAAGTCTCATGGACTTTGATTGCTTCCCTCATGTCTCTTGGACCGAATTTTGTCCGACCACATCTTCCCCAACTACTGGTTTTATGGCGAAATGCTCTTCCCAAACCGACGTCCAAAGATTCGGCAAATAACGCTGCACGATCAGTCCCTGAGTGGTTATTCCTTCTCCATATTCGAGAAAGCGCTCTTGGGGCGATTTGGTGTTTCCTTCAACATAACTCATCCACCCTGGTAACTCTTGATGTGGCCAGACGAATTGCTTCCTTATTAAGTAATGCTCTATCGTTTGCTAACAATTTCATTTCACAAAACGCGGAGGATCACAACGATGCCCAACTTCCTACTGTTGTGAAGAAGGGGTTAACTATGCGGGATCGGGAAGCCCTTCTTCGTCGACGTGTGCATCAATGTTTTACTGCACTTGGTTTCTCTAGCATCGCAGAATCGACGCAGACAGTCCTCCTTCAATCTGTCGTGATGCTTTTTGCCAGCCCTGATGGCTATGCTGGCTCTTCCGTGCAAGCGGCTATTGCATCCTCTTCTGGTACATTTTCTTCAGTCTGGCAAAGCGTGGATGGGTATGCCTATGGTGTTACCTTCAACGAAATAGTGGATTTGGGTGGGATTGGCCTAGAAGGGGATCTCACCCGTGGAACACATGACTATCTTAATAGAGATACCGTGGAAGTATCAATCGATACTTTGGTGCGCCATCTTTTTCAAACATTTTATTACAAGTCTGATCATTTGAATATCCTTAGAACAGGAAACCTGTTTTAGGTGCTTGCGAACATGATCCACTCTCTCTCTGTCAAGCACAGTTCTCAGACACAGAATACCAACTCAATGAACCACCTCCGGCCGCTACCTCGGTCGTGGACACAGCGATCGAGCTTTTCGCGAGACTTCTGCCCCTTCAAGGCCTTGCAGTATCGGTCAAAATCATCACGCAACTTCTTGAATCTGTGAGATCGCCAAAGCTAGAAAAAAATGCAGGTCGGAAATCAGCGGTTTTCATTAACGCTACTATCGCTCTAGTGTTGGCACTCCGGAACGCTTCCGCTTCTCAATTTCGTCAGGCGCGTGATACATTCGGCAGCACTCAAATTACTTCTTTGCTTTCTCCCTTCTTGATGGTTCGTCTCCCCCAACATGTACTTTCTGTATATATTTTGTTGACTGAATACAATTGTAGGAAGCATTGGTTGACGGAGACCTTGTTCTACGTTCGACTGGTAGCGAGTCTATTGGTCGACTTGCCAGCCTTTCTGGGACGAATTACCTTACTAGCCAAATCAAAGACCTTGTCGACCAGGTTGTGAACAACCGGAATCCGAATGGCCGAGCTGGTTGCGCTTTGGCCTTTGGTGCGATTTACAGTCACGTTGGGGGACTTGCTGCTGGGCCGTTGCTTAAAACCACGGTGAACGTCCTCATGTCACTTATCAACGATCCACATCCCACCGTACACTTCTGGGCACTAAATGCTCTTGCCCGTGTCATCAATGCCGCCAGTCTGGCCTATGCACCCTTCGTTTCGGGAACTCTCGGAATGTTGCTGAAGGTTTATCTGACGGAAGCTCACGAAAGGGAGGGAGGGTCTTTGGTCAATGCCAACACCAGTGGTGATTTCCCTGCATACCCTGTGATGTGTCAGATAATCGATTCTGTTATCACTATACTTGGGCCTGACATTCAAGAATCTCCTCGAACGAGAGCCTTAGTCCTGAATCTTGTTCACGAGTTTTCTCTTGAAGATGACGAAGGCATCTGTGTTGAAGCCATCAAGTGTATCCAGCATTTCCTCATGTTTGCCCCAGAGCATGCCAACATCCCGGATCTCGTCAAACGATTCCGAAACCATTTATCCTCATCCCGTCGACCCTTGAAACTAGCGTCTATCAACGCTCTTTATCAACTTGTCCAGAAAGATGCACTAGCAATGTCTAAACTAGGGGGAGATCGTCTCGTCGAAGACTTGTTCGGAATGTTAGATGACGACTCTTCGGTACAAGGTGTACGCAATGTCATTTTAAGCTGGCTCCACCAGACGGTTATCCACAACCCATCTGCCTGGATTGATTTGTGTCAACGAATTATGGCTCGTACCACCGCCTCTCAACGAGTAGCTGACGCAGCCACAAGTCAAAACTCCCGCGATGATGAAGGGGAATCATTGAATGCCGGTCTTTCGCAGTCAAAAGCAGATGATCGTGGCCACCTCACATCGCGATGGCGTACACAGCTTTTTGCTTTAGAGTGTCTTCATGATATTTGTACAGTCGTAGCTTCAACTGGACGAAGAGAACACCTGAGTTCCATTGTGGCTCGAAATCAGGGCATTGATTCTTCTGGTCTCTTGTTTTCTCGAGTAACTGATCTTATCAAGATGGCATTCACGGCGTCCACAGCGTATGTTACTGAGATTCGTTTGGCAGGTCTTGTAGTACTTCGAGACGTGATAGAGGTACGCCTTCCTCTCTGATATTCGTCGTAACCGTCATCCAAGAATGTCCATAGATATTTGCTACATCTCCTGACCCCGCTTATGATGATGCGCTTCTCTTGGAACAACATCAAGCACCTATTACTGCAGCCCTCACTCCTGCATTCTCCTCAGATTCAACACCTGAAATTTTGGCTTCTGCTGTTCACGCATGTGCTGTCTTTGTGGGATGCGGTGTAGTGAAGGACGTTGGAAGAATGGGTCGCATTCTTAAGTTGCTTACTACTGCTTTGGAGCAGTCGAAAGGTTGGTCTCCCCCCATCTGGTGTTTGAACGTATCCTAAGCATGCCCTTTCAGATTCCGGCATGCTCTCCCTTGGAGAAACAGGCGAATTGAGTCCGAACGCGTCTGCCATGCTCAGAATATCCACTCTATCTGCTTGGGCTCAGCTCCAAGTTTCGAGTGTTCAACAAGGTTATTTAGAAGATGTTGTCAAGCCTTATCGATGGACGCTTTCCTCCTTGTGGATAGCTTCACTTCGTGACTACGCTAGCATTCATGTAGATTCCGAATCCCTTCACGACACTTCTTCCATTGCTCTGGACTCTTCCTATTCCAGTCTTGGAAAAGAAGTCTTACTGCCGGTCAGCATACTCCTTTTTTTCAGCTGTATAGTTATTCGCTGACTTCCAGTCTAGTACTACTTGAAAGCTTGGGCTGTCATCTTACAAGCGGTAGCTACTGCCATGCAAGCCAATGATCCATACATCCTCGCTGCTATGGATGGTAAAGAAGTCAACAAACAGCATCCACCTATCATTCCAATCACCGATCGCAAAGAGCCAACCGCATTTTTCTTCGTCATATTTGGTCTTGTTTTTGAAGCCCTAGCTACTGCATCATCGGATGCCTCTCCTGAAAGCCGATCAGGAGTAGTTTCAGCACTTCAAGCTCTAAAATGCCTTGTTCGGCCTGAATATTCTGGGCAGGCGATCATGGAACCAACGATTTTTGAAGAATTTATCAGTCTTTGTTATCGGATGGGTATAACAGAGACTGCTGGAATTCAAATTCATTTAATTGAGATGCTCGCTATTTTCGCGGCCGCTCAACAAAGTTCTCGATCAGCGGGATTGGATGTGCTTTCGTTGACGTCTCCTCCTGCGCATTGTCTGCGAATATGTTCTCATATTCTCAAGCAAGCCACATCGCCTTCGCGTGCGAGTAGTACTCGTAAGTTCAGTCATTGGTCTCTATTCATTGCTACGTGACTGAGAAGTACCCACAGAGAGCCAGCCCTCAGATCGCATCGCTGTTATCTCCAGCGCTATAGCTGCTTTCACATCAATCGCCAATTCAATAAATTCATCTCAACGAGAGGATGTTCGTAGCGTGGCTGTTCTCTTATATACCGGTAAGAAAGAAACCATTTTCTTCCAAACAAAAACTTGGTTTTCTAATCTATTTATTTAGATTTGCTTAAAGACGAAACCTCTGAAATTGATTTAGTCGGACCGACATTCCCTGCTCTCAAGGCTTTACTCAACCTTCCAGTCGCACCAGGCTCAGGCGATAAAGAGAGATATAGCCGTTTAATACATGCTTTGCTTTCTACTTGTCTTCGTCATATTGATGGTATGCGGTGAGTTTTTGCTGATCCATTTTTGCTGATGCGAAACCTGGTTGAGTTTTGAGCATATCATCCTAGAGGTCGAAATGGTGCCATATCCACAAAGAAGATTAAAAACAACATGCTTGCAGCAGTTCTCGTCTTAACTGTTGTTCCTGTATGGGTCAAAGTCGGAAGGGCGGTGATTGAACATTGTTGTTTCTTGATCTCGCAGAAACTGTTAGATGCTGACGATGTCAGTTCCATATTTTTGATCCTTTCACCGCATTGCCGTGACTCAGATCTATTCACCTTTTTTCTCTAGATATCTCTGACAGCAGCACACTGCGCCAAAACATTGATATTAGCGTCCTCTTCTGGCAGTCCAATTCTACGACAATGTCTACGGCTTCTCATCCCTGGTTTAATCGAATTTGTAGCGAAGATGGCTCCGGTTGTACATGATGGTTCGATTATAGAATCGCATGCTGCTGCTGTTGGTGAGGTATGGAGAGCATTTGCAGCTTTGTTCTCGATTACAACGGAAGAGCATCGTGAGTTTCTTTTTACCTGGACCATCGTTGAAATTCTTATTGAACCGTGTTTTGTTCGCAGGACCAAGATTGTTAGGTGTTCTACTCCCAACCGTTTCTCTGCTCTTATCCAACAACCCGACATCATCACTACCAACAACACCAGCAGCAACCTCAATAATGACCCAAACGACCGCCCAACTCCTCTCCTTCGCCACCACTTCGCCCAGTGCTTTCAAAGAAGCAGCTGGGAAATTAGATACAGGTACTAGAGAACTTTTAGAACAGTCTATTAGGAAAGCTATGAGTGGTGCTGGAACTGGTGGGTTTGGTATTGGAGGAGCTGGACAGGTTGTGAAACCTCAGATATCGTTGAGATCTTTTTGATCTGGTTCTGTGTTTCGCTTTTCTCCTTTATTTTAACTTTTTTCTGTGATTTTTTTTCAGTATTCTATGTTGTATTATTTACCATACGCCACAAGTTTCGATTGTGCGGCGGGCCCTTGCAAATTCATTGAAGTGAAGTCTTTTTATTGCGTTGAACCAAAAACCCAAATACCCAACCTAACTATATTCTTAAACCGTCTGTCGTGTGTTCATACAATCAGGTATTATCTAAAAGATCAAATGAGACAAATAAACATAGAGAAGAAAATCCCGAGAAAAACTCATTAACCTCACTATACTTGGGTCCACCACCTCCTTTTGGAACTGTCGTGACGTTAGCGCGTCTACCTCAAGATCGTAGATCTTGACGTTGTCATGGCAGAATCTGCAGATTTGTCTGCACTTATGGCGTGCTTCTCAAAAAACGGATGATACGAATGTCACACTGGTCATAGTATTTTTACACGATACCAACTATTTATGGGGTTTACAAAGTTTTCTCAAGTACAATCAATCAACAATTCAGCACGTAGAAACTAAAGGAAAAAGAAAAGAGGATGGCAATGGGTTTTTTATCGTTATATTGAAGATGTCATACTGTGAAGCTAACAAAGAATCATCAGTCCAAGTTAAAAATCAAAGGAATAGTGCCATAGGTAGGCAACTTACATTCACAGACTGCCATACTCAAGCCATACTAGTAGCACGGCTCGCTGGCATCGCAGTCGGCGTCCCTTTGACAATATACGTGAGGTTCGATATAGCACCAGGGAGTCTCCGGGGCGCGCTTAGTAGTCGGTCCGGAATTGGTTATATACTTCCAGCATGAACGAGGTAGACTCGTGACCAGTCGGAGAATGAGGATGTGGTGGAGAGAATCCTCGATTCTCCGACTGGTACAGCTGAGTTTAAAAGGGGGGGGTAGCGACTATGATCGGACACCTGTCAGGAATTGTTCGAAAGAGTCTCCTTATATAGTATGATACCAATTGAAGTAATCGATATTCTGGGATCTCCAGCCTAAAAAGAAAGTCGCGTCTCTTTCAATGAAAACCGTGTTTTGATAGGTTCAAAATTCACCATTGCTCTGTATAACCAACATAAGCAAGTTGACAATGGTCATTTTGAGGTCCTGGAGATCCTGGAGGACTGTCAGAATTGAAATTTTTCGCAGGCTTCTCAGTTTCCGTTGACGTCCACTGGCAGTAAAATCAAGAAAAAAAGTGGGGAATCAGAGGGATTAGAGAGCTCGCTTGTTGACGATGCGGTATCCCTTGTTTTCACTGCTAAACACACCTACCATTCTTTTTTTTTACATTTTTTATGTGAACAAATTGAATGATTTGGTATGCTATTGTCCTATTCTTTCGATCTTCAAACTTCAAAACTCAAGCTCCAACAATTCGAGCGGGAAGGCAGTAATGTTGGCTGCAGATCAGTGCTCCAGCTGCAATGTATTCAAAATTCAACAGAGGTTTGCAATGCGAGGAAACGGTCACATGATATGCTGCTTCCTTTTTGAGAAATTGAGATTTTAAGAACTACGTGATTTGGTATCCTGCTTTATTAGGTTATTCTTTCGAACGATTCCTGACAGCTGCTCGATCATAGTCGCTACCCCCCTGTTTTAAACTCAGCCGTACAGGTCCCTCTATCGAGGTTCTGCGCAGCCGTCACATCATAGAGGGAACGGTCACAGGTCTATGAACGAGGATAGAAAGTTGTTCCACAGTGGGCTATGTCATCAGCGTGCAAATCTCCCAAGGGGACATCACTAGATGTAGATACAAGAGACTTATGAACAACGAGAAACTGGGTGAATTTAATATATCACATACTGACTGGCGGGTGTGGCCACGTCGGCGACACTGTTGGCATCATTGACATTGGGTGCAGCAAACGCAACATCGCCGGCAATGAAGAGTGCGACAGCGACAGCACGGAGGATGGTAGAGATAGTAAGTATTTGAAGTAGAAGATAGAGCTCGAGTGTCTGAGTGTATGAACGGCTGAGGACTGTTCTCGTCGAGGCTGTTACTACTTCTTGCTCATTCATTCCACAGTATTTATAAGTTTTCGATGAATAGTTGCCGCCATTTTTGGCCATACTCATGTGACAATGCTAAAGTCTTATGGTGCGGTTCAATTTGCCCGAGGGAAACAAAATTATATGTATGCCGAAACTAATGGGCGGGACGATATAGCGCCACAGAAGCAGACCATTCAACTTCAAGAGTAGCTAGCATATTTCATGAGTCATGACTAATTACGATGAATTTTAGCTTGACACAGTTTTGAAATGGTCAAGCACTCAAGCTCAAGCTTCAAGCTCAAGAGACGCAGCGGCACGCGCTCATGCATCCAGGTATTGCACCAAAAAAAACACTGGCAGAATCTGCTATTACAAATACCACTCGGGCAACATTAACATCGATTCCGAGCCAGAGTCTACACCCTGCTAAATTGGCCTTAAATTCTTTCTGAAACTCATCCAGTTTTGCTTGTATCCAAAATCCCTCTAGCACACTTAACCCTATCATCACAAGGAGTCGTTTCATAAGAACATGAAATTCATGGATTTTTGGGTAAGCTTATCCATTATGCAAACTAAGTGGTGGCTGGCACGCTTCTCTAATTGAAATAAAACATATAGGTTTTTTCGGTTCAATGCCCTCTTGATTTCTTTCGGATTTTCTCCAAGTTACCGGTACACGATGCGGTCCAGAAAGTAAGATCTCATTACGGACTTGGTTAGGATTAAGACTTTCTGAACGATGTGTTCAGCCGTGAATGGTAAGGTTCACTAGTGGCGCTTCGGCACGTCGTTGGCGGGAGCCTCACGAATCACGGCAGACTCTGACTTCCATCGAACATCCAACATTCCGAGTTCTCAGTACATCTTCAGAACTCGGTCATTACAACCTGACCCCCCAAAATCGAACGAGTTTTAGCCGGTCGGCTTCTGAATGGTTCTCAGATTTGCATCCTTTTATTTCAAACTCAGCTGAAATGCCGACGTTTGGTTGGCCTGTCGAACCAAAAAGTCCAAGGGTCTGTCCGCCATTTTTCATTCCACAAAATCTCTCAAAACTAATAGGCGTCATCTACGGAGCTAGGGATCCAGTTAGAAAGCTTCCAGTCGATTGGAGGAGCACGAACAACCCCCACCCACAACTGCGTGTCCCTGGATCAGCTTTAAAATAAAAGTCATGGGGCAAGGAATATGTGGATAAGTGAGCTCTCATAATATTATCGTAAAATATTTGTTCGGCACTTGATCTGACAGAAATCGGATCTGCCGTGCTGAAGGCAATGGCCCACTCAGACCAGTTTCCAATTTCCTCTACGAGTCTTCCCGGCGAGTGACCTTTGAACATAATTATTGCCAAATGGCAAAGTCTGAATCTGACGATATAGAATTATACATTAGTTACTGGCATTGACATCGATTCCGAGCCAGAGTCTACACCCTGACTAATAACTTATCCAGTTTTGCTTGTATCCAAAATCCCCCCAGCACATTTAAACCCCCTCATCGGAGTCGTTTCATAAGAAGAACAAGAAATTCATGGATTTTTGGGTGAGCTTTATCCCTTATGCAAACTAACCGCACCATATGGCACGCTTCTCTAATTGAAATAAAACGTAAGTATAGGTACTTTCGGTTCAATGCTCTTTTGATTCCATTTTGGATTTTCTTCAAGTTACCGGTGCACGATGCGGTCCAGTCTTCAGAAAGTAAGAAGATCCCATTACAGACTTGGTTAGGATTGAGACTTTTTGAATGATGTATTCAGCTTCCGTGGACTAGCGCTTCGGCCCTGCAACGAAATTTGTAAAGCAAGTCACCTTCTCAGCAGTCAATGGTCCAATCAACATCGTTGGCGGGAGCTTCACGAATCACAGCGACAGACTCCGCCATCCGCAATCGAACATCCAACATTTCCAATTTCCTCTGCCATTTGATGTCTCTATACTACGGAATGCTTCCCAGCGAACGACAACAGAATTGTTGCCAAATGGCAAAGTCCGACGGTATAGAATTATACATCAGCTAGCTATTGGCTGTTATTCATCTATTAAGTATTTTAATAATGCTCGAGAGAAACATAGTACAAATTTCCCAAATGAAAATCAAGGCTACGTAGTAGTCACGGTAATAGTATTTTTAAATAAACAATAAAATTACAAAATAAAGCGAAAATCCGAGTTGGTCAGGAAAGTAAGAATCCTATCACAGATTTGGTTAGGACTTTTTGAACAATGTATTCGGTCCCATGAATAGTAAGGCTCATTCCCAGTCCAAACCGGTATTCATGCTGTCTTGTTTCTAATACGCCACACACGTTTCGATGGTGCAGCAGACCCTTGCAAATTCATCGAAGCGAAGTGTTTTTATTGCGTTGAACCAAATACCCGAATACCTAACCTAATCTATATTCTTAAACCGCCCATCGTGTGTTCATGCATACGATTGCAATCAGGTATTATCTAAAAGATCAAATGAGACAAACGGACCATAGAGAAAGAAAAAATCCCGAGAATAACTCATTAACTCACTATACTTGGGTCCACCACCTCCTTCCGGAACTGTCCATGTTATATCTTGAGTTGGCACTTTGATATCACATAATTTACAGTGAATGCAATTCTGGAAACGTCAAAAAAAAAAAAAAAAAAAGAGCGAACGTGAGTCCAGTCAAAAAAGACAGACAGAATACCGCCCGACCATACCTGTGAATTAATAACCAATTTCCGTCCACCCCAACCTTCCCCTTCCCCTCCCTTCCCACTATCAGATTCAGATTCATCAACAACATACTCATAAACCCCAGCAGGACACGCTCGACCCAACAATCCAGCATATTCATTCTCGTTGACACGAACGTGTTTTCGTCGTCTATCAATCTCTTCTTGAACCGCCTCTTCAACTATGTCTTTCCTCTCTTCATCTTTTTTATCCTCCACCTCAGCTCCAGCTACATTCCTAACAGCCTCAACACCCACACCAACCGCCCCATTCCCATTCCCCCCTTTCTCTCCCGTAACTTCCTCTAAGTACCTCTCCATACCAACAACTCTCAAATGGACAGGTTGATCTTCTCCATGATTCGTACCCGTCAGTGATACGCTAGTTAATAAATCTGTGGATAGAGGCGGTTCATATGGCGGGTAATTTATTGGTTCGTGAGATGACGAAGGTTGAGTGGCGGATGAGTCGTGAGAGAGGGAGGGGGATTGCGGGTGCTGGGGAAGAAACGGACAACGTCAGAAAGGCGAACGCGTGTGTGTGAGAGAGAGGAGAGTAGATGACTCACATCCGATTTCTTTTGATGTTTAAAAGTCCAAGGAACTCTTCCCTTCAAAAACAAACTATCAATACCTGAATAAAGTATTCCACCCCATATCCCAAACGGAGTATTGAATGAAGGTCTTAAATTACGGATTTCGTAGAGGTCTGAGTGGATCCATGAATTGAATAAGGACGTTGTGTATGATGATAGGTTTGGAACTGATGTTGATAGGGTCGGTTCGGGTATTGTTGAGGAAGAACTTGAAGAAGGGTGAACGGCTTCCCAAGCAGCTTCAGCAGCCAACATCCCACTCTTCATAGCATTATGAGTTCCTTTAATCTTCCCAACATTCACAAACCCAGCTGAACAACCTATAATCGCGCCACCTGGGAAATGCAGTTTAGTAGGTACGGATTGAAGACCTCCTTCGTTTAAGACACGAGCGGCGTAGGAGAGACGGGAGGCGTTAGGGGAGGATAGGAGGGATCGGAAGTAGGGGTGGTGTTTCATTCGCTGGTGGATATTAGTTTTTAAAAAAATAAGGAGAGAGAGGAGGAGAAGAACGCACTTGGAATTCACCATAAGGACTTAACCAAGGATTCTTATAATCCAACCCAACAACCAATCCTAAGCTAACCAATCCACCATCCATATGATAAACCCATCCACCGCCATACGTATCCTTACCCAAAGGCCATCCCATCGTATGAACCACCTCTCCAGGTTTATGCTGCTTCGGATCAACTCTCCATACTTCTTTTAAACCAATAGCGTATGTTTGTGGTTGAGCATCTCGACGAAGGTTGTAGATTGAGTAAAGTTGTTTGGATAGAGAACCGTGTGCGCCTTCCGCTATTAAGGTGACTTTGGAACGAAATATCATTCCTGGTTCGAACGTTGATTTTTTACGATAAGTTTTGGATAGACCGACTTCGTTTGTGATGATTCCTCTAACGCTCTTCACTTGCTTTCTGTCGTCGAACGGATCTGGAGAATCTTCATGTTCGCTCATTAGCAATCCTGCACCTGCGAAACCAGGATAAACTTCGACGCCAAATTCTTCTTCTGCGATATTTCCTAACCATCTAGTGAATTGGCTTAGCGAGACGACGTAGTTCCCTTTGTTTCCCATTTGTGGGGGGTGAGGGATTGGGATGGCGTAGTTGGGAGTAAGGTAAAACATGCGAGAAGATGTTGCCGGTTGAGTTAAAGGGTGATTCGGTAGAGAAGACCAGGAAGGAAGCAATTCGTCTAATGCGCGTGGTTCTACCACAGCACCAGAAACGATGTGTGAGCCTAAGTATACGCGTTGTCATTAAATTATGCCTATTTTTTAGAAAGAACGCACATACCAATTTCACTACCTTTTTCCAACACAACAACTCTAATATCTTTACCCTTTTCTTTCTCAAGTTGTTTCAATCGAATAGCAGCACTCAATCCAGCAGGTCCGCCACCAACGATGCATACATCTACTTCATCTTCGGGTCGTTCGATTTTGGAAGGGTTGAAAACTTCGTTGAGAGTTTTTGAAGAGGAATGAAATAATCTGCTTGAACGCCGTAGTACGATTCTCTGGCATCGAAGCATAGACGAAAGAGTTAAGTCACCCTGATTACATAAATTTCGCCTTAACTGGTACGCTTTCAAAGTCAGCGATCTCTACCGACCATTCTATGTCTACACATATGCATCCAGGTGGCTAACATGAACTGACCTACGTTCCCATCATGGATTCACAACCGCCAAGAGGGTTTTACAATTGCCGGAAATTGAATCAATCTGTTGGAATCCTGATCACCAGGATCACTGACTAAAACGTTGTGTGTGTATAATAACTTAGGTTCGGAGCAAGCCCTTTCTCCGGTCCGGGAACCGGACACCTTCGAAGGTGCAGCGGAGCTCCAAAATCCGCCAAACATTGCACCTGTTTGCACGGTAAACATTCACCGGCAGAAGAACGGCGGCTTGGAACGAACCTAATAATAACAGATGGATTTGCCTTTGTTTGGTTTACATTTTGATGACAGTTTCTACTGTCGGATGAAGCAGCGCACTGGTTTTAGGAGTCTGAATTTTTTCCTTTGGTTTTCGCTGGTGTCTGGTTTCCAGAAACCAGGAGAGGAAATTTGGAACAAAAATCGTACTGTAAGTGTCAGTATACCTGAATTAACCCTGCAGACAGGTTTCCAAGCTTCCACGTTTTCGGGGTTTCACCGGGGTCGCCCAGGTATAAATATTGATGCCACAGCATTCTTGAACGACAAATCCGTGATTTAAAGCCAGGAGAAACTGCTACAGCCACTCCCAACTTTTTCTCCTTCAATTTTATCGAATCAATGCCATCGACAAATATTTCTCACTTGCTGCTTATGCCTTTACCGGCTTGGGGTAAGATTAATTATTCAATCACTCTTGTATTCCCTTTTGATATCACTTGGAATATCCAACAGGGCACGTCAGGCCTTTCACCGTTCTGGCGACCCGCCTCGTGTTTGAACAGGAAAACGTTGTAGTGACTTTCATAGTTGCTCCGCACATACTCGAGAAAACTCGAGCCGAGATATCACGGCACTTTCGCGACGAGTCTTTAGAAAATTCCAACGCTCTCCAACGCATTAGGTAAATGCTCAAAGTTGTACGCGCATCACCATCCTCTTATACTCTCTTTACCTCGAACTTGAAAGGATCCTCTCTCCGTACCGATCCAATGACGGTGAAATCTTCAACGCAATGAAAGCCTTTGCCGAAGCATACCCTGCAGCATACCATAATCTCTATCAGGCCAAACCGATTACATGCTCTGTAACGGGTACAATTTTTAACGCTGTTCCCGCACCTTCTGCGGTCATCCTAGATGCAAGTCTGCTAATGTGTAATGTTCAAATATTAGTGATACTAATAGATCGAGATATTTTTTCCCGTTTTTGGCTTCCAGTTCTTTGCACTCGCTCAATTGCGTATGACTAGAGAGATTAGCGGTCATTCTATACCGATAATAGCTTGTGTGGCAGCTGGTGCTGCGGCCCTTATACGTCTCTTTGGTCCGGAATCTATCGGTGGTCTAGGAGATTTCGGTGCAAAAATTGACGCAGAGGCTGCTCGTACCGGGTTGCCCACCGAGGAGATTGGTGAAAAGGTGGGATTTTTTGTATCATATTTCTGGACTGACTAACGAGTCTTGTATCCAAAAGATATTTAAGCATACAGAAGGAAAGCTCATCCGTATTGCTGGCCTTCCTGCAATGTACGACTACGAATTCTTCCCGCAGCAGGTATGAGGTATTTGAGACGTACGGGGCCTATCTTAAACGATTGCGTGAGCGTTTAGCTTCCCTTTGACAAACCCACCCACATTATCGTAAGAGGAGGTTTCACGTAAGGATAAAATTTCCTCCGTTCCAGTTATCTTATTCAATGCCCCACAGCTTCTTCAAGGAATGTGATGCGGTGATCGTGACTACCTCTTCAATCTACGAAAATGTGTCCTTGGACGCAGTGAGACGGTGGTTCTCCGACACGCAGAAGGAAGTTCATGTTCTTGGACCTCTTCTGCCTCCTAGTTACGGCACTGAAACTCAAAACAGTGAAGAGGTGACAAGCAGCGATGTCGAGGTGTTCCTCGGGGAAATGCTAGTACAGCATGGAAAACGATCAGTATTCTTTGTAAGATCCTTTGCTTTCTGGTCCCCAGTGAGTCTCAAACTGATCTGCACTCAGATTTCCTTTGGAACTATCTTTTGGCCCACGGTTTCAGATTATATTGACGAGTTGATCGACGCCCTCGTTGAAAAAGAAACACCATTTGTATGTTGACATTTGCTTAAAGCTTTTCATGATTGAAGGCTCACCATTGAACCAAGATTCTTGTTTATGCGTCCCCACATGCCAAAATATCAGAGCAACAGGCAACAAAAATCAAGTCATCAGGTCTGGGGATGCTAACTACATGGTCCCCGCAGCAGTTTGTTCTAAATCACCCGGTTATTATTCTCTGCTTTTTACTTCTTTTTCCCTCAATACTTAGCAATAAAAAAAACTCCACAGGCAACCGGATGGTTCGTTACGCATGGTGGTTTCAATGGCATTATTGAATCTCTTGGGAGCGGCATCCCCTTGTAAGGTTCTCCTATAATCTACAACTTCATCTTGGCATTAACCTTTTTATGTAGAATATGCTGGCCCTTTGACGCCGACCAGCCAGCTGCTGCTGCACACCTCACAGAAAATCTCAATGTAGCTTTCGAACTCTTCCAAGTAAGGACCGGAGAGGGTCTCAAGCCCATACACAGGAGTGGACTTGTCCCCAAGGGAACACGGGAAGCAGTGGGCATCGAACTGCGACAAACTATTGATCTATGTCGTGGTGAGAAAGGACAGGAGTTGAGAAGAAACGCCGAGCAATTCAAAGTAAATTTCGCGAATGCATGGAAAGAGGATGGCATTGCCAGAAGAGAGATCCGTAATTTTTTGCGCAAGTATACTTGAGCTCGGAGCTTCACGGTCAATAAAAATGTTTTTAGGACTTGACTATCTGCAGTTCTCGTGCACGTTGAACAATTTGAATCTTGGTTTGACCTAGGCTGAGTTGACGACGATACGTAGATGTAACCCCATTGACTAGTACTCACGTTTGAATGATTCAATAACTTGTGAAAAGCCTATGATCAACCATCATCACGTGCAATCGCGGAAGTTACCGGACACTCAAGCGTTACCTTAAAAGTCCCGCTTATAAGAACGAGTCCTAGGCTACTAAAGGGGACTCGTAATTGGCAACTTACCGCTGCTTTCATAGCGGACTCCAACATTTAGAGTCCGCTTTGCAAGCCGGAAGCAACTGGGAGTCTCTCCCCTTCAATGTCCTTTAAAATCAAATTCCGACTCCGACTAAGTGTGTATTTTTAGCCTTTAGGCCTATCTGAAAACATGGGGAGGTGACATGAAAAATGGTTCGATTAGCTTTTCGGCCCATACTCGCTATATTCTCTCCTACTCGGCTGATATGATTTGATATGTGTGCTAATCATCTCTAATCTTATATGGAAAATTTGTGATAGGTGACAAAGTATGGGTTATCACAGTGGTTAAGATAGAGTTAACTGTAGTCACGCGGACTGCAAATCGGAAATTGAAAATGAAAGTCTGGACTTGATCTATTTACAAAATTTCGTTGCGCAATGCCAGTAAGCCTAGCATTCATACTTAGGACTTTGAATAAATTCTTCAAAAAGGTCCTAACCGAATCTAGGATGGGATCTTACTTTCCGGATAGACCCGCAGTGCATGGAATACTAAATAGACGCGAATACAATGAAATCCTTGAGCACGAGGAATAGATCAAAAAAGATGACTGCCGTGACAAGCTAATTCTGTAGCGACATTATAAAGGCTCATCTTTTCCCGGTAAGTGCTTGTGCCCTGCTCTTTATTATTAGCTTTACGCCGAAACTATTGATCACAAACAAAAAAAACCCATTAATATATTTAATCAGACTTCTAGTAGTAGTGAGTACCAAAAAGAAAAAACAATATCGACAACACAGTACATATATAGCGAAACAAGAGGGAAAGTCCATGAATATCATGTTTAATAAATAATCAAAACGCGAACGCAGAGAAAGAGGTATCAGGGAACAAGGGTGCCTTCATCAAGGGACTCCAAATGACGTCAGCCTCAACGAAATGAGGTCATCACTTTAGGATGTATAGTATCTGTTTGCGGGTGGCCTCATATGTGCCCCACCACTACTCCTACCACCATGACACGCAACATCCCATTCCTGCAACACCCTCACAAACCCAGAGTTTGGTTTGATACAAGCCCGTTTACGCTTAACCAATGCGTGAGCTGTTTCGAAGGACATTCCGTGGTTGTGGATTAGGTAGGCGATTGTTATGGATGCGCTACGAGATATACCCTGTGTGTATTTTTTGTTAGAATGGGGTTTAAAAGGGAGGAGAAGAAAAGAATGATAGGAGAGAAACGAGAAATAGAAAGAATGGGACGACGGCTGCTGACCTGATGACAGTGAATAAGCAGATTCCTTCCACTCCTAAGCGTCCTATCAATAAAGCCACAAACGTTCTTCAAGTGACGGCCCAAATCCGCCGTAGTCTCATCCAAAATATCGATTCTATACGAACAAACCCCATCTTTCCATACACTCTCCTCCGCGACGTTCGAAGGAAACCAATAACCATCACCTAAAACATGTACGACATGTGTAATATGATGTTGTCTCAACAAATCTTTATCTGTAGCAGCGCTCAACGAGCCGAGGTATAAAGCTCCAGTCGTAATGCTATTTCCATGTGATGGATGGGAGGGGAGAGTGGTAGGAGCTAGGATTTGATGCATTGGTGTACACATTGCTTGCATTACTTCGGGTGGGAGACTGTCGAATCGGATCATTGTAGATATTTGTTTGTGGGCGGAGGGAACTTGATGGAGTGGAACACAGTTGGAGTAAAGTGAGTCGAAAGGTGAGTCGACAGCTAGTAGACCTCAAGACGCTTCGGGTGCACACGTATCCGAACCCGACCGATCAGATGAAAGGTGGAATCGATTTGGTAATAATACCGCGAGGGGGTGGAGCGAGAGTTGGTAGGGATTAAAAACGCAAGAGCAAGAGATGGACGTCGACCTCGGCAGGGGCTAGTGAGGTTGGAGGTTGGAACTGGAGTTTTGAAGTTGGGTAAGTGCAAGCTGCTGCAGTTCGAACAAGATACAACCCGCACTTTATATACCCATTTTCAATTTCCTAATTCTAATTTGCTTTCTTCCCTTTCCACAGATCTACATTCCCACAATTAGTAAGGCCTAGAGTAAGGGCCCACCGAAAAGAAAGACTTTCCAACAAGGAGTTGTTCATCTGCCAGCCTGAGGTGCCAGGTGCTCGTGGCTCGATCTGGCTTGATACGATTCCACTGCTATGGGCTTATCATCTGCCGAAGCCGTCGCCGATGGCAGCTAATTAACGTTGAACGTTGAACACTCAAAAGAAATGTTGGCAGCAAGCTCGGAATGTACCTTTAACCGCGCGCTCGTTATAATTTTGGTTCCAGGCACACCTCAAGAGATCAAATACGTTCCTGAATATTGAATCCTTGAGGTTTGTTCGATCCCTGAAGTTGAAAGTGGACGGTTGTGTGCAGAAGAAAATGCCTAATGGAAAAGTTACATAATCGGGATCATTAAAATTATATTTAAAAAACAAGGAAGGCTTGCGGTGCCAGCGCGTGAGTCTGTTTCGCGCTACGTCGAAATCGATTTGTTCCCTCCTATGTAATTGAATCCGACAACATGGATAGGTTTCATTCCACTATTTTTGGGCGGGAATTTCAAAAGAATCCAGTTCCAACCCAAGTTCTGAATTGTGAACGTAAACTCTCGAGCTGGAGCCTGGAGGAGTCCTTTTGAAAACATTCAACATTCAACATTGAATGTTCCCTTTTTTTTGGTTTTTACTCTGCTTTCGCATTAACCCATTCAAATGTGGCATCGTTTCAGTACGCCAAATGCTAATGCCAATTTCTCATATGTGCATAGCATAAATCCAGTCCATACATCCAGTCACTTCACAATGTTCACATGTCCATGTCATTCAATTGTCACCCTTGTTCAAAGGTCGCGTGAACATCTGATGCCACGTGCCCCCAATCTCGAGCCGGATAACAAACACCTCAAGCCTCAAGTACAAGGTCAAAGGCCAATCAAAGATTTTTAAAGCTTGGTGGACCCTTTTTCAGATTGTCATCCACGTCAACTGCCAAGGCAATGTCCCAGACTCGCGATATAGTAATTTTTTCCCATGTAGCTCTTTGTTGGAAGTGATTTATTGTTGATGAACAACTTCTTTCTTGATGAACAATACGTTATTTTATTTTATCACCACACAAACGTTTGAGCAAAAAAACAAAAAGAAATTAATCAGTTTGAAACTGTACAGCTTGAACTGTAGGTTTTGAAAGTTATTACGATTGACTTTGTACGTTTCAGTTTTCAATTTTCATATATACATATTGATATATACCCATCCCCCGCTGTGCCAGTGCCAGCGCTCTATCAGAAAGGGTACTCAACGTAGTACATAACCCTTGTATTTCGGACTCGAATATCATAATCTGTGCTATATGTGTAAGTACTTGCACGCACTTAAGACCTCACCGCTTTGTACCTTTGTCAAAAATTTAGTTGTTGGTGTTTTACTGTACTGTACTTCCAGGAACACCGAAAACTGAGGACCACGTCTAGGAGTGTCTAGGCCAGGGGTTAATAACTATGATGTGTTGCAGGGTCAACTGGGCGTTCGATGACGATTGTTTTTGGATAAGGATGAACGAGGACGGAGTGGGGAACCGTTGACGGAGAAGGTTGACGGGTGACGGGCTGTTCATGGCAGGGGACCGTGGTGCTACTTACAAAGTTACAGCCGTTTGCATAGAGGAATGGCAGTCACATGCGGAAGACTCGCAGTTTTTGGTACTCCGAAAACGCCTAGTTCAAATAACAGGATTTCTGAAGTTAACCTCAATCCTCAGCGTTCGAAGCTTGTCTATTGCTCTATGAACCCACAGGCATAACTGCTCAATGTCTTATCGAAACTACTCCCGAATCTTCCCACACTTATCTTCATCACTGCTTTCTTCCGTAATAGAGTTTCGTAATCTCGGGGAATGAGATACACTTGTCACGCCGTAAAGTACTTTATCATAATCCCTTGTACTTAACACCACGCTCGGTGTGGCTAATTTTCCTTATAAGTTATAACCACTCCTTTTAAGAGTCGCATGCGCAATCCCTTTTGTACCTTTGAATATTTACACACACGGACGTCCCTTAGTGCCGCTATATTTCAAAGCTTCATAGGCAAGGTAAGTCATGCCACCAGTGCACAGCAAGGGCGTAAAGAACGGAAAGTCCTTCTTGACTGTATGATATTTAGGTTTCCAAGCGAAAGGTACCTATCCCGCTCATCGTTCTCGTCATCAATGTATCGTGTTGACAGCCCCCGTTCAAATTGAATCAGTTCCTAACCTGTTCATATGATAAGAACTATTGGCGGTTCCGAGTGAGAGGAGTCGGATATTTTTCTTTTTTGAAGGTCGTGGTTAATTTCGTTTCATTTCTTGTATGTCCGTGTAAAAATTATCAAGAAAAGGCATATATATATAACACTATCCATGCTGCTGACACTGCCATCCTTGTCAACATTATGTTCCCATCATTAGATCTGAATTCAAATTTCGGCCCGTCGAGCTTCGATTGATTTCCAAAAATAAACAAGTACCTCCCTGAGATATCTCGTTGAAATAGTATCTGATTGCCAGCTCGCCATTGACCTGTTGACAGAATTCGGGACTCCAAGTCGGCGTTTCATATTATAATTTCAAAAATCACATAATTTGAAGACGAGAACAAAAAACCTTCGGAAGAGGATAATATAATATGGCTTGCGGACAATGTCCAACAATCGCTTTCCACACTTTGTTTTGATGATGATGATGATGATGATGATGGGAAGGAGACATCGGCCACTTTAAAAAAAAGCAGTGATTCGGAAACAAAACACCAAATTTCACCGCACTCTGGAACGATATCAATGAGGAAAGCTGAAACCCACCTTTCTTAAAAAAACAAAGCAAGAATTCACCCTATTCCACACAATCAGCACGGCGGCCCTTGGCATTTGGCATTTGGCATCTACGGCGGGCTGCATTTTTTTTAGATTCTGGCAGTGTACTCATCACCGTTTCGTCCATTTGAACAAATTGCGGCTTTTAAGTTATGATAAATGACCGTGGGTTCATATCACATAGGTCCGACTACATAAATTATAAATAAGCATCTGGATCAGTGATGTACGTTGTTAGACGCCTTGTACTACAGATAGCCACCTGTATATATCTCTTGTCCGTAGTTTACAGCGAAACCGACTCTACCCTACCTGCTCGAATTCAAATTTTAAGTTGTCAACGGAATGCTGGAAATAGCTGGTATTTGATTAATCAAAAGATATCAAAAAAGATAGGGAAGATATTTATTTTTGGAGATGCTTACGCTTCAATGTCCTCGAGTCGAACACTTGACGGATGGAAATAGTATGAATTCAGATCCGATGATATCGAATGAGTGATTAATATCTCTCTCCATATTTGAAAGGTTGGCAGCGGCAGTCTGGAACCCTAAGGATGCTATATATATATATACTCAATTTCGAGGATGTTACGGTCAACCCTGAAGAAATGAAAAGAAACGGAGATATACAGATTTACGCGGGTTCGAACAATAAATAACAATATACAAAAAAGTATCCGAACATCCGAGTCCGTCAGTGTTCGCAGAGTGAGAATTCGTATGCTTCGAACGCTCTATCTTGTTTTATCGTAAAAATCTTTCTCTCATCCATCAATTCCAATCTCAGGTCTTTAGCCTCATCTAAACCGAAAGGGAAATCGTCTGTGACCCCATTGAACACCGCGTCTTGCAACTCCACAGAAAGCCGGTTCAAACCCGTACCAAGTTGCCCAATATAATCGCGCCACCAATCTCTCTGCTGACAAGGCACATTTGCCGTACTCAAAATAGGTAGGTTCGGATCGACCAGAAAGAGAGCTAGGATCTTGCGATGTCCTGGTTTCGTTGGATCAGCGAGCGAAAAAGGTTGTACTTGATGCTGAAGGATGTTTGGGAACGTGAGGAGACGACCTTCACGAGTCTCAACACTTCCAACTACTTGTACACCTGGCCCTCCTGATTCACAGCCGAAAATGGCTGGAAACCAATCGTGATAGTCCTGTTCGTATTCCATCTCGTAAATCGCCTTGGTGTTAGACTGCTGCCGGAAGGCGAGGTTACTGGGTTCTATGTTCTCGTTGGAATAGTAATACAGCGCCGTCGCACATATGTGCTCGTTCTTAACAAGGTGTGGATTGATTTCCTCTCCGGAAAAAGTAAAAAGTGCAACTCACCAGTTGGCCACATGCCAAGATCCACCTTCATACGAGGGATTCTCCGGTGTGAGATGAATATTGGCGAGTTTGACAATGATCTGCAAGCCACTCGTAAGGTATTTCTCCTTCAGGTTGATTATCGGGTCTGGTTCAGTCGGAGGTTTGAATATATCGGGTTCAGGTTGCTCGATCAAATCCCCATAAGATCTGTGATAGTGGATCCTCAAATAGCTAGACCAGTCAAAAAACTCGAGGGGCCCAAGCGTCAGATTCCATAACGGAATAGCAGCGTCAATTACGCGCTCAATAAGTCGATAGAGACCTTTGTATCTGACTGGATGAAGATTGTTGATGTAACTCGTGATCCTAAGAAAGGAAGCGATGAAAGACATTAGATGTTTGGACCCGGAATTATTAATACACATACTTGGAATACTCGCCAGAGATATCGACCGTACAAGGAAGCCACTGGAAATTTCGACTGTAAGGACTACCGACCGCACGAGAATACTCCCAAACTGGAATTAAGTCTGTTGCGACTGTCTCTGTCTCTGGAGGGATTTGAGTGGTTTGTCCTTCCCCACATCTCGCGATACAATCTTCAAGAGAAGTCCTTCCTGTTTCCAACACCTTCGTACGACCATAAACTAAAGGGTGAAGTGAAGGATGGACCAGATCCAAAACTTTTCCATCAGATCCCGGATGCCAATCTTTATGCTTGTCTGGAACATCCTCCAGTTCGGCCACGGCAGCTTGTAACTCGAGTTTGAGTGATTCGGGGACGACAGAGTCCGATTTAACAACGTGACCTGTGTAGACGGTAGCAGCTCCTATATCTTCGTGCAACTTTGCTTTGTATCGAAGTTCTCCAATGACCCAGTCCATCATTGGACGGGATATGTCTCTCCCTGGCATTTCCGATACCTCCCGCTTCCAATTGTTTGCGATATCGTCTGAAAAAACCTATTGATCTCATAAATTTGTCGATATTCGAGATAGCATATCCGCTCACCTTATTGCGCCAGTCTGGCATGTCGGTTATATAATTCATAATATGCAACATAGTGAATTCGCGAAGGGTCGTAAGCGCAAACCTGAAGTAAGTCCGTTGAGCCAACCTTCGACAGAGAAGAGTGCTATAATTACACTGTACGCTCTTCTCTCATGTCGGTTGGGTTGAGGGCGTTGGGGAAAGCATCAAGATTTTCATGTTTCTGATAGTAGTTTACAGGACGTCCAAATCCAGGAAGTTGAATACGGGTGAGTTCCATCACTGGCAGTATGAGCTGTTGGGAATTTATATCTTAGAAATCTGGGATTGGTAGGACAGGTTATGCATTTACGAGTCCAACAGAGATATTGCAGTTCAATATGGTAGAGTCCAAACAAATTCCCACACCCAACTGGCACCAAACGTCACGTGAATCGCTTTATGCATCGCCAGCCAACGTCCGACTGTAAGCCAAATTTCTTGATATCGCGATTGCAGCTTATCCCATTCCTAAGGCAAGAAAACCTCAAGTTATGCAGACTATCACCTCTCGTCTAAAACTGTCAAGGGAACACCCCCTAGAGATATTTTTTCTCTGAACTTCAGCCGGGTCCGGGAGAGGGGATATCATCCGGGACTTGAAGCTTTTATGCAGGGATCAGCTGGTGCGTTTATATTTTGTAAAAAGTGATAGTTGATTAAACCTTTTGTAGATTGTAGCTCATGATACTTTTCGACTTTGATGAATTTATCAGATTCGCCGTTGCTGATATCCTCTCTGTCCAAAACACGCTAATTTAGAACTCACACTCCATCCTAGCCGATCTCGCAGAGATGTTGCCATCGACTCTAACAGCATCATCAACTGTTGCTCTACTCTCTTGTCCTTCAAGGTCTCAGTTATTACAGACTCGAAACTTTCAAATTCGCTATATACTACATATTCCCGTTGTGAATCATGTCCAGCACCTGTGCCATATCCGACGGCAGAAAGTAGAGAAGTGCGAACGTTACCACTGCTTGTCGATGCTTTCGTTCAAGATTCCCAGGTAGTGATCTATCGAAGCGATCACGCAAAGCTGAGCTTCACTTCTTGGCTAGTGTGTTCGCCAACATGACAGTGGTACGGATTTGTCTATACTTCGAAACCGTTGTCTCAAAGGGATCATTATGATTATCTCCAGTCGCCAACTGGAAGAAAATTGCCTTTCTCCTCATCTGTGGATGTTCTCAAAGCTGACAGCAGCTTGAAATATCCTCTAGCCAAGGTCGTTTCCTTCACCGAGCACGAGGACAACATTCGGAGGGGTGGCGTTGCATCTACAATTAAGTGCGCTCACTCCCCTACCCAACAACACTATTCATAACGACTTTTCCAGAAATGGCTCATTTCACGCTCCGGGACACAGGGCTATTCTCAGTCCTGAATCCGTAGTAGTCTCGGCTTCACCATAGGAGACAATACCAGTAGCGCCTGGTATTGATGCACTTCCGTATTCCGTACGTTTGTTTCCACTTCCAGGATCTGAAGAATTTGACTTAGAGATGTTGTTTTTCCCTGCTAAAAATCAGGCGCTGCCTGGCAACATTATATGACCAAGAAAAGTTTCTCGAGCCGCTACAATTCTTGCCTCCAGCCAAAGCGTGTGAACCTGATGCTACTGGGGACTCTTTTGTTACTGTGCCATACACGTTGGGGCCGTGACTATCAGCGGCAACATGGAGTATACGAGATTGGTACGAGCGACTGATGAACATGAAACAGTGGACAAAGTTTGTTTTACTTTCCTTCTACGTACACAATATGCCCCACTAATTAGTCAAATACACCCAAGCTCCGTAACCCCGTTACACAGGATCCCTCGTTTCCAGCAGTTACAGTAAAGATCAAGTCCACCGCTCTCTATTTTAATCCATTTTGCCTTGTTACAATCCATTTCTTGTGTCCATACCCTCACATATTTTGTATTTGAACACTAAACAAGAAAGGTACATTTTATTGATATTGTTTCTCCTCCATTTTCTCTTTCATAATATTATGATATAGGCTCTATTACTGTATCTACCGTGTTACATAACATAATTTTCTTACATGACTCATTCTAGCTACTCGATAGTATATATATACGGTCTCTCTGTAGTTCGAACTCTGGTTGAGTTCTATCGCCTGAATATAGCCGTTCCCCTCGGCCTCAACTCACAAAGCGTATTCAGAAATTTCGTCGTCTTTCTCAATGTCCATTGTCGTCTCCATTACCAATAGTCCAGCAGTCACCACTACCAACCACCGTCCCTAGCCCCGTCGCCATCGCCCTGCGTGTCGCTCATCCCTTTTATATTATTTTTCCTAATCTACATATCATATCTACACATTACGCAGCGCGGAACCCTCTAGAAAGGAACCCCATTTATCTCAACCAGAACTCGCACGGTTCAACACCACTACAGAGGGCAAGCCTTGTAAGTTCTCTGAACTTTGCAAATTTGTCTAACATCGTACTAACCTGCCATCACCACCATCAAGATCTAGAAGAGGAAAAGGACAAATTAACCACGAACCACGACACAAATTCGCAAAGCCTGAGCGCCTTGAACGGGCGATTGCAAGGATACAGGTCATAACTAGTAAACATTATCGTTCATGATTTTTGTGGTAAATAACAGCGAATCATGTGAATCATGATATTGAGTAATGGATGTATATAAAACATGGAAACTTCGAAGAAGAACTAGACAACACATCGGTGGGGGGGCTGCTAGGCTTGTTAGGGGAGATAACTTGACTCGGAGCGACTCAAAGTATACGTGAGGAGCTTCATCAGACCATCTTCCCAATTGCCTTGTCCAATACAGATAACACATATGTGTGAGTGAGTGGTTCAGGATTCCATTCCGATGGCAATTTGGACCGCGTCAGCCAATTATCTAAATTATGCAAGAGCTCCACCATTGGCGCAGAGATGAGAGTCGGGAAAAGGTCATGAATTGAGAGTGGTTCTTGTCCTTTCCTAGAGGTCCAAATGTCATAAAGCTTCATCCGCCCAAATGTGGAATAGAAGAATTCATGGAGGTTCTTGCGCATCTCCCCATCTAATGATCTAGACTCGAGAACTGCCCTTCTAGCCAGGCTATAAGCAAGGACGTAGATGAACGACTCGATGTCATGGCGAGGCTCATGCTCAATACCCTTCTTTGTTACGATGGCCCGCAAGATCGGTGCAGCTGAACTGGGCTGTTCCCTATGGTTTAGATATTATTTAGAAGATAGACAGCATCGTGGCAGGGAGATAAATTTACCGTCATCGCTGCGCCACGCATTACATCTGGTCCGAAGACAGTATATGACCTTACAGTGGGAGCAGTCATACCACCACCGGGCCTGGGTACAGGAGGGACTGTTATCGTTTTTATGGTGTCAAGGGAGGGGCGTTCAACACGAGCAAATTCCAAATCCATCAAGAAACCCTCCGCGCATGCCTGGGGTGGCATTTCCACTGGGAGCATAATGTTACCAACACTTATGTCGCGATGCAGAATACCCTGATTACAAAGGAACTCATGTGCTGGACACAATGGAGTTATTCAAAGAAGTAAGCGACAATATGAAGGACATGTACCACTGAGTGTTGCACGTATTCCTTGAAGTAACTCTTTTTCTGAGCGATACTCCCAAAGTGGCCGCCCACGACTTTTAAGGAGTAATCAATGTAAAAAAATGTCTCCCTCGAGTTTGTCATCTAGGGCTGAGCTACGCAGATTATAGGTTGTTATATATTGTCGCTCTCCAGCAAAGAGAACATCTGCACCTTGGTGTAGTTTCACCAGGGCAGGATGGTTGCCATGGATTGACCCATATATCATGGATTCAGAGACCCGAGAAGCACTCCGCCACGTATTTTTCAAAACTAACACTGGACCCGCACCGTTCTCTTGCACCAACCAGACAGATGTGCCTCGCCCAAGCAAGGAGACCGAGGTCCAGATTGGGAGGCCAATAGTGTACCAGGAAGTACCGCTAAAATCTCCCATTGTAATCACAAAGGTTGGGAAATCTTTGGGTGCCTCACGACCCAAATCTTTTGTTTGATTTCTCCACATTTCATGCTGTTGATCAGGTAAAGTAGTGACTGTTGGGTCTTGACCAAGCTCTACGGATGACAAATGACAAGTCAGGGACCAAATGACGCGGATGAATATCTCAATGTCCTTCCATATATCATGAATGGGAGAGAATAGAACTCCAGCGCGGTCAAAGATGGCGACACAAAATTCAGAACCGAAAATGAGGAGCCCAACTGAGAACAGCTGGAAAGGTCGAGCAGAGAGATGAAGTCGAGCATAATCTGCAGCCTGACAGACCACTGGTTTCACGACTCTGGGGTCCCTAGATTTTGGCCCTTGTTGGAGAGTAGGCTTTACTTCGCAGAAACCCCCCGTTTGACGGCAGAGAACATGTTTCGCTCCAGAGGCGATTACAGTTGAGGACGAACGCTCAAACATGCCAGAATCGGGACTGCCTTTGGGAAATCCCCAGGTACTTGAATCTGACTTCAGAACTGTCGAGTCTGTAGACTCGAAAGAGTGTTTGGGTAGAGTGCCGGACGAATCCTGGAAATTTTCCACATGTTGAAATATGGATCTCTATTCCGAATGATGGTTAACAATCCTCTCAACTGTGATGATCAATGACGTACCAAGGGTTTATACATCTTTTTTTCCTCAACCTTCTTCTTTACCCTCCTAAACCCAACAGAATCATCAACCTCGTCATCTGCCTCCAGCTCTGCAACGGGCCTGCCGATTGCCGCAGTAGTTATCCTGTCAAGTTCGCGTCTGGCATCAAGCAAGTCCCGATCCGTTGCGAATGCCTGCGAACAGCTGACAACGAATTGATGAGAAACACGGTCCAAAGCCAAGCGATTGAATACTCGAGGATCGTCGAACACGAGCTTGCCGACGAGTTCGTCTTTGAGGGCTATGCGACTAGAACGAGCGTCCGAATCAGGAGATTCTAACGATATGAAATTCTGCAACATTCCGACACCACATGAGACCACATGGTTGTGGGGAGATTTTGAGAAAAAAAACAGGAGCTGTCGACATTTGTTGTTTTACGTTGTCATGATTTAATATAAATAAACACAATACCGGAGGAGCTCCAAAATCTGCACCTGTTTGCATGGCAAACATTTACCGGCAGAAGAACGGCTGGCTTGGAACGAACATGCCACTAACTTCATGTCATCGAGACTCGCTCAGTGTTGGGAGTCAGTCTAGCCCTCGACCTCACCAAAGAAAAAGCCGAAATCTCGGATTATCCAATCCTACACTCAGAGTCATTGTCCGTCGTTCGTATGCCCGTCCAGTCGCGAACAACCAAAAGTCGACCAACAAAAAATAAACCCTTTTTTTAATATCTGCGGAAAACTCAAGGAGTCTCCCGCCAAAATTTGAACACCAATGCTAACGGTCCTTTTTTCGAAATCGGAATGTTGGTCCCTCCCGTTCCTCTCCAAAAAAAATCATCTAACGTCCCACTATCCACCACTTGACATGCTAAAGAAGTGTAAGAAGCTCGAATGCAACATCTCAGGCCTTCGAAATCAGCCTCCGGCGAGACAACCGAAGACAACAGAAGGTCTAAGACAAAGTCTAGAAGAGCGTGGATGTGGCGTTTCGTAAATGCGTGCAAAGCACAAACGTATCTATCTATCCATGGGAGAATGAGGGAGAATGAGCAAGCGTTGTATGGCTCGACTGCTCAGCAAACAGGGATGATTTTTTTTAACTTAGAGACGGCCGGGCACGATTGCCTTTTCCTAAGGTATCACTGCGAGCTTAATCCCATCGAGATGGTGTGTAGTTCACTTCCTCATATTTTCAACTACTTATGATTACACAATTTACAGTACTGAGGATGGGTAAAGGTAAAGAATACATTTGATGAAACAAAGCAAACGGGTTTCAACGCACTCGATTCGTGGGCCTGTAGAGGTAATCCGGAAATTTATTGGCGATTCATATCGGCCTAAAGAGGAAGGCGCAGTGGCAGTACTGGGCTTCGGAAAAGAAGGGGCACCGTACGGGTGTCGTGATAAGGTGCAATGATTTCACTTGGACGCAATTATTAATCCCGCACGGAGACGTCGGACCATCATGTCCACATCTCATCACCTAAAATATCGTTGATGAGGTCAAAATTTTGGCCAATCAGAACGGCTCGTAGGAAAAACTTCGGGATAGTGAACTCTGAAACAAATCTCATCAACTCGGATATATCCATCAATTTTGTTGACTTTGCTTGTCCGCCACTGTACCGTCAAAAGGTAGGTCTTTAAAGCTTTGAGCTTTAAATGTATGGCCCGACGGTACGGCACGGATACCCGTACAACATTCATATTTACACGATTACGGTGAGCGTGGAAGTCTTCAATAGTTCTAAATATATAGAGAGGGCGGCAAAAACGGGCGCGAATTCAGATCTGGGCGGTTGTGCATGCAAGTGAATGTGTGATGGTAGCTGATAACTTTCAGCCTTGCGGATAATATGAACACTGTTTACTAAGCTCATACTGAACAGAATCTGTTAAAGGTTAGAATATATTCGCTTATATGTATATATACTACTATGGGAAATTTGGGATATTCAATGCTAATTTTACAGCTATGGTTAAGTAGACGTCGAAGATGAAGGTCTCGGGGTTTGTGCGCAGATAACTGGCAGATAACTAGCAGATTTGTAGCAGATAACTAGCAGATTTGTAGCAGATAACAACAACCCAGCACTATGGCGAGGTAAACCATATGGAAACCACAGGCACCCGATTTCTTTTATAAATACTCCTTTACTTGAACAATGGATATTTTGTTTAGATCGATAGGGATTTGGACGGATAAGATAACGATCATTATATTTATCATCTATGCAATCTAACGTTAATCTACTGTGTGCGTCAGGACTCAGTTGAGATGTCTACTTCCTTGAACCGAATCTCTAGACTTCAAATTAGGCATCATTGGTTGTGATACTGGAACGGTAAACCTCACTATCTGATACATTGTGGTGGTCTCAACGGAGTTGAGCACTTTTTAAGTAGACTCGCTTACATTACCACATAAAATCTAACTCATTAGATCTGATAACGTCAAAACTTTTAGAACCAATTTGACTACCGTCCAAATTGGTGCCGCATCTCAGGAGGAAAAGCGAACATCGTGTGAATGTTAGAGTCATGGACTTTCCGCAATGCCAAAAACGATTATCAGATTTTTTAGCCTTGGTGATAGATGGATGTTGTGCAAATGCAGAAACACGACATTTCACATGACTTTCACACAAAAATAACATAACATCATCAGAAACCTGTCAACATTCACACAAGAATTCGGTTTTTTGCCGAGTATGATGCTTCTGACAACGTTCAAACGGAGTGAATCATTGACATTCCGCCGGCTTCCGTAATTTACCTGGCATACCTGTCAGTTATTGTCCCACGTCAATGTCGAACACATGGTCAACACTTTCACACCATTAAAGGAGAGGCTACGTATGTACTTATCAAAGTGACTCACTCCGGAGGCGTTTTGAAGTCGTAAAGGTGTCCCGCAAGTGCCCAAATTTTCCAACAAGAGAAGTTTCCAGTTATACATCCCAACTTTGGGCTATGGCTACCCTAATATACATAATACTAACCATTGTCAAATATAAACCTTGAACGTTTGAAACCAAAAATTACATATTGTTATCACCCCCACATGGTGAATAAGTAGACTCCCTGGATCAGCCGTCTTTCGCAACGACGTTGGGCTAATAAAAAAATCATCAGTAAATTTCAGTTTATTGGAAATATCGAATATACCTTGAACTGTTTATTCAAATTCAAATTTGTTAGCTTTTTCAGCAGCTTGAAGCACTGCTCTTCTCAACAAGGTGTTTCCTACGTATTTCTTCGTAGTTTTCTTAGAATTCCTAACTATGGTCAACTGCACCTCCATGTAAATTGTTCAGCATTCAGGTTTACACAGAAAAAAAACGGACCATGACACTTGTCATAGCAGACATTGCCATATCGTCGAAACGGTTGAAGTCGGCCTCCGGATCGAAAGTGATATATCGCATGGCACTGGTTATGACTAATTCCCTCTTTTTATCATCGAAAGCTCGCCATGTTGTCTCCACGTCGTCCACATATGTTCTTGGAAAGAAGTTTTGAGTACCTCTACACTGATACACATATGTCCGACTTACGATGTGCTCAATTGATGCGCGAATCGGTCGGCGGACTCTCTCAACTTCTGGTAGTAATAGAGCTCGGTTACAATGGTTGGAACAGTCTCGGATGGCAGCGCTTCATCGATAGGAGCAGGTTCGGTTGGAAGTTCATCATCGATAGAAGCAGGTAATGATGTTGCACAATCCAAGACAGTTGACACCGTGACATGTGAGTTGTTTCCAACATCTAGAGGTACGGCAACGATGGCATCCTGGGAGGTAGAGTCTTCAGACATTTCCCAAGGCTTGAGATGTGGCCACAAATGATTGGAAGCTAAGGCCGATGTTGGTTGGTGTGGCAAAGAAACTGGGCGGTCCGGATCCTTCCTTTACCCCACACGCTTCCAGTGCCGATCAAACTCCTAATTATGTAAAACACACGTGTTAACACTCAAAATAGGGCACAAACGTCATTTTTCTTTGGACAAATATTTAAATCAGGGTCTTTGCTCTTGTAACACGATTCAACGTATTTAAAGTACAGTAGTTATTTGGTATCAAGTGAATACCATTGGTTAATGCGGGGGTGGAGAAGGGGAAGGTGACTGATTGGATCTTAAATGGTTGGCCTGATAACAATAATGTGGAGTCAATTGACACATCTCTGACTTTGAAAAATGGAACTTACAATGGTGTCCGACAAACGTCTCGAAGCAGCCGATCTCAAGGCTGCGATACTCGATTGTCGCGCAGAAGACCCCGCTTCACCTTGAGGATCCCAGTCGTTCCACAATGACCTCCGAACTGCAGTCATCAAGAGATTTCGGCGGACAACATTGGTGTTTTTCCAATAGATTGCTTCAGTGCTCGACTGGTTTCTAAGTGACGAGGAACGTGTTAGTAGATACTAGGATGCCACAAAAAACCGGTGTTTAATATGGATAGGTAAAAAAAAATTACCGTTCCATTAGTGTGTCCGATGCAGCTTCGATGGCCCGCACGATCAGACGATGCTTCATATCCTCAAACTGCTCTTCTGCAGTCTTCTGCGCTGAATAACTCATTGTGGGTAGAGCTGAATGTTCTAAGTGTGTCGATGGTGTTGGACAGAGAGGGAACCGATGAGGGATAGTTGATAGTGATCATGGCCCTCTTTTTATTCCACTACGTACCTGTGGCCGAGGCTCGAAAGACTATTCATGGAAGTCCGCAGCACGGGGCACGGGGTCATGTGGACGATGATAACATTGGACAGATGACTCAAATAACTTGACCCTACGGTCGGCGGTTGCTACCCAATCAAGTCTAGATGCTTAATCGATGCGGGTAGTTGGCAGTAAATGACATCGTGGGAAGGTAGGTAGCGATCAGCCTGGTTATTAGGTGACCATAACCGCAATTGTACAGATTGTTAGTGACCGTAAGTTAAAACCTTGTATCACCATAAACAGGAATTACAGTGAACTAGACAAGGCAAGTGGCAGAAATAACGCTACAGCTCCGGAGAGGAACGATCACGCGCTTAAAGGGATTCGTTCCGTATGGCCTGACGTTCCTCTCCAAGTGTAGCTATTTCTTTCAAATCAATCACTTTAAATATCCAGTTGTACCAGCTACCGCCACTCCGGTGAATAGGTAAATACATGTCTTCTAAAAGTTCATCAGCCGCTTGTGGCCATCTGCACAAAATCTGAATTAGGAACAAGAGAAGATTTTTGGACAATACCTACGTCCAGAAATCCAGGCTTCCACTGTAACTCTCGTTGGCCCAAGCGGCCATGTTAGGGTAACGAGATTTCATCCAGGCAGACTGTATTTCCGCTTGTGCCATAGCTTCGTCCGCCGAGGACGGGAGACGCATCTTGTCATTTTGGAAGTAGGAAGAAATCCAATGAGCTGCTACTTCGAAAGAATATCCTGGATTGGCAGAAAACTTTTGGAGAACGTGATGAGTTTTGAGAGACGCTCTGTCACCTCAATAAGAATCCCATACCATTGCACCGGCTATTGCAAAGTCCCGTTTCTCGATATTCTTTGCCGGGACTATGCCTCGATATACTGACGTCACCCACTTTTCGTTTTCAGGTCTGAGTGCAGGCGCATTTTCCAAGGTCTTGTAATCCCATTTCACCTGGACTTTGGTTTGAGGAGCATGTCTATCAATTCCAATCTCTTCCGCCACTTCCTCTAATAAAAGGTTAATGCAATGAGAACCAATGAAAAACCGTGGAAAGAAGATAAATTCAACTTTTAAATATTTTGGACCAGGAGGACTGATAGCCAGTTCCGAGAAGGACACATTTCGTGGCAAAAATGCGTCCATTGCTGAGAACCACTGACTTCCCGTCGTCCGCATAGCCAACGACTCGGGCCGGCGCAATAACATCAATCTTACCAGAGATAGCAAGGCTATGGAAATTGGTAGGGCACGCACACCCTTCATCGCTCACCCTCACACCCCAATAAAGCGAATGTGATCGACGTAGAGGCGAGCCTTGCGGAATCTTGAAAGCATTAAACTAAATGACAGGGTGTATAATGAGAGAAGTATTGGATTATGAAGAAGTTTAATGTTATGCACCGATGTCTCTGTCATTGATTTCCAGAAAAAGTTCGTAATCGCACTTCCCACAGTAGTAGTGTGCAAAAACCGTCTATTAAACGTTTTAGAAGGTCAGAATTATTGTTAGAGCTTATTGCTCACTCCAGACGAGTATTCAACTTGTAATACGGCGTGAAAGCGGATAGAAACCTGTCAATGATATATAGCTTCAGGTCGAACATAATTCGACAATGTGTAAAACGAACCTTCCTTTCCGGATAAACGCAGGAGTAGGGCTGGTAGAAGCAATGAAAACATCTGTAGTTTCGAACACTATTGCCACCTTCCGGCCTTCAAGTGTCAACTTCGTAGCCATACTAAATGTGGAAATATCCTGATGAGCACTGGCAGTACGTATACAGATGGAATGTTGAACGTTACTAACTCTTGAGCGGACTTTCCTCCGCCGACAACGAGAATAGTCTCACTATCATCTGGGCTTCTAATAGGCTTTACGGTGTCCAGGATCTTATCCAGATGAGCAGCAAACTGGGAAGAATGAAGGACAATCCCACGAAATTGCGCTTTCTCTGCGGCTGGTTGAGATAGTTCGGCTGGTATTTTCGGATTGCTGCATCCCTTGAAGATGGAGTGGTGTTATTTAGATAGGGAAATGGTCTTCCAAGATTGAAGATAGATATACGACGTACTCCAGTCGCTAATATAATGCGCGAGAATGTCAAAGTTCTCAGAGACTTTGTAGGTAGGTCTTCAACTGCAACATTCCATTTTCCATTGCCATCTCGCTCGATATTCAGGACTTCAGTTTCTAAATGGAACTTTGCTTTTCCAATCAGGAATTCTTCAGTAAACCTCTCCATATAGTTGCACATTTCAAGACCTGAGAGACGGTCGCCCCTTTCAGCCGCACTGTCTGGGGGAGGCATTTCAAGAGCAGAGAAGCGATATTCTCCATGAACACTGGTGATATAATTTGTTTCAAAATGACATCGTAAAAAGCGTCATCATCTTACTTATTGATGTGAAGACCAGGATAGACACGAGTTCGTGCCCAGGTTCCGCCAACAGATTTATCCCTCGTGATGAGGGTCACATCTTTGAATCCATCTTGAAGTAGTACGTGGGCATTGATGAGACCTGCAACGCCGGCACCGATTATACCAACCGGGTCTTGAAGTGTTTGAGAACGGCTCATGCTTGTGTGAAAAAGAACGGTTGAGTCTCACGAGTGTTCTTCTGTGGCTCCATCATGTATCATTTTTATAAGGCCTTCGCGAGCATTTGCGACGTGGCGAGATGTTTGATTTCTAAAAATATGTGTGGTGTACGCGAAGGAATACTCCGAAGGGTTTAAACCTAAAAAGGCAACCCTGCCGTTATCCAGGAACTTGAACCGCACTTATTTTTATTAAATTTTGATAAATTCCATGTAATTCTCATTGAAAGTATCACCTCAGTTGTGTTGAGCTAGAGATAGGGCCACATAAATGGCTTTGTGCAGCTTGCGGGGCATCCGGGCAAGCAAGAGGAGGGAAATGCCTGCCAAGTGCTTGCATCGACATATAGGGTCTGCGAAAAAAAATTGATCTAGGATTTTTTTTCCGACAGTTTAGGCTGGACTAACCCCTTTGGTTATAGGAATGAATTTCGTGCCTTATATATAATATATAAGCTCTTAATAGTACCTCTTATATAAAATTTCCGATACATAGTAATAACAAAGTGAGTTTGAAATCATAATGCTCGTAGAGCCTCTATTTTAAAGCATAATTTGATAAAGAAGAAGGAAAGAATAACACTATGGTGCTAATGGTTTTTAAAGCGTCTAGATACTATACTATAACAGGGAGCAGGCGGCTTGACAGAAACAATCACAGAAACTAGTGAGATTTTATCCGTCTGGCCTGACGTTCCTCTCCAAGGGTAGATATTTCTTTCAAATCAATCACTTTAAATAACCAGTTGTACCAGTTACCACCACTCCGTAGAGTAGGTAACTGCATGTCTTCTAACAGTTCATCAGCTGCCTGAGGCCAACTGAACAAAAAAATGAATTAGAAACGAAAGGTAACCGATAGAAGAAAGACTTTTGAACAATACTTACGTCCATAAATCCAAGTTTCCACTGTAACTCTCGTTGGCCCAAGCTGCCATGTTAGGATAACGAGCTTTCATCCAAGCAGAGCGTAATTCGGCATCTGCAATGGCTTCTTCTGCCGATGATGGGATGCGCATCTTGTCGTTTTGGAAGTAGGAAGAAATCCAATGAGCTGCTACTTCGAAAGAATATCCAGGATTGGCAGTAAACTTTTGGAGAAACATGATGAGTTTTGACAGACGCTCAAGTTGTCAATAAGAATCATCATACCGTTGCACCGGCGATTGCAAAGTCCCGTCTCTCGATATTCTTTGCTGGGATTATGCCTCGATATATTGAAGTAATCCACTTTTCGTTTTCGGGCTGCAGTGCAGGCGAATCTTCCAAGGTTTTGTAATTCCATGTCGGCGTGATTTTCTTTTCGGAAATATGCTTATCGATTCCGATCTCTTCCGCCATTTTTTCTACAAAAGGGAAATGCAATGAGACCAATAAAGGTGGAGAAGGAAGAGAAATTCAACTTGGAAAGATATTGGCCCAGGAGGATTGATAGCCAGTTCCGAGAAGGACACATTTCACGGGCATGACGCGTCCGTTGCTGAGAATTACTGACCTCCCATCGTCCGCATAGCCAACAAGTCGAGCCGGCGCAATGACTTCAATCTTACCAGAGGTAGCAAGGCCGTGGAAGTTGGTAGCGCTTGCACATCCTTCATCACCTGTCCTCACAGTCCAGAAAATAGAAGGTGCTAGACGCAAAGGCGAGTCTTTCGGGATGTTGAAAGCTTTGTACTAAGTGAAAGGGTTTATAATGAGAGAGGAGTACTTGGTTATGAGGGACGATAATGTACATACCGCTCTCTCTGTCATGGTTCTCCAGAAAAACTTGGTAATCACGCTTCCCACCGTGGTAGTATGCAAGAATTGTCTAGCAATCAAACATTCAATTAGTTAAGCTCAGGATTATTGTACAATTTGTTACTCACTCCAGGCGAGTATTCAGGGTGAAGTATGGCATGAAAACGGATAGCAATCTGTTAACGATATAGATTCAGATTAAGATGATTTGATAGTGCCAAAGACCGAACGAACCTTCCTTTCCGGATGACCGAAGGGGTACGGTTATTGGAAGCAAGGAAGGCATTGGTACTTGCGAACACTATTGCCACCTTCCTGCCTTCTCGCGTCAACTGTCCAGCCATGCTGAATGCGGAAAGACGCTTATGAGCCCTGGAAGCACGTATACATATATAGATGAATGTTAAACCGGACTAACTCTTTAGAGGACTTTCCACCACCTACAACGAGAACAGTCTCGCCATCATCTTGGCTGCTATTGGGCGAGGTAGGCTTTACGGTTTCAAGGATCTTGTCCAGATGAGAACCAAACTCGGAAGAATGGACGACAAGTCCACGAAAATGCACTTTCTCTGCCGCCGATGGAGATATGGCAGCGGGTACCCTCGGATTGCTGCATCCCTTGACGATAAAGTGGAATTATTCAGCCTGGGAATAGTTTCGAAGATTGTAGATATTGACTTACTCCAGTCGCTAAAATAATGCGCGAGAATGTTAACGTTTTCAAAGACTTGGTAGGTATATCTTCAACTGCAATATTCCATTTTCCACTACCGTCTCGTTCGATATTGAGGACTTCGGTTTCGAAGTGGAACTTTGCTTTCCCAACCAGGAAATCTTTGGAGAACTTTTCCATATAGTTGCACAAGTCAAAACCTGAAAGACGATCACTGCCATTCTCTGGGGGAGGCATATCAAGGGGAGAGAGACGATATTCTCCGTGAACACTGGTCATAAATTGTTTTTAAACGACATCATCAAAGGTTAGAAGAAAGGCCAATCGTACTTGTTAATGTGAAGACCTGGATAGACACGATTTCGTGCCCAGGTTCCACCAACAGCTTCATCTCTCGTGATGAGGGTTACATCTGAGAACCCATCTTGAAGTAGTACGTGAGCATTAATGAGGCCCGCGACGCCTGCGCCGATAATACCAACTGGCTCTTGAAGAATTTCAGAGTGGCCCATGTTTGTGTAGAAAAGCACGGTTGACTCTAACGAGATTGGTGTTCCTTACCGGCTGCATTTGAAATGTTATATAGGCGTTACGTTCGACGTTTCTAGACCCAGAGTTCGATAACATCGGAGACCTCCCGAGGAGTTCTGGATTCCTCCTAGATCAGAGTTGTTACGACCAGTGTATTACCATGTGTAGCCATGAATGTATAGAATGGAAGTCGATGTGGGGCTGTGTGGTGGTATCCCAAATAAAGAAGGCGGTCTGGGAATTTCAAAACCACAAAGTTTATCCTCTGTAAAAGCAATTATGCAGTGCTGCCAGTGGGACATCGGCAAAGTTTCTCCGAGGAGAACTTGTGCTAATGTCAAGTTACCCGACAGCATTTCCTTGACCATACCAGCAGATCGCTGTTCCATTGATGAGGTTGCATCACAGGTTTTCGGGTTTTACAAATACATTAAATTATGTAAATAAATTATATCTTTTATACTAGACCATGAGGAAATGTATTGAACCGACGCAGTCTTGTAAATGCCGTCTGATTCAATCCTAACTGCCATCATCGATCATCCGCATAGGTGCTATGCTTGTGCCAACCACGCTGGGCATCCCCTGATCTTGATTGTCAAGGAGGGTTATGAAAGTAGTAGGGGAATTTGGAAAATATTTCCAATGCAAACCACCAACTGCCCTCGAGCTTACAAAAATATACCTATTACCATGGTCCATCCCAATGAGCACTCGCAGACACAGTTTATGAGTTTGGGGTCCCTTTGTTTTCTGCCACGATTCACATTACCATAGTAATACTTCCGCGGGATTTGCGCCGTTGTCGCGCTTCCGGATAGCTTTGCTATGTACACAATGTTAGATCGCTTTATAGAAACCCAGTGGAGATCCCCAACTTGTTCAAAGATTACCCGCGGTAGGAAGGGATAAAACTATTGCCAAGCCCCCTTTCTCAGGGAAAGAAGGGGTTTTTAAGCGAATGTCGTGTATATATTGCGATGCTGTGCAATGATTGTGTGACTTAAAAAAAACTGCCTTTTGAACTTGGCTTGCGGGCCGACAACTTCCAGAAGACCTTGAAGATATTTAATGTGGTAAGACAACATAGATCGCATCGCACGGGACTCCAAAATTCAAAAGATCTCTGAGGAAGCCCTCTGGTAAGATGCAAGAGCCGCAGTGAATTCTCGACTCTCGACTGCTATCTGTATGCACAAAAGCGCATATCAGTCCTGGTTTTAGTTTTAGTTGTGATAAAAATTAAATTGTCGTAGCTATAGAAATCGGGTACAAGTCAAATAATACAGCATGAAATTTTCAAAATTCCCTCACGGGCCGCCTTGCAGCAAAGTACGTTTGTCAGTCTGTTTTCTCTGATAATAACCACGTTTCCCACCTCTTCTACTTCACGTTCAGTGGTTGTATCGGGCGCTATCGCCTTCATACTGATGGACCCTTGAAATCAAATTTTCGCAACATTTTGCGGAAGGCATGCACTTGAGAGGGGACCGCTACTGTCGGCTGATGGTAGATACAGCGTCTTTTGTTAGATTTCTCGTGGCAATTGATGGCGATATTCCTGTTGTTACTTCTGGGATCCCGGTATGGGGTAGGAGTGGGGTAGAACTGGGACTGTCATATCTTTGAATCATCTCTTTGATTACCTCGTGCAATGATCAGAGAAGCTGACCCCATTGAATTCCGGTTGGAGTCCTTATCCCTTCTTCTCCAGATGCGGAGGATGCGGAGGATGAAGAAAACGAGGATATATGCGGCTGCTTATAGTTAGGAAGCCTAAGACGACTATGGCGGCGGTGGCCCAGTGAGGGAAAGGTGGTTGAAATGTCGTAGGTGCTGAACGTTTCCTGTAGGGCAAAATAACTGCCACTATAACATCATGAACGAGTGGGGCTGTCAAAAGGAATTTAGGTATAAAATAAATAATAGACATGGCAGGACAAACCCGTGAGTAGAAGAGTAGGCGTCATCGCCCTCTCCATAGCTTCACGATACCGAGCATAATTCCCATGTTCACTGAAAAAAAGTGATCCAAATGGCGATATCCTGCTTTACTAGCAATGGGAACATTCTAAATAATAAACAGTGGGTGATTTTACTGAGGTCAATAACGGTTCAGGAATCTCGTCGTCGGATTCGGCTCCCCAGTATAGATTGAGCCAATCAAAGATGGCTTTGGCGACCTGAATGCGAATGATTGAGGTATTGGTTTCCCAGACGCGAGCTTGATCATCGGTGAGATTTGCAGGTGAGACTTCTCGTATCGCTTCGCTAGCTCTTGGAAAAGTAGTATGGGAGTAGTGAAGCACCGGAAGTATGTGTATACAGTAGTCGTCAATTCTTGATCAATGATGCTCTGTCTAGAGGTTAAAACAGTGACGAGTGCTGGAAGGGATATCTGCCTTTTATCCTGCCTTCTGCCTCGATGGAAAAGGCAGCAGCTTCTCCGGTGGGCATTTGCATCACAACGTCCGATTCAGGGTTCAGAGGAACGTTTGGATAGAAGAGAATGGAGTGATGGATGCCGCCGTTCGGTGTGGAAGGACGAGAAGGCTCATTGTTGGCGCGGAATGAAAGCTTGATAGGGTTAATAACGTCAGGTTGCACCGATGTAGCAGAACCCTTCGAAGTCAACGACTTGATCAACTCGAGGAGGAAAGATTTAAGATATCTTGCGCTTGAGAGGCTTGGAGTTCTTGTCTTTGAAAACGTGGATCGACATCCACGTTGTCAAAGACAAGGAATCAAGTTTGTCAATTCATCAGCTTCCTCTAAGGATGAGAGACATGATGAAGTGAGGCTTTTGATGGTGGACAGTCCACCCTCGAAAGGCTCACTTCATCGACAACCTGAAGGGTGACCTCTGGCAGTAAGTCAGGCAGAGGTTTGGTCTTGAAGGTACTTCAGACATAACCATACAACAGTCTCACGAATGTTTGAGGCTCGAGACGGATGCTACAAAGTAACCACCAACGGATACCAGTGATTTGAAAAAAAAAACAATCTGCCTTTTGAACAATTCACATTTAAGGTTTGGAAACCTGTTGAAAGCGCCACCTGATACCGGTATCCATACGGCACTTCGGCAAGGGACCCTGTCAGTGGTTTAGAGTCGTCGACCTTGTGGAAAATCACCAAAGAATCTCCGATAATCTCCTTAAAAGAATGCGGCTCGATGAGGTGAACGCCTGAGTTGCCGTCCTATTAATGCTGCTTTAATCGGTAAGGCGGCTCACTTGCAACTGGTGATCGATGATCTCCGTGATGCCCGGTACTGTAGTTGTGACTCCATAGCACACCCTGCATTTGCTGATGCAGGCTTGTAGTAGATAACAATCTACACATGCCTACCCCAGGTAACCGGGTATTGCACCACTTACAGGTATATAAGTACTAGACAGAATGCTAATATACTTCTTGGATTTATATCTAAGGTAATGTCCGGAGAAAAAGATGTCTCTGGCGGCACAAGGCCGGGATCTGGCGCACTGTTCCCTGATCCTATGGAGGCTCACTGCCCCCATTTTCACACTCATTTCCCCCATGCACAGGTACACTCTTTTTGGATGGGCATTTCTGAGCCAAAGTATAATAAAGTGAAAAGTCAGGGCTGCTGAATGGCTCAATGAGCCCAGCGAACGACGTGATAATCTTCAGGAATTCTTGGGTTCATATATTGAATAATACAACTCAGTCTCGAAGTAAAAGACTATATTCATTTAAGTTGTACCTATTGAATAATACAACTACTGGTTGTTAATACTAAAGTTGAATGGCGAAACTAAGAACTACTAAGCTCAGTCTCGAAGTAAAAGACTGAGGTACTAAATACGAAGGGCGAAAGAAATATATACCCGAGAGCAATGGTTTCATGTGATGTACAATCATGAATAAAAGACAACAGAATACAAGGAATTAACAAACGGAAGAAATGAAGAAATCAGAACGGCGTACGGTTTGTATTATTTCCTACAATCATATTCGTCCAGTTTAAGTGTAATCTCCAGGGGAGGCGCCTCATCCCTCTCCGGATTCCAAGCCCAAATACCCAATCGCATTAAAGCAAGCCCAGCTTCCAAGCAGAGCCAACTAACAGGACCGAATCTCGATTTTGAATTTTGAACCAGGAGAAAACATCCAACATACCCCACAATAGATGCTATGATACCGAGAAGGAGGAGAAATAGCAACAGCCATGTGAGTGCATCTGTTGGATGTTTCTTCGTGTCGCGAGGCTCAACGGCCGCCTCAATATCTGTATTAGGTGGCTGGCCTTGTTTGACAAGGTATTGGTCGGAAAGAGTAGTTATTCGTCGTTGTATGAGTAGCTGAATGAGCGTGGCCGTGATGAAGCCTCCAGTAGCGCGCAGAATTGGGAACGCCCATCGTGTACTGTGCTGCAGGTTGTTGGCCCCCCGATTTAAATAGATATATGGAGCAATACTGAAAGCACATAGGAGTGCAGTCGTGGCCATCATCTTGACATTCCAAGAAGCGGACCTGTGGGATACCCCAGTTATCCGGTTTTCGTCAATGTTGAGTTCCTGGATCAATTCGTCCATTCGAGTTTCGATGATGTAGCGCCCATTGTTCCCCCCTTTACCAGTGTCAACCATTATCAACGAAAGGTTCTCTCCCCGCGGCTCGAATCCCATATTCCCAAGCATCTTTGCTCCTTCAATATCCCCGAACGAGAAACAAGCGACCAACGTCTTGAATCCCGCTCTGACCAATCCCAGACTTCCGAACATAGACATAGGTGTCGCTGCTGCGTAAAGATATCCTCGTGTGAGTGCTGAGCTGACTTGGACTTCGCATTGCTCTGTACCGAGCAGTGGTAGAATCGCTGCAAGATTTTGTATTCCCCCTGTGAGAGTCGAACCGATTCCTCCACTACTGAATGACATGGCAAAGATTTGTTGTCGTAGGGAGTTCTTGATGAAGAATGGCCTAATAGATCGTGAGAAAGGTGGCCTCCAGGTATGTCGAACATTATACCGCATAGCCCTAAGGCACAATTCACTATGTCAGTTACGATTAACATACCATAAGTGAGTTATAAAAATAGAAGACAAGTTTCATCGCAATCGAAAAGCACACAAATAGACAACGCCATCGTACCTCTAACCAAAATAAGAGGGATGAAGAGAGAGGATGAGTATGTGGCAATGCCTCGGCCGGATATCTATCCCTGCTGGCAGTTCTCGTTATCGCTCCAAATCCCAATTTCGTCCTAGCTGTTGGTACTGTTGACACCGCTGATATTCCATTCACTGATGCTGTAAAAAAAGAACTTGAGCAGCGAATTAAGGGACGGTGGGTCATCTATTGGTTTCGAGACATTTGGTGGAATGAAAGATGGCGGAGACCCTTGGGCTTTTGGTTCGACGGGCAGCCAAATGTCGGCACTCCTGTTGAGTTTGAAATATACGATCCGAGGACTATTCAGAAGCCGACCGGCTAAACCCGCACGAATAGATGCCACCGTTCGATTTTGCGGGCCCAGGTTGTAAGGACCGAGTTCTCAATACTGAGAACTCGGAACAGGTCCGGGAATGGAATAGGGTCGTAGTCCGTTACGATTTTGCTTTGTGAGGCGTTCACAGACAGACCCTCAATGATAGTCACAGGCATGGGTTGAGAGGTCGTGAGGCAGTTCGAGGTGAAAGTGTGAGTGAGCTGAGGAATCACAGCAATTCAGTGAGTTCAGGTGCATAGAACTGCAGCCTTTAGATCGGTGGGCAGAGGGTAACCGTCCTCGGCGTTGATGCTCAAAATATCAACCAACGTTCAGCTTGTGCGTATTGATTTATTTTCCATTACTGCTTACCCAAGTTTCTTCTCTGTCTCTTCCTCAGTGATCAAGCGACACTTTCTTTGGTGCTCCAGTGACATTTGGCATCGTTCACAAAGTAAAAACAAGTCCAAAAAGAGAAATGCGCACTATTGAAGAAACAAGAACAACCTACAGAGTAAGGTAGGGGAGCCCCTGTTTGACATATCGTCAGTATGAAAGAAACTGGATACCGCAGATATACAGTGTACTTGGTCAAGGCATTCTTGTAGCGGATGTGTATCGGTACAATGTACCCATCTATCAACGAAATAATATGCCTTTGCCTATTCATCTTTGGAGGCAAAAATAGACAGACGTATGATTCTACGCCCAGATTCTTGTTCGGCTATTGGGGACTGGCATAGGCCTGGATTTCAACGAAAGCATCCAACCTCACACATCCCCATCTTTATTTGCACCATAAAACTCGAAAGGTTGTAGAGCATCGTCTACCACAAACGTTGACTTCCATATGGGCTCTTCAAGTTCGGCTCCCTGATATATGACACGACAAACGCTCCATGACCATTCGTCTGTAAGTAAGTAAGCGTTCCTAGGTAGAAATCGGATACTTTTGTGGTGAGGGTTAGTCGGAAAATCGATTTCCGAGGGTGCGAGCGCTTAAGTCACGTGACGTGATATACGATGACAATTAAATGTAATCCGTATTGAGATTCGAGAAATAGTGCAGTAAAGAGATTTTTAAGGTCCCTTTATGAGAATGAGATAAGAACTTGAGCTAGCTAATGAGGGGTGATTTTCCACTGCCTCTCTACAGTAAATACGAGCTGCTTTTATATGTACAGAGAGAGGAAATTTTAAAATGAATTTTTTACCAGCGCTGTTGATCCTAAGAAAATTTATCCTGTTTAATTAATTTTTTAGAACATTCTAACTCTCTTTAGATGTTTTCATTCTTCATTTTTCTTGTGCGAACCCGGTCCTGCCCGTGCCCTTTTGCCTGCCCGCGTCACTTTTCCAGAACGGGAAAAGTCACGCGTGACTTATTGCTAAAACGGGATACGCTTGCGAAATACGCGTCTGAACGATTTCCGTTCCTTACACGTCCACTGAACGAGGTCAGATGACTGGTAATCCAAGTTCTTTCAAGATCAAGTCTAGTGGGACCGGTTGCTTGAAGAGACCCATAGCCTCGTAGAGGGCTATCATCTCGTCGAGTGAGAAATCTGCACATAGTGTGATTTAGTGGGAAGGGTGATGGGTGACGAATCTAGGAGTATTGTCTTTGAACTGGTAAATCTTGTGAGCCTTGCGAGACGTTCGTCGATGTAAGTTCATATCTTGGACTGGCTGTACCGAGAGCTTGTCCGTATCTGTATGCAGACCAAAAAGAAAAGCGTATGCGTCTGGATAATCTCAATAGGATGGTAGTGAGACGGAAAACGTTACCCAATTCCATAACATTTATCTAGATCGGCACAATATTCAAATTGAGCGAATTCCACTTATGAGAATATGCCGCAGGAAGAGCTCAAATAGCGTGTTGTAGCTTCTGCGGCGAGGTTGGCACCGGGTCAAAGGATCGGCGGTGGGAGCACTGTATATTGGGTGCCAAAGATCGGTCTGTGCATCGGATGAACCAGCCTTTGGGTACATTTTGTCATCGAGGGTATCACATTCGGCTGTCGAAAACGAAGGTGATGAGTTGGTTTGTTTCAAAGTCGTTCTAGAAAAATAATTTACGTGTTCTGAAAGGATTACTGAAAGGACTGGATTATATGCATAACAATTAGCGATGTGAGAAACCTTAGAAACGGTCTCAGGCCGAGGACAGAAAGATACGCACCCAAAATATAATTGAGGAGCTGAATCAACTACACAAGTGCCACCAAGCGATTGAACGAAGGAGGATTGGTTTTTCAAGATCAGACAACGAGTTACATTTTTTGAAAGTATCTCGGCCAGCGTCTTGAGATCTGTTCGAAATAACTACATGAAGAGGATAGGAAAGTATCCACGTACGAGCTGAAAAACGGAACCCAAGTTAATTGCTCCAAGGGTGTACGTATCGTTGGTAAGAAATGCTAACCGAGGGAGCAAACAGTTGGTACAGTACTGGCCCTCAGTTAAGTCTCGAGCGAGTCCTTCCAGAGTTTTGGACGACGACGATGGGATTCAGACGAAGGATAATGAAAACAAAAAACAAAAATAGCCAAGAGTTGAAGCTAAACGATAACTTCAAGTCGGCACTGAGCTAGTTGGGTGAGCATAATGTGTCGCTTAATGATACATCATGAGTTGAAGAGATATTTAAATTACTGGAGAAAAAACAGACGTACCAATGAAGCCAGGATAGCGACTTGAACGAGGCTGAAGCTGAAGCGCTGAAGCTTGAACTGTTATTGCATGTAAGCATGCCGTTTGTGCGGAGCTGAGGAAATTCAAACTCCGATACGATACTCGAGCTCGTATCAGTGGCTTTGCAACGCTAGATGATGGCCGCTTGGTTTTCGATTGCTGCTACCCTCTATTCGAAATTAAGTCCTGCAACGTGCTCGTTGAATTATAACATTGCAGCTTGGAGTGGGAAGGGAGAAGCGGTTGTGCAGAGGTGCATTAACAATGTTGAGCGTTGAAAGTTCGATGGAGAGTCTAAGTTACCGCCGGGGCATCCTTGTATGAATAATTTTTGATATTCTGCTTAGCATCTGGATAACGTTCAGGAGTTCTTTACCTGCATGTATAGCGTACGTGCGTTTTCCTTTTCTCCTCAGATTCTACCGCTTAAACTTACTCGTTAGATTTTCCCTGCAACTTTATTGTTCCTATTTTGGATTATTTAGATGAAGTTGGATAGAAATATCAGGTGTTTTGTCTGCCTCTCTCTGAGGCTCGTAATACGTATGTGTTTTTGTTTTCTCTTTTATGTAAACTTTAGCTTACATTTTTTATTTTAGATCCTTGGTTCAAATCTGCAATGTTTACCTCGCTCTCGATACCCCCAACTTCAAGCGCTCACTCCACCTTGCATCTTTGCCGTCACAACACCCAGTCGTAGATGACTAAGATCCACAATTCCAGACTTGCCCTTAGATTTCGTCTAGCATACATACGCAACGAATGAAATAGCCTAGCGAGGATACAGGCGTCGATAGGACAGTTAGAAATGCACGCAACGAAGGCACGCTCCACTTAAAGGGGGCACAATTAGATAGGATCAGAGAACATGGCCAGTCTTGGCAGTCGACCGTCCTCGCCCCTCTCGACAAGGGGAAAAGTATATTTTAGCTCTTGCAAATGGAGGTGTGTACCTATTTAATCTCTATTCTCGACCTGTTGTTATCTCTTCCCGTTACTCTAAAGGTAACCCTTCTCACGACCGTCTCTGTTCCGATGTTAAAACCCTAACTCTTGTTTTCTCAGATATTAGAAGCTGTGTGGACATGTATCATTGAGCTCGAGGATGAACCGGCCCAATAGCCGCCAATGAAATGTGCTCGAACGAGCATTGCGCCTGACGCGTCAATACTAGCTGCTGCCAGACCTTCTGCTGCATCGATTAAAATGGACGAAAAGAAAAGAAAGATGCGGTATTTGATAAGTGCCAATGTTTTCTCTCTTGAGATCTGTTCGTTCGCTCAACCCTTTTAAGCTGAAAAAGGAATGCAAATCCGAAGCCGTCAAGTTCCAAGGCTCTCCCTCAAGTCCATCAAAATCGATAGGGTGTTATTCTGACGCAGAGTTTGACCTGCTGTTCAGCGGGAAGGGCTTTTGATTCATACAATTATTCATTTCCCAAGTCCACAGTCATCCACCATTATGTTGATTTAGGAGCACATTGTTGATCACTTTGGTAGAATCCTCAAGCCCATATTGAGTCATCCTTCGTTGACGAATTCAAATCATTGAAGGGCAGCTCGTGAGTCATGGAGCAGGAGCGGTGCGTGTTGATTCCTTCCAGGCCAGGGACTCATGGTATCAAAATGCCTATCAAGCGAGGAAAGGACAAGACTGGATCCGCCTGGCTTTGATGAGTGCAAGAAGAGGCCAATTGCCAATGTTGTCTGAGCCGTTCGATCATCTCTGCCATTCCATCAAACTTGATCCCAGAGACGCTACTTAGCGCAGGTGTCCTTCACATGTCAACTTACTCTACTGTCCCTCGCGTCTTTGAATAAGTTGAAATTCAGTCGAGTCACCCTCTATCCTCATGCTATTCATTTATGTGCTAGGTATCAGCTTTTTACAATACTTCGCCATGCTCAACGATTAATTTCATCTTCCTTTAGCTATACAAGACTATCGGAAGCCCTTGTATCTCGTCCTTGGAAGACCAAGGGATAATTCAGAAGTTTCAAGTGTTTGTACGCTGATTCCCAAATTGCCTAAGTATTATAATTCGTACTTGAGATGTCATCGAAACAAGTAAAACATTTTAATAAATATGCATTCGATCCAGTGTCGCTAGAAAACTAGAACAAGTGGAAAAATGTATGGATAAAGAAGCAGAATGTGGACTACTTCTCAGATCTTCCAGATCTTGGATATAATGGCATACGGTAGTGTTTTCCAGCTTCATCAAGTAACTTTATGTCATGTAAATGACCATTGTGGTCCTCGACTGTTCCTCTAAACTGGATAACAGTGTCATTCCGGATCCCTGGCTCAAACGAAAGGTGATCAGATTCAGAAGGACCAGGAATTGGATGGAGGGTTATATCATCAATCGTGGGTGACGACTTGGATGAGGGGTTAAGTTGAATTCTAGTTGATCCTAGGGTGACTTCGAGAGGCCCAACTTCTTTGCCGGAATGTTTGAGCCTCAGTACAAGACTTTGGCCAGATGTTGGAGCGACGAATGAGATTAAAACTTTTGCGTTACGTCCAAGTCTAACTGGATCAGAATACGTGTTAAAGCCGTCAGCGTCCGTGAAAATATATGTTGAAAAAGAGTCCAACTTGGGTTGAATTTCTTTCGCGAATGTGATTAAATCATTATTGGGAGATTTGATAAATAGGGGATCACGGTGGATGGCAGGGAGAGGTGCAGACCAACCCCGAGATATCGAAGTCACCCATGGTAAATCATAAATTGTAGCCTGAATCCAGTTGACATCGGAATCCGAACTGAAAGTGATGTGGATGGTGTTTTTGTTTCCTTTGAGAGCATGCGAGTAGGTTTCAAGTGGTGCACTCAGACGAGATGTGCTGAGATAGAGCCACTTCAACCGAGAGTACCTGCATTCGAAAAGAGTATCGTCATCCCAACATTGATCGAACTGTCCCAATTCAGATCCACGATTCAAACGAAATTTGACATCTTCAATCTCCTTTTCAATTCGTAGATGGACCTCAACCTTAGATTGGGCATCTCTGGTCCGAAGAAATTGCATCTCTCTGCTCAATACGGATAGCGCTTGTGAATTTCGTGTTTTGACCCCTTCAAAAAATTGGCGGATTAATGATGCCCACCCTCTCTGCATCTTTTCTCTTCTACGATCCCAACGATTGCCTTTGTCGAGGTCGGCCAACCTTTTCTCGGCTGCATGCATCTGTGGATTAAGTCTCTTCCAGCAATCGGCCCTCCACTCCCTCGTCAATCTTTCTTTCTCCTCCACTCGGTCGTTGCCAACCTGGTCCAGAACATTTTTCAACTTGTTCCAGAAGAGCTGTTCCCATTCCTCCACCTCGTATACCAGCAACAGCTCCATCAAATAATGTTCCCAAAACAGCCGCTCCATCTCTCTCTCTGATAATTCTGTTGCAGGCTTCTTTTCAACTGCTTGCTTGTCAACTCGATATTCCACTCCCATTTCACCTTGGTACCTCTCCTTTGCCTCTTTGGTTATCATTTCCATTCTCCGTGCAATCCACTTAACACGTTTCTCATCCAGCAACCGCCGCTCTCTTTCAATTGACGAGTGCATGAAATAAGCACATATAGGCAAAGATTCTTCGTTTCTCTCCTTCTCTTTCCCCTTCTCAACAGCCGTCTTCCAATCGTCTCCATTTTCTTCCTCCCTTAACCTCTGGAGCGCACTCATAGTATCCTCCACTTTCATTGTCCAGCTGTTCTCTATAGGATATGCTTTTCTTTCGTTGGCAGCTCCTAGTCGATACTGGATGTGCTCCAAGATCGACCGATGATGTTTTCGAAGTGAATCCATGTTGTTGCTATCGCTGCATACATGGTCAGCTTTGGGATCAATTTTGGCCCGAATTTCTACTTCAAGTAGAAGGTGTCCGATATCAACGAGGGGTGCATCTGAATTTGTTGAGTAGAAAGGGTCTATTTCATTGTCTCGGGTGTAAACTCGTGTCGTACGCTCCTTGTGATCGAAAATCGTGATATATAGAATCCTTTCTCCGAGTTTGGGTCTCTCCGCATTCTCAGGCTCACCGTCCCCATTCTCAGGCTCACTGTCCCCATTCTCGTGCTCATTCTCCCCATCCGCAGGTACACTCTGTTTGGATGGGCGTTTCCAAGTCAAAGTATAATAAAGTGAAAGGTCAGGGTTGCTGAATGGCTCAATGAGCCCGGCGTACGATGTGATAATCTTCAGGAATTCTCGTGCTCGAGTGAGAGGCAGCACCTTGTATTGTAAGATTTCTTCGTTGTCTTTGTTGCAAGTGGGAAGAGGTTCATGCTCGTCCAGCTCCAGAATAATCTCCAGTGGAGGCGCCTCGTCGCTCTTCGGATTCCAAGCCCAAATACCCAATCGCATAACAGAAAGCCCAGCTTCCAAGCAGAGCCAACTCACAGGACCGAGTTTCGATATCGAATTCTGAACAACGCTGAAACATCCAACGTACCCTACAACAGATGCTAGAAGGCCGATAAGGAGGAGGAATAGCAACAGCAATGTACGCGCATCCGTTTGATGCTTCTTCGTGTCGCGAGGCTCAACGGCCGCCTCGACATCTGTATTAGGCGGTTGGTCTCCTTTGACAAGGTATTGGTCGGAAAGAGTGGTTATTCGTCGTTGTATGAGTAGCTGAATGAGTGTGGCCGTGATGAAGCCTCCAGTAGCACGCAGGACTGGGAATGCCCATCGTGTACTTTTCTGCATGTTGTTATTGGTGGCAGCCAGATTTATATAGATATATGGAGTGATACTGAAGACGCATAGGAGCGCGGTCATAGCCATCATCTTGACGTTCCAAGCAGCGGACTTGTGGGACACCCCAGTTATCCGATTTATGTCAATGTTGAGTTCCTCGATCAAATCATCCATTCGAGTCTCGATGATGTAGCGCCCTTTGTTCCCCCCTTTACCAGTGTCAACCATTATCAAAGAGAGGTTCTCTCCCTGCGGCTCGAATCCCATATTCCCAAGTATCTTTGCTCCTTCAATATCCCCAAACGAGAAACAAGCGACCAATGTCTTGAATCCCGCTCTGACCATCCCGAGACTTCCGAATATCGACATAGGTGTCGCTGCTGCATAAAGATATCCTCGTGTGAGCGCTGAGCTGACTTGGATCTCGCATTGCTCTGTACCGAGCAGTGGTAGAATCGCTGCAATATCTTGTATTCCTCCTGTGATAGTTGAACCGATTCCTCCACCACTGGATGACATGGCCTCGCGATGAAAGATTTATTGTTGTAGGGAGTTTTTGATGAAAAATGGCAGAATGGATTGCGAGAACAGCCGCCTCGAGGCACGTCAAACATTATACCGAATATACCTAGAGTATACCATTCATGATGTCAATCTATTATTGTAATCAATGTTATTTTTGTCACGATTGACATACACCACCAACCCTGCTTGAGTTCCTTATGACCTCTTGCAGATGATGTTTCTGAGAGGAAACGTAGAAATATCGACTAGATACGAAATTGATGTTCATGTGAGATTTTAGCTGTTGGTATCTGTGTGACGTTGTGATGATACACACTTGAGGTTCTAAGTTGATATCTGGCTGACCTCAATATCGAATATGCCTTTGACCTGGTTCGCGATGTCCTCAGGATGTATGCACAATTCTCCTCATGCCCACTGGCTTTGTTAACCATAGAATATCTGGCTGGACATCCTGTCCACCATTGTCAAGGTATAAAATTCTTTTGGATAGGTGGTTTACTTTGTGACTGTTATTTTAAGCATGGGTCCGGGAGGTTAAATGTAAGTTACAGGTCGTGCTGACAGTTCGTGTGTTTACACTTGGGTGTCCTAGGTGAGCGGTTAATGTCCTCGCGGTCCTTTGGTTGGCGCATTAAGCCAGTTAACACGTATTCCTGCTGTGGTTGAAGTATTAGTTAAATGTACGGGAGGTGTTACGCTGTAATAATGCCTTTAAGGAAGGGTCTATATACTGTCACGGAGCCGGTGACAAAGACCTAGCAGCGTTTGCGAACCTACTTGACCCCCAGTTTTAATGTCTCGTCTACGACCGCTTCTTCCGACGGTGTTGACGTTTTCGTCGACTCTGTGTTTTTTTCTTATTGGTCCGGTTTCGACGACGACGACGACGTTTCCGCCCACTCCTTCAACTGTTGTAACTGTTACGACTCCCACTTTGCCAACCTCCCTTCGCTGTTTCTGCTATCATAATAATAACACAGATGGTAGTCTTAATTTATAAGTCGACTTTAAATACCCATCGAAGGGATACATGTCGAAGATTGAAGGCTCGGAGGTTGGAGGCACGGAAGAGAGCAACTTCGACTTACCGTCACAAGTATGGTAACTGGGTTCGATCCACCTTACCTAGAACTCCTAAACCCAATTTCCAAAGTACCGGCACGTGTGCTTCCTGAAGTACCTACTCAACATGGCACTCGCGCAGTAGTCTACCGTACTTCAATCCGTTCAATTAACTAAAATTGAGGACCTAATACAATCTTGCTCAGTCATTTCAGTTTCACGTCCTAAGTATGGTGGACTATACGTCGACGAGAAAAGAGTAAAAGGAGCGGGAGTTACCGGAGGGCCTAGAGGAAGGAAGCGTTGGTTTCAAGCACCTGTTCGCGACGGGCGTCTACCTTCATCAGCCGTATCCTTAGACCGAGTAGTACCTGAACATCTACCTCTAACTACTCTAGGGACTGCTATACAGCCGTAGACCGTAGTAGTGACCCAACGCTCTAACCTTCAACCTAAGACAGATCTTAGATTTTCTTATTCATCACTAATAATTGAAGTTGTTAACTCTCGTATCTTACGCGGTATGAACACTATATTTGTCGGCCGCGACGAGTTAAAAGTATTCGAGTCCAACGAAACACAGAAGTTATGACAACCACGGCTGTGGTAACAAAACTCGCAGTTTGAGCAACAGACTCGGACCACGACCCTTAAACATTTTTGCTCCTAGAAGCCTCATTCTCCGAACTCCGGACCTTCTGATCTCTCTCCCACGAGTCTACACTCTACTATTGTTCTCCGGTTTCGAATGGAACCGACCACCGACCACGTTCAGTAGGAGTGACTAGTTTTTCGGTTCGCTCTGTAGGAGATATCTGTAGTGCCCACTCCTTCCTTCTCAACAGTTACCCGACCCTCCCATTCCGGTCTAGCAAAGACCTCTTAGACGGTATTGTAATTCTAACTAGTTATTGCTATCAAAACATTTTCGGCAAAAAAAAAAAAAAAAAAAAAAAAATATATTATTATTATTCTGTTGTGTGAGACTATTCAAATATCTGGTTCTAGCATCAGATATAAAGGGACTAAGGCTGCCTCAGGGATGCTCTCAGGTTGCCTCAGGACACTCTTAGGTTGCCCCAGGACATACCCAGGACATACCCAAAACACCCTCTGAGTTTTCAAAAAAAAAGACATTGGAATACTACCTTCTTAGAGCACTCTTGGAGCTCTAAGGCTCTAAGAGCTCTGGGGGTGTCTTAGAGTATTTTAGAGTGTCCTTAGACTGTCCTAGGGCAAAAGTGTTTTTCCTGATCTAGTAGTCCTGGAAGGACAGGCAATTCTCTTCTTTGACTTACTATTTTCTGGAAAGTGATCCTTCAGTAGTGTGTGAACATTGGAATGGTTTTTCAGTCCTTTTGAGCATGAAATAATGCCTCAGAAGTAAAGCTGCGAACTGCCAAACCGACAGTCCCAAAAAGGGGAGGCTGAGCATGTGACGAGCACAAAGTGAGCCAGCCGGGATGCCACCTGCTCTCCCTCGCTCTCTTCGCGGGCCCAACTCGGGGGTCCATCGACACCCTGCACCCTGCACCCTTCCCATCTGCCAAACCGCCTGCAGGACCCTGCAAGCAACCCACGAGCCAGCACCTACCTATACGAGCCACCCAGGACTCGGATCCGAACAACGCCAACCGCCGCTAGTATCAAACGCTGCGTTATCGGAAAGATGGGTGCTGGCACGCAATCTGTTCAGCATTCCCAGCCCCTCACATGCCCAGCCCCTCACGGACTTCAACTAGACAAAAATCTGAATTGAACAAACTCACCCAGGCGGCGCTGATATGATTGAGTTTTGCTTTGCTTTATTTGGTAATCAAAGGATTACTATTTTAGGAATTGTCTACAACAAATCCAGAAACCAGTAACTTTAATGACCAACAAACTCTGTTTTTGTGCAAGTTGGGGTTTCCTTGAAAGTATAACCAGTATACTCTTGAATAAAACAACAATACACTTTTAAAGTCCAAATGTTCTAGACTATGATTCAAGTTTAAAGTCCAAATTTCTCTAGACTATGATTCTGATAACAAGTTTATAGTCCAATTTCTTAGACTATTATATAGTGCTTTTTGATAGAACAAAGGCAAGTCCCTATAGGATTTAATATCCTTTGTCTATATGATAACCAATTTTGGTAGTACAAAGACAAGCCCCTTTAGGGTTTAATATTCTTTGACTATCCACAACAAATGATTTAAAGTCCCTGAGGCAGACTGTGAGACAGCTTTATAGTACAAGGATTTCTCCTCAGACTCTGACAAAGGATTTAATATCCTTGCTTCCAAGACAAGTCCCTAAAGGATTTAATATTCTTGGTTTACACAGAACAAAGGTAAGCCCCTTTAGGATTTAATACCCTTTGAACTGAGTGAAGCAAAGCAAGTCCACTTGTAATTCCAATTCTAACTTGTGCCAATTCAGAGCGCTGAAACTTGGGAAAGAAAGGAAGAGTGCAAATTCACTAATTTTACTGGTGCTTTCTAGCTACTTTTATACATAAATGAGAAACAAAATTAGGTAAGAGTCTGTGATGTCATGTCTATGTTTTATGATTACTGATGCTATTTTATGATGTCATGTTTTGTTTTATGATGTCATGTCTTGTTTTTGGATGATAAATCCTTGTTTTATGATGTCATGTCTTGTTTCTAGATGACTGATCATTGTTTTATGATGTCATGTCTTGTTTCTAGATGACTGATCATTGTTTTATGATGTCATGTCTTGTTTCTAGATGACTGATCATTGTTTTATGATGTCATGTCTTGTTTCTAGATGACTGATCATTGTTTTATGATGTCATGTCTTGTTTCTAGATGACTGATCATTGTTTTATGATGTCATGTCTTGTTTCTAGATGACTGATCATTGTTTTATGATGTCATATGTTTCATAATGTCACAAAATGTGACAAAATGTTACAAAAATGTTACAAATGTCACGAAATGTCACATGATGTCACATGGTATCACATGGTATCACATGATGTCACATGATATCACATGATATCACATGCTTCATTATTAGGACCTTTTATTGATATTTGATTTACTGATGTTATCCTTAGGACTTGTATAACAACTAGCGGTCGACTTCGTCGACTGAAACCTTGCTGAGGTACTAAGCGAATTCGATACAATCGATTTTACGCATAAGCAGACTAGGTTGAAAATAAAATAGAATAAAATAAAGTGATGACATCGTCAAACACTACATAAGAAAATACTATTTGTTTTCTTTTTCTTTTTCTTTGAAGGTTTTTCGGCGATGGTGGTCTCGCCGTCAGTTGCGGTAACCTCTTCGTCTTCATGTATTGCCCTTTTTTCCCATCTGCCTTCGAACAGACTTGCTCCCGTTGAGAGGGATCATGCATAAGTTGATAGTTCGCCTGACTCGTTTTGGTATTTAAACAGCCTACATTGGATGCGGTTGCGACTGCTGTTAAACTTAAAATCAGAAACGCAATCCGAGGGTTGCATTACCTGGGTGGAATGCATTGACGGCACTCATTTGATCTTTTTTTTTGCTGGGTGATTGGGGAAGGAAGGTTGGTCCCTTTAGCAAGGGGACGGACGGTCAGCTGTGCGCTCAAGGATCTTGATTTGAGTAGAAATAGTGGTAAAGGTGTTGCTGGTGATCGCATTCGTCCTCTTGTCCCTCATAGCGTTAGGGTAGTGTCTTAATTCAAAATAGACGAGAACTAACGAGCCTCTGAGGGAGACCCCGAGATCATGGACATTAATGAACTTGCGGTTAGTATCGAAAGCGGGTAATTAGATATGATGTTGTCAAAGCGCATGACCACACATGCTGGCATGTGTTTAGCTGTCTTCATGAATTTGTGAATACACGGGCAGTTACTTGAAAAGCTTGCTTTTTTTGCTGCGGCCACATATAGATCGAGTGCCCTATTTAGGGGACAACCCCCTGGGGTCTGTAGGAAATTGAAGAGGAATGCTGGAAAGGAGATGGTGGGCGGCGTCTCATTATATACCTATTGGGCGGGAAATGGGATGTTGAACACGAGCTTTGCAACAATGAAAGGAAAGCCACGGTTACGTGGGCATGGGAATCAATCCAGAAGCGCACACGTGCCCGCACGTGGTCGTCGATGATGACATTTGCGTCAATATATGAAGATTTCATAAAGCAACTGGAGGATTTTGGGGGTGTGAGTATGTTTTAAGGCCACAACCTTCATTTTGGGTTGTAAGAACATATACAATGAGGGGGGATTGTACCGTAAACCAAGAAAACAAACAAGTACAAAGGGTGTTTCAACATTTCGGAAGCTTTTGTGAGTTTCGACCAGGAAGAAAAAGTGGAGTGTTTATTTGTATTGATTCATGAGAACGTGACACAACAAATGTTGACTTTAGACCCAGGAGAGACCTTGCTTTACAGCAAGGTGATCCTTCATAGTTGTAGACTTTGATAGTTACTTTAGATTGCAAGTAGTTCATTTGACCATTATGGATTTTGTATGGTTAGAGTCTGAACTTTTTGTAGTGTTATTTAACAGTATGATAAATAGATCAATTCAGATCATAGTTATCTGCTGCTTTAACATTTATTACTATGCAATTTCCAGTTTAATCAACAAGTGTAGTCAACACTTTTGACCCTTACAATATCAATTTGTAGATTAATTCATGGTTGGGTTATTGATCTTGTTGATTCAATTGAAGAATAATATTATGAAAAATTGAATAATCCATAGGTATTCAACTTTCAGTCCTATCAGCGCCAGCCTCGATATTGCTTGGCTTCCTTCTTTAGTAGTGGAAGAGCTTGTGCCGATGCACAAGTAACATCCTGGTGAGTCCTGCTTGCCCTGATTGATTGGATCATGGATGACCTGAGGTAGGACACCGTTTGAACTCGGGGAGAGATAGACAAAGACTGAGAGGAAGGGGAAGGAACAAAGATGGTGGGTGGAAAATCGGTCTGTTTCTTATTTTATTCAGTTGATGAAGGCTCTTGCTTAATCTCCCTCAATTTATTGTTCTTTTTTGACAGGGAACAATTATCTCGTATTCGGGTGAGTTTTACGTCTACACACCACAGGTTGCAGTACGAACAAATTCATTATTAAATGAGCCAGGTAAGCACATAACCCATCCGCGTGCAGATCTGGACTGAGGACAGTCCCATGCCTTTGGATACAGGGTATGCCATCAAACTGCGAAGCCAGAGCGAGGTTGCAAACTGACGGTTGCAAGGTGATTTCTTTCACAACCTGACCATTTTTTTGCTGATAATAAACAGTCTTTTCTGTGATAAGGGACAGTCCTCCTTTATCAGCAACAGTCGTCCAAGATCATCAACCGTTCTCGCAGACCAGCCCCCATCCCAGACCCTTACGTCTCGTCTCATAAACACATGTGGCACCTCGCCCTTTCTTTCTCATCCCACCCCCACCACCCCTCCTTCAATACTGGCGCTCCAAAGCTGCACTCACAGACCATACCCATCCCATGCCCTTACATCTCATCTCATAAACATGTGCGGCAACTTGGCCTTTCTTTCTTGGCAATTCCACCACCACCACCACCACCACCACCACCCATCCCTCCTTTGGTACTGGTGCCCCAAAGCGACTGCCCTGTGCCTCCCACTATGCTAGTTTACGGTGTGTAAATTGCATAGCACCATTTCTAAGTAAGTCTTACATATTCTTCGGGTAAGCGCAAGGTAGCTGACAGGAACTTTTTAGCATAAAAGCTTCCCCGTCATCTCCAGCCACCACTATCACCATGTCTTCCTCATCCCATAACCTCCAAGGCAAAGAGTTCTCTGGCCTCCTAGGTGTGCTCACAGCTGCTGAGGCAGCCAGAGATCATCCCAACGTGTTGGCTGATATAGAGGGAGAGCAAGAAACCATGCCAGCCCACGCCAAGGTGGACGACAATGGCAATGACAGCCTCAGTGATCAGGAACATGCCATTGGCCAGCTGCCTGCACAGTGGAAGGAGACAATGGCCCAAGCAGCAAAGGGTGTGACGGACAACACTCATCGCAAGTATCTCCGGTATGTCATGTCCTTCATGGACTCTTGCATATTCATGGCTATAACCTTGGTTTCCAGTCTCTCAGAGGCCTGCGCCTCCTTTCTCATCGCCAAGAAGCATATCACCAAGCAGGAACAGTTCCTTTCATGCATGCCACTGCCCTCTTCGGATGAAATGATGACTGCCTGGATTATGGACTCGTAAGTTCTTCTTTCTTGTACTCAAAGTTTAGCCTCATCCCTTTCACAGCTGTGACACGATCAGCCTCGATGGAAAACCACCCACCACCCCCCACAGCTCCTACACCCATGCTCAGAAAATGCAAGCGAGCATGACCCATGTATTCGGGCGTGTCCTTGGCATTGGATCCCAGCCATGGAAGCAAACAACCTCATCAGATGGTGAAGTGCGTGTAGAAGGGAACCCATCAATATCCGAGAAGGTATCAACTTACATGGTTAGCCTCCGCCGTCGCAAGGTGAGTTATGATAATTTTATTTAGGAGGATCTCTTGCTTATATCCGTCATGACTCATGTCAGGTTCAAGCAGGCGAGACTACGACAAGCGCTCGTGCTGTAACTCCTGTAAGTGTTACTGGATGACCTTATTTACCTATGGTGCTAACATTGGTCAGGAAATCATGGAGGCGCTTTATGACTTCAACCACCAGCTTGCGAGGTGGGACATCAACAAAGGCATGACCTCGACACGTCAAGACGGACCTGATATTCACCGGTGGGGGAGTCCAATGCATCGACAAGCTGTCCAGGCCATTTACACGATCGCATTGTTGAATTTAGGCCAATAACAGGTAATAATGTCGAGAGCGACAATAGAATGGAGGCTTAGGACGGTTGGTGTTAACCAGATAAGACACTAGTTATTCGACTAAAGAACTACTCTAATTGTAACTAGTATTTATACAAGTACAGGAATGATAACAAAAATAGTATTCTTATCTTTGACCTCTGGCATAATGTTCTCTTTATCAGCTTATCTACCCGGAGTGAACTCGACACTTCCAACACACATTCCTATGTATGCTCCGCATTGATGAAGTCTTGAAGATTCAAATGTATCACATCGAGTTCAAGCCTGGCAAAAAAATCATCCTTAGCCTTCCGTTTCGTAAGACTCATCAGTTTGGTGGTGAGCTGCCAGTCTCTCCCTCCTCCTTCTCTTATCTGCCACTGAAGCTCATTGAAGACATCAAGCCTTTTGTTCTCCACATGCTTCTGGAGGAGGAGGCCTACCTCTGTCCTGTTTGTGCCCTCGCTGACTGGATCTCTGCCTCTAGTATCACCTCTGGCTACATCTTTCAGAGGATGGCCGCTGGTGACCGCCCTGTTGCCAACAATACACCAATGGTAAGTTTACTCCCATATTAAATTTTTTTAAAGATTTTAACCAAGCTTGTTTACAACCACTACAGACATCTGAACAATTGCTCGAAATGTTCCACAACAACCTGGTTGACATTGGCATCGACCCTTCTCCCTATGGCACCCATTCCTTCCGTCGTGGTGGGTGTCAGTACTTTGCCTCAATCTGACGATGGAAGCTCCGACGTATTTGTGACTGGGGTGGGTGGAGCACGGGATTTTCAAGTTTGACCATTGTAAAGTATTTGATATCTTGGAATGACGAGCCTGAGGAGAGTCGGGACAATTTTTTAAACCCTGAACAAGCCCTGAGTGTACTCTGTCCTCATTGCGGCAGGTCTTGCCCCTGCGCATAGGTAGTTCATCATCATCAGCTTAGATGTAGTAGTTTTATTAGCTTGGTTCTATTTCCTTACTTTGTAGATTGACCCATTTATGTGTACCTCCAAAGACGAGTACATTAATATTATAGTATTACGATGTAGAATTTATAGGAAAGGAAAGTAATCAAGTATTCTAAGTACCTTCAGTCAGAGTCAAGGTCCATATCCGACTCAGCGAAATCAGCAATGGCTGTGGGCGGCAGATTCTGCTTCTGCTTAGCTAGCTCTTGTCGGAACTGCTTCGCAATCTCACAATCCTTTGTCTTCACGAAGAGCACACCACTTTTTTTATAAAAAAACACGTTCTTGAACTCCTCACCATAGTGTGCCCTCGCACAATCTGCCCATTTCCTATCCTCCTCCTTCTGAAGTTGGCTGAGACGGTCGACAATTGAGGTATATGAGAACTTGTGGCCAGAGGCATCCGAAAACTCTTTCCAAAACTCTTCTTCAGAGCTCTGACGCCATTGCTTCACAATAGACTAGGAGGATAGTAGCCAGTAATCAGAAACAACATACTCAACTTGTCTTTAATATAAGCTCGCTTACCTTCCATTCACACCAGCTTCCCTTGGCTCGCTTCCAATGACCTTGTTTCCAGGATCCTCCAGATTTTGACCGAGCATAGACCTCCTTCCAATATACGATGGGGGACACCTTTGATCACAAGCACTGAATGCCCGTCCCAGTATTCGGAGGTGTCATCCCACATTCTGTTGAGCTGTGGAAGGTCATTTGCAAATGAAATGGCAGGTGGTGGGCCGACATTGTCTGCCGTAAATTCCACATGCCGTGTCCCATCCCCGAGAATGATGGTCCAACTCCTCAACTTCAGTTTTCCACCAGTAGAAGGCACTGGCACTGGCACCGGATTTGGATTTGGATTTGAAGCAGGGGCAGTAGGAGAGCTGGTGCCAAGTGGGGTTGGGGCCAGCAATGTGAAGGTGGAAGGGATGGAAGGGGGAGCAAGCGACGGTGTGATGCCACCAATTGATGACATGATTGACAACGAGGTTGCTATCTGATCTAGCCACACATTCGTGTAGTCAAGAAGGTTTGTTGGGTTCGTCGTCGAAAAGGTGACCTGCTCACAGAATATCCAATCGTCGGAAATCTGGAGGAGAGGGGCACAATAAGACAAGGACTTACCTGATGGGGTGCAGCCACAACCCTCCATAATCGAGCCTTCCCAGCCTCAAGACAATCCTCCTTGCTGAGGTAGGGGTGTGCGGTCAAGATTGCTCTGGCCTTTGAGATGCAGACCGGTCACTATAAGGATGATAAAAAAAAGATCTAATTGCAATAAAAACTCACCCATCCAAGGATAGCTTCAGACTGAGTGCGTGTAGTGGTCGCCTCCTGGGTTGGTAGATGGTTTGGAAGGTGGGGAACGAGTTCGTTCAGCCTCGATGCAGAGTTGAAGATCTCCTCGGCGCGTCGAGCTGATTGCTTCACTGACTTTATTTTTGCAACTTTTCCGGTCTCTGGACCATGATGCATGCGACGAGGGGCTGGAACGAGCCTGTTAAAAATGAAAGGACCCAACATTCAATGAATAAGTACAGAGAGAGGTTGATAGATAGTTATTCACTTACCTCTGCCATTCCTCTCGGTTGGAGCTGAAGGCTCGCTTGCGAGCCTTCAGTTCGTCCTTGTTCCCAGAGATGCCCAGCCCAAATCCACGGCATAGGTCCTGCAATCCAGGTTTCTTGGGTTTATCGCTGCCCGGCCCCAAGAGGTGAAGGCAATCAGAACAAAATAGAAGAGGCTGAGGCACGAAAGGAGACGACCCACATGTTGAAAAATCTTGTCGCCATCTTTCCATCCACCATTCCACCAGGGAACGGAAGCCCACTGTTGTTGTCTGCAGTGCTGGGGTCAATGTCCATGATGAGTGGCAAGAGGTGGTGGCGTCGATTGACAAGGCAGCAGAGCAAGAGGAGCACAACAACGAGGGCAGCTGCTGCCAGCACAGTGGCTGCGGCATTTCCCCTATTTGGGAAGCCAAACAGGCCCCCGATCGTGTTGAGCAGCGACAGCAGGCCGCCTGGGGGCCAGAGGTGCTCCATATTTTTGACTGATCTGGAGGTGAGACCTCGTTAGCGCTCACGGAACGAGGCAATTGGCAGTGGGAGGCGAAGCCTTCTGAACCAAACAAAGGCACGGCATGGCACGGGGCTGGCAACAGTCCTTTCCTGGCTTGCCATCATTTGGCGTGGGACAAGCCGCCACGTGACCTCCCCGACCGCCCATTGATAGGATCCATATAACCTCTAGGTTCATAAACTGGTTATTTTTGTGATTTAACAACTTCGCAGTATACGCAGATGCCTCGTGGGTACCAACCTCATTCACACTCTCACTCGCGGTTCTCGCATATCCTTCGCACCTCACATAACATGATATAGTACTCACATAACCTTCGCACATCACTTCTACAACCTTCATGACTATCCAAAGCACCCTAATTCCTCTTCGCACTTCATATTTCGACATATCTTCAGTTCCCTCAGTCAATATTGGACTTAACCATTTGATTCCTTCACAACCACACCTTCACACAGCCACTCTCTAATCTCGCGGTCTTTCACGGTTTCACATATGCATTCCTTACCTCTCCGAGCATCCTTTTCATTGGTATTATCATGGTCCGTGTTGTTTTGCATGTACTTTCTTTCATCTTTCCATATATATAGTTTTACCATTCTTTCGAAACAGGAGGTCATTCAACTGACCTCCTTACTCATCACCTTTATTTTTACTTTATCTCCTATCCCTTCAATTACCAAACTACTGGACCCATGTGACTTTGCATTAGCTCAAATTTTACATTACTGTTTCACATATCCGCACCTGGTTAGTATTTATTACTCTTGTATTAAGTACCTATAGCAAGTAGGAGGCCAGGGAAACAAGAGACGGCCAGAGTTTTGATCCCATAAACTTTGCAGCAACGTTCTAAGTCAATAGTCTCATTCTTTAAGCTACTTCACGCACTGCGTTCTCGTTCGCAAACTTCGCTATCTTCACAACCTAATTCTTCTTGCATATTTCAATACTGCGAACTTCTCTTTAAATTCTATCAAGGAAAACTACATTAACCCCTCTGAACTATGTTACTACTTGCGGTCTGATCCCACTGCTGGTACATCAAATTGGAGCCCACCGCGAGGGGTTCTTGTTCATTTTTCCTCAAAAATTCCAGTCTCTACTTGTCTCACAAAGCGGTCACCGGAAGCTCAACTGGTTACTACAATTTCTTCACCAGAAATCATCCCAGAGGACAGGTTCTCTTCGCACCCAATAGGTGAACCCACGGCATTCAAGTTAACCCAATCATTCTTGGACAAGCCTATTCCAACGACTGTTTCATTGGTTGAACCTGCTATATCACCAGAGCCGGTTATGCCTTTAGCGGTGGTTTCACCAACTCCAGTTACGCCTGATAAACCAATCGCCAAATTCCCAGTTAAACAGCCAATTTCAGACTCTTCCACGCCAGTACAAGTTCCTGCAGCTTCGTTTGTTTATCCCACAAATATATTGGACTTATCATTTATGAATTCGCAACCTGACGAATACATGTACCACTCTCGAGTAGACATGAACACGTCCGCAGAGGCTGGAGATTCACAGCATGTTTCTCATCAAAACAACGACCTATATTTGCTGCTCCCAGGCAAATCTACGGCACCATTCTTCAATAAGACGAAGCCTCACGAGTTGTCTCACTTTTTCGAATATTTGGAGCAGTTGTATGCTAAGTTTGGAGTGAGAGATGAGAGGAGGAAGAAGGAGTGTATGGTGGGGTATACAGATTGGGAGACGGAAGGTTTTTGGAAAGTGTTTGAGGAGTTTGGAGATCCTGTAGCCACATATAACGACCTTAAGGCCACTGTAATACGCATGTATCCTGGCAGTAACGACAGCGACCTCTACACTGTCCGTGATATGGATTTCCTAATTGGCGAGAGGCAGCGTCTCGGGATAATGACTAGGGATGAGTTGGCGGACTTCCATACGAAGTATATCATATTGACGCAGTGGCTTATCAGCAAAGGCTATATTGGCAAGCACGAACAACAGCGCGGATATATGCAAGCTATACCACATGTCCTGATTCCTGCAGTAACCACCAGACTTCAGATCACTCATCCACATCACAATCCTTTGTTACCCTACGGAGTGGGAGAGATCTTCGAAGCTACACAGTTCGTGTTACAAAGCTCCTTGAATTTCTTGCCGGCGTATTTCGCGCAACAACAACCGTCCCAGCCAGCACAGCAGCAAGTTGCTACCGAACATACCTCGGTTTCACAGCCAGCAGGTCCCGCAGAAGGGGGAGAACTTGGCACATTATTCGCGGAGCTTCGCGGCCTGTTGTCAACAATGAGGTCAGGAGGTGGATTTTTAGAATTTTTCCTTCAGAAATACTTTTTGTGTTTTCATGAGAAAAATTATTTGGAAATGACAAAACATGTCTAAAAATAAGTTTTTCTAAGGGAAACACCACCCAGTGCCAGCAGTGTGTGCCGGTTTTATACCTTGTCCCTTTGACCCACAACACCCTCCCCAAAGTGGTTAACAATATCATCTGTAGTTTGCAGGGAGATTAAATTACTAGGAAAATGTATGTCTGCCAGCATGTTTAACAAGTTCTTTAGTTGCATATTATCTTCTACCTATATTTCTGTTTCATGCACCGTATAACTCTGAAAGATTTTGTTGAATGTTTTTTTTTGTTAGTCTGACCCTGGTCTCATTCCTTCTTGAGCAAAGATCATTTCGTGAGTTATTTGTTCATTGCTTAGAGCATCATTGGTTGACCTTCCATTGTTGGATACTTTTAGAATCTACTTCTCAACGAACCCACTGGACAGATTGCGCAACAAATTGGGGTACATTTTTTGTGTGGTTGTGATAGGGATGCCGAAGTTCAGTTCAGTTCGGTTCGGGACCCATTTTCTCAGAACCAGAACCAGAACCACTTAGGAAAACTAGAACCAGAACCAGAACCAGAACAGAACCAACAGAACCAGTTCTCTTGGTTTGGTTCTGGTTCAGAACCAGTTCAAACCATAAGAACCAGTTAAAAATAGACTTTTGTTAGGATATCACCAATTAGACAAGAATTTTTCATTTTAAGTTTTATTTTCTAAAATTACACCTTATTTATAAATATATCTTAAAAGTTGAGGCCAGAAGTTTGTAGTATTGGTGTTATAACCATGCCATCACTAATAGCAAACATGAAAAGAAAAAGTACTATTGTTAGGGAACACTCAGTTTTCCATCCAATCAGTCCAATGACTTTCAGTCTTTCACATGAACACCCAGACCCAATGAGCTTCACACCCAAACCCAAACCTAATTCCAAAACTGTGAATTCCACCTTACCAACAAACTTAGTTCCCCTCTCATTTCTACTCCTTCATTTTCATTTGGCCCCAACTTTCACCTGAGTACCTGAACATGACCAGTTCAGCCCAAACTCTAAATTATTTTTTATAAAAGGTCTAAATTGGTTACCTCTTATTCTAGATAAATCAGTGAAAGGTAAAACTAATAATATTAATAATGAAATACAAACTTGTCATTTTTCATTTATTCTGGTATTGTACCACTTATCATTTTATTATTTTCACATGACACTATTTGATTATTTATTTTCCATAACTCCATCATCTCTATATTAGTACTTAAATCCCCCCTCACTTTAGCAGGGATCCTTATCCTTTCCTCTTTGGATCCTCTGCTAGGTGACAACTATAAATTGGATTCTTGCAATATGAGTATATTAATAAAACGGTAAACCTGAAGTTATAAAGTAAATGAGACATGTTATTGATTATGTACTATGCCAGACCAAAGAATGATGTACTTCTGATTGGAAATATATAGTGTTGGTGACTTGGATAAATATTTTCATTATAGATACAGGTACAATGTGTCATTTAACATGCAAATAAGTAGATATCCTTAAGTATTTGCCTTGGGATAAAGTGGTTCAGAACTAGGGAATGTCACGGGTTTACAAACCCATACGGGTTGGTACCACGGGCGCCTGCGGGCACGGGCACGGGTTGCAACTTTGTAACCCCTGCCTAACCCGTACCCGTGACACGGGTTTGATGGATGTCCCGGGATTTGCCGGTCAGTGTGATTAAGTCACCTGCGGTTGATTTACTACCAGTAAATACAAAGTAAATAATAAATTAATAATTAATATTAATTATAATGTCGGTTTTGGACATGTACCCATCCACGGGTTATATACCCTCGGGTTTTTGCAAAACCCTCACCCGTGCCTGTCAAAACCTGCACCCGTGGACGTGGGTACGGGTTTTGATGGGTACGGGTGCGGGTTGCCCTGGAAAACCCCAGGGTAGCCCGTGACATTCCCTATTCAGAACCGGTTCAAACCGGTTCAGAACTGGTTCTCAGATTTCTGGCCAATCCAGAACCAGAACCAGAACCAGATGGCTGGGGGTGAACCAGAACAAGAACCGAACCAGAACTGCGGTTCGGTTCAGCTGGTTCTGGTTCTCTGGACTGGTTCAGAACTGAACTTCGGCATCCCTAGGTTGTGATGATGGACATATGGAAGGAGCTTTTATTTTTTTTGATAGTTGCATACAGTGAAACTTGTGATGAAAGCATGGAATGATAATCCTGTGAATGGTACACTAATTGACAGAGGATGTTCTTCAATACTTGTACATCTCTCATCCACCCTCCTCCTTCTCAACTAACCACAACCTTCCAACCCCAGATTCCACCCTGACTTCCACCAACCCCCAATCCCAAATCCAACGTGAAATGATGCAATGTGTGCGAGACTGGCCCTAGGCCTCCAGAGTACCCAGCCAACTTGAACACTCGGTTCTTCAACAACTCAGGAAAGAATTGGTAAAGAATCACCAGAATGTGAGATGTGAAGGTGAAGGTGGCGGTGCACCGGCTGCTCAGGGATCATTTGCGGAGGGACAGGCTCATCATAATCCTCTCCTCATCCATATAGAGGTGGCGGTGGAGGCGGTGGATGGTAAAAAGTTAAAAAGCCTTGAAAAATCTTCGTGTACAACAAGTTACGAGGGAAAATAAAGTGTACTGTATGTATATATAATACTTTGTCCGACGTAGTTTTCTTCTCTGCCTTTCTAAATTTGTACACTGGCAATACTACTTTTATCTTTCACTTCCAGGTTTTGATGACTACATGTAGTTCTTCCAAGTTTCAGCGGCCTCCAAGATTGTGATTGTGAGAAGAGATATTAGAAGCTGGAGATAATGATATCGTTGACCATTTGTTTGTGGACCACAAGGCGACGACGACCGACAACTCAGCTGAGTCTACATCAGTGGTACCTAGTAAGAATATAGCTTTAGACCTTCCTCTCACCCCCTCCCGCTCTTGTTTCCTTTCAGATACACAGTATGGCTTGAAAGTTGCCGAGCTTCTTCATTCCATCGTTGTTGATGATGGTGTTACGTTGATGAGTACATGTCGGGCAGGACCAAACTTGAAATTTGCACCGAAACAAAGTACTGAAAAAAAAAACAACAAGAGTACACGGGACATATATATGAAGCTGCATGCAAGAGTCTTTCATGAGCCAAACATGCTGTAATTCTGAGCATTGCAGCTAAGCTTGATCGTATCAACTCAGTCTTCATTAATTCATCCATCCACTACAGCACAAAAATCATGCCACCTCCCAAATGTCTGGACCGACAAGCACATGTGGCTTAGCCCACTCGATTGACTCATCAACAACAATCTCCTTCTCCCTCAAAGTCTTCTCGTCCTGGCCTGCTTCAAGGACGATTATCAGTGCGAGATGACCGTCTTCCATCGGATCGGCTGGTGGATTGTGTTCCTTCGCTGCAGTGATGTACTTGTAGGCACTGCGGGGAAGTTGATGGACGATGACGCGGATATACTCGTCGACCTCGGGGTCATGACAATCGACTTCGACCATGCTTGCCACTTTCTGTCTGTCGATCTTATAGCCTTTGACATAAGTCATAGCGAATTATCCTGATGAATAACTGTGAAGCCAGATTGCATTGAAAAACTTACAAGTGGGACGATAGCGCGTTCCGAGAGTGTTGGATGTGAGTCAATGAACTACATTCTTATTACTACTTTTGTCGTATTTTTCTTCTCTTTCTAAATTTGTACTATATATACCTCCTTTTATCTTTCGCTTCCGGGTTTCGATAACTACACGTAGTCTTTCAAGTTTCAGCGCCCTCGAAGATTTTGATTGTGAGAAGAGATATTAGAAGCTGCAGTGATACCGTTAACCATCTGTTTAGACCCCGAGGCGACAAAGACAGCTGAGTCTCAGAATCTACGTCACGGTCAATGGTACCTAAGCTTTAGACGCTCGAAAAGTGATACAACTTGAAGAACATGGATCTGGTGTATTGAAAGAATTAACATGTTGCATATTGGGGTGGTGGTTTGCAAGAAGGTATATAGGAATAGGTGGCAAAGGCACTGAGAAGTATTTACTTAACTAGTAAGCTAAATAGCGTGGTGTAGCAAGGAAAAGAAAGAAAAAAAAGAAAGTATTACAGGGAGGATACGAAGTACTACATCAGGGTGAGATAGGAAAACTTTTGAGGAATGATGTTTGATGATGGTGGTACAGAAAAGCGTGTGCTTGTGAATAATGATGAACAATACATATGCAATGTGTCTTAGGATCGCCGGAGGTCAAGGTATCACAATGGCGACAATCAGGACATGTGAAACTTCGCTTTGTCAACTCAAAGTCATCTACGCAATGTCGATGATGCCACTCGCAACACTTTAGGCATTGTATCGTAGGCACAGATTCATCATCTGCCGAAATCAAAATTTAATCGTGAAGAGAAACAACATAGGGACGACACTAACCCTCTCCTCCACATATGCAATTGAAAAATCCTACATCTTTTACGACCCGGTTGCACACCGGACATATTTCGTGGGGAAGGGGGGTAGAGTGGGACACGATGGCACTGCGCGTAATACTTGGAGTCAAAGTAATTTCAGTGCGATTGTATCCCGGACATCGGTGAACGGTTCCGGCTGCAGAGCGACCACGACGACGGTGCAGCGCAGGTTCTGATGACGCGGCTGTGAGATCATTGAGAAAAGCCTTGAACCCGAGACATATTTGCTCCAATGAAGATTCCTCCTCGTATTCGTGCTTCCACACCAATTCTCGCCGATGTCCACCTATGGGTAACTTTCCAAGAGATTTTTTTGAGGATACATCCATTGATGAGAAAGCTGAGGTCGAAGCTATCCCATGTAGATCCTCGTCACGATCCTCGGAGAAGGCAAAGGCTTCCTCAGTCTCTAATGTATCGTCATATGTTCGATCTACTTGACGCCCTGGAGAATCTATATCAATTGCCACTGGTCAGTACAGTGTTGCCAGATAATTAATAGACACTTACGTGCATAATGAGCTTGGCAGGCTGCATAAAACGTCTAATGTAAGAAAAGACATTCAACATCCTCTACGAGTTGCAATATTTCCAATTTACCTGTTCACACAAATCATGGAAAATAAAGATCGATAATTGCTTCTGGTCATAACCCTGGTAATAACTCTGCTCATGCGCAATATCCGGATCGAAGCTGATGATTACTTCTCCTTCAAGGTTTAGAAATGTGTGAAAATCCTAGGATTTCTGTCATCAAGGAAATTCAAATGGCCATTTAATTCTGACCTCTAAACCTGCAGTTTCGAAGGGATAATCTATATCCCGAAGGTAGTCTAAGCCCGCCTATAGACCACTTTTCAATGATGGTGACATTGAGCAGTTCTCAAAATGAATCTCACTAAGAGACCAATAACCTAACATCAGGTTAGAAAATTCACAGTCTATAGTTCGCGAAATACACGATACCGTCCGAAGACCTAGAATTATGCTTTTCCTGAGATCCTTCTCAAGAGCCTGGGTTATGCTGACTTCCAGGCCTCCTTCAAATCCTGCGCATGATTAGTATTAAGAAATAATTCGAACAAGTTTGCACGAACCCCCATTGAAGACAAGGAAAGGAACTTCACAATTGAGAGGCGAGACTCCAACAATATGGAGAAATGTCGGATGCCTAGTTCAGAGTATGTCAACGGCAAACTTTCTCAATTTCGGGGGGTGATTTTTTTTACATGACTTTCTTATGGAACCTTGCGGCCTCCCGCGCTCGCTTCACGAGAGGATTAGAGATGGACAACACCTTTCAAAAAATTTATCGTACCTCTTTGGCTCGAGGACCCTGATAGACTTTTACGACCCTTGCTCTCCCCGAGCCGTTGTCGGAATGTAATCGATATCTTCCGTTCCTGTGTATTTCTCGGTTGATGGAGATGTCTTCGAAAGCGACCTGTACATAGACATGCCGCTGTTCAGATAATATCTAGGACTAAGTGACCAACGATGTTGGACATTAAGACATACCACACGCAGCCCTGGAACGATACCCTGGCTAGATTCTGTGGCTTCATTTAGTAAATTTGACTTTCTGTACGTCATCATGGAAAGGGTGTAAGAAGTACTTGCCATGACTTGATGCATATTGGATGGAAATTGGTCCACTGTAGAAATTTCCCCAGATCATGGGCGCTTGATAATATTTCACTGCTTAAAGGATATAATATGAGTAGCGTATATAATTGCAAGGGAGATGTCCAAACCTTCTGATGACATCTGAATTATTCATTAGCCTGGGTGACGGTGTTTGAGTCTGAGCAGTGCGTATAGGATCCGCATTAGTTGGCATTTTTCCGTGCATCTAAAATGCATCAACTTTTCTTGAGATTCGGGAAAAAAAGTCAAGGGTACAATTGGAAAACCTTAGAGTTGCCAGTTCGTATCTTGGTATTATATTGCTGAAAAACGGGCAGATGGAATGCACATGAGTACAGATACAATTTTTTGCCACCCCCTTTTGCACATACCTCCGCATCGTCAAGGACGGAAGTTAGTCGCTTTTCAAGCTCAGTGTATCGGTTCGGCTTTGGGTTCCAGAGAAGAGTATAATGTAGAACGTTGTGTTGTGTTTCCGTTTCAATGAACACACGAATTTCATGCAGAACTCTAGAATGATTGATATCAGTGTTCGAGGCTACATTGACAGCATATAAATATCGGGCTCCCTACTCTGCGGGGTGTGCTATGTGTTTAGGCCATTGTGGTGCTTCCTTTGTCGCTTCAATCAATGTTGATAGCTGTACTGTCACCTTGACAGCTCGTTGCGCCAAGGCCAGTGTTATTTCTTTGTACCTGCGATGTAGTGTGAAGGCCCGTAGAATTGACTGCAATATGGCTTCCGCAGACAGCAGAGCAGGAGAGATTGTGGCGACCTGGACCTAGTAAAAGAAATGAAGCTGGATTAATACATGGATTGAAACTTAAAGATACCTCCAGGCTCTCGACGGTTGTGACAAGCTCAGATAAAGGTCGATCTATGAGAGATCTGGGTGCGCGCAAATGCTCCATTTAAGTAGTCCTAACTGGCTGGGGATCTCGCTTTACCAGCGCGTACTACCCAGCAGGTAGACTCGTGACCTGCCTATTATCGGATAAGATAACGTCAGGGACACGAGTTTTCTTATCATAGGAAACCTAGACTCCCAAAACACATTTTTCATGTCGTTCTCCTCACCATCTCTGTTTATCTCCTTTTTTCTCCAACAGGATGGTTGAAGATAATTTTGGAATTGCAGCCGAGGAAGTGCAAGTCTCATGGTGACCAAATGGTGGTGACCTTCATCCTCCCTTGTACACCCCGTAATCATATCAACGCAGCTGTGATTCAAGTTTTCCTCCGATCTCTATTCTCCAAAAGCCTGAGAACAAAAGAAATCGAGACTAACAATGCTCTTTGAAGACTCCTTAATCACGCCCTCGACCTAACCTTGACCATGAGGCTAGCCTAGGTAACTAGGATTAAAGTTACGATCGCGTTCCAGAAAGCGGCATGACCTATTGAACCTATTTAGACAAAGTAAAGAGCAACTCAGATGTCCGGAATGATCGTACTACTAGTACGATCAATCTGCAGCAGTCGTGACGGTTTTGGCGGAGGTGGTCCACCTCCTGCCTCGTTCAGGGTTCCCTGGACTCAGCTGACACATACCCTTCTGGAAGTTCGGCACCATCTGAATTCATTCCCTGGTGGTAATAATCCTTCTTATCCATCCATACTATGGAGGTGGCGGTGGCGGTGGTGAAATAGTAAAAAGCTCAAAAGCCTTTAAGGGTCTTCGTGTACGACGAGGGAAAATAAAGTGTATTGTATATATAGTACTTCTGTCATCTTTTTCTGCTCTGCCTTTCTAGATTTGTACAATAATACTACTCCTTTTATCTTCCGCTTCCGGGTTTTGATAACTACATATATGTAGTCCTTCAAGCAGGTTTCGGCGGCCTGATTGTGAGAGGAGATATTAGAAGCTGGAGATAGCGATATCGTCAACTATCTGCCAGTGTTTGGACACACGAGGCAACGACGACCGAGAACTCAGCAGTCAGCTGAGTCTCAGAACCTACGTCAGTGGTACCTAAGAATAGAACTTTAGACGCTCGAAAAGTGATACAAGAACATGGATCTGGTGGGTGTATTAAACCAATAAACATGTTGTATTTTAGGATGGTGGTTTGCAAGAAGGTATATATAAGGCTAGGTGGCAGGGGTACTGAGAAGATATTTACCAACTAGTAAGCTAAAGAGCGTGGGAGGGTAGCAAGGAAAGAAAAAAAAAGGTATTGCAGGAGGATACGGAGTACATGAAAGTGAGATAGGAAAACTTTGTGGGAATGATGTTCGATGATGGTGGTACAGAAAAGCGTGTGCTTGTGAATGATGAACTATATATATATGCAAGGCAGGGTAAAAAATAAAAAGTTGAGAGAATTGCCAGAATAAATTACAGGAGAAGATGCAGAACCAAAGCGAGCGTTGATTTGTTTCTTGATAGGGGGATCCAGGAATGCACATTATAGAAAGCGAAAAGGGGGTGTGTGTGCTTTTGTGTTTTAAAACGATTCAATAAGAAACCGGATGGGGGATTATTATAGGTCGTTTCGTTTGAGGATGGACATGAGGCCGGGGATACTTGTAGCCTGGTCCAATGCGACTGGCCGACGACAATCTGGCACCGATGACATGGTTGCGGACGCACTATAGCGGATCTTTAAATTTCATTTAGCTCACAACACGGCTGCCAACTCCACAGCAATGAACCATACCTGAACTTTGTATGTTCTAGCATGCACAGGTTTCTGCCCGGATATGGTACACTCCCATCTGGATATAACAAAAGGGGAATGAGTAAAGGGGGCAAAGGGGACAATGATGAATTACACGCACCGTTCATTGACCACCGAATTTGCGCCCAGTTGTCTCTCCACATGTTCCATGAGCGCAATTCTCGTTATTCGCAACAGCGTTGGGAGGTTCACGCCACCAGCACAGACAAAGAGGTCCGTTTGTTCCACTAGGATTTTGCCTTGGTCCTTTGCGCTCTCTGCTACGTTTGGATGCGTCTTGGGATCGCCGGAGGTCAACTCTAGGTCATCTGCACTGACAGCTTTTTCTTCCAGACGGCGTATTTTTACAAAGAGGCTTGTCACTCCAGCGATACTAAGGCGGTGCTTCTTCGAAGGCGAGCTAGTCGGAGAAGAATTGGGAGTACTGGATGAATGCGACCGAGAACGCAGCATTTGTGTTATGGTAAGGGTTATATCCAAGGAAGGGATCTGAGTTCGTTTGAATGGAGCCACTGACTCACTGGTATTTATGGTCTTTGTACTCATCAAAAACGTGGAGAAAGTGCGGAGTTTATATCGCGATCAATCTTGGCGCTGAACAATTAGGTCAAAGGAAAAAAAGATCAAGGACGACTCTGACAGATGGCTATTTCGAGCTCTTACAAACATCTGCAAGACTGCTTCGTTACGCAGATTGCTCGAATAAATATGTTTCAGTGATTCCACCATCAGTAGATATTGAGTTATTTATAGCTTTGTGTGTCCAAATCTCGACCTGTGCCAAGCTGTGCTTGACCTGCACTGCGGCAGTGTCAAAGCTTGACTGTCTGTGTGGCGTCATTGGGGCGATGAGTGAGTCCAATAGCCATAAAGCCTGAAGCTATGTATTCTCAGGATTCATATGCATCTGGCTGGAGACCCCAAGGGAGTTAACTGGTACTTAATATCCACAGTGGGAAGAAACTCAGCGAGGACCGCATTAATACAGAAGGTTTGTTTTTCGCTCAGAGTACTTCATAATTCTTCTAAGATAACATGTATCGCTAAATTCGACCTCCGTTGAATTATTCAACGGTTGTAAGTTACAGTATGAAACATGGCTATGGTACTTACTCATACAAATAGGCAATTGAGTATAGGTAATAAATATCGGCTTTTATTGCACGGGCCAGACAATCCAGCAGGATAAATGCATCAACACAGACGCATGATTTTTTCTTTCTCCAAGCTATAGTGTAAGAAGAGCCTGAGGTAACAGTTTCAAGTTGCAATTGGCCGGATTGCCGGATGAAGTCAAACTCGGCATGTTACTAAGCTGACTAATCCATCTCAACTTTTCTCGCTGCACCACCACAATGGCAAGCCGATTCAGTTTTGTACCGCATCTAAACCAAAGGCTCACAATTTTTGTTTCTTCAGATCATTCCTGTGCGGTGTTTTTCATGTGGAAAAGTTATCGGTGATAAGTGGAACGCATACTTGGAGCTTCTGTCTAGGGATATGAGCGAAGGGTGAGCTAAATGACGAGCCGTTTGTTTAATGGATCTTTGGGCTCATACCCTTGGCATATGAATGAATATAGTGATGCACTGGACGAACTCCAGCTAAAACGATATTGCTGTCGTCGAATGGTCTTGACCCATGTGGACTTAATTGAAAAACTTCTTCATTATAATCGTACGTCCTCTATTCAGGTTTTGCTCTTGCATTCATCAGGATATCGCCGAACCACCTTTACAATAGCAATGGAGCGGACGAAAGACAAAGTGCACTACTAGAAAACTTTGCCTAGCATTTCCATTAATGCCATCATCGGTTGAGTCTTGACTGAATCCAGCTTTGGATAAAAAAAGGAGCACCTCAAATTTTACGGTTGGGAGTTTATGCGGGGGAACTTGACGGTTTGAGAGCCATCGTGCTGTAGCAACTCTCGTTTCTGGGACCGTCGAAATCGCTTGTATCTTGCATAGTTTTATGCTTATACAGTTATGCTATGGCGCATGTAAATTACATCCATTATGAATTTCAGCCAACTCATGCCATATCCCAGAATCGGCAATCAATTTTGACTGTCGCTTTACGACAGTTTACGACTTGTCTCTCACATTCCTGGGGAATCACAAGTATTCCGTCCTATCAACAGGTGTTTGGCGCTTCGACAAGCCGCTATGCACTACTAGTGTAACAAATGCGGCCGCGTGAGACCGTGACGTTCCTGTTGGAATTTCATCCCAATATCACTCATACTTTCCCTCTGGGGCTACTCGATTTCGGACGACAGACGGACTTTTGACAACAATTTCTGCTTTTCCGGCATCTCTCTCAAAGACCCTTACCCCTATTCCACTCAGGAAGAGCTAATCAGATCATCGGTCTAGCGTTGTACTGATATCCGGACCGGAACACGTTGCAGACGCTCTCCTACCCTAATCATCCTGAAGGTTATATGATAACCCCTGGGATTTGTGGAATTTTCGCTATGGACGGCATTCTCTTTTCCGAAATATTTTCCCCAGCCGCCTAAATATGATGGTGATCCAGATAATCTGGGACTCCGTCTTTCAAGAACCTGGCAAGATTTTTAGCCCCTTCTTCGGCCCTTTACTTCTGTGATTTGGATCTCGAGCTTGGCTCCAGGGTGACTCGATTCAAGTCTCCGAACGTCAAGGATACAACGTAACTGACTTTTACATGCACTTTTCGCTTCAATTCTCCTTGCACAAGACCACACATCAATTCCAGGGTCAGGCGTCGTGGAGAAGTGAATGTTGCGCGTTATTGGGTGTCGAACGACGTATTTGAACGCGACAAAGCAGGTTGTGAAGCATCTTCCTAGCAATCCATTAATTTTATCTTTGGAGTAATATGCCCCAGGACTTGAAAAGTGAACTATGGTTCTATATTTTAATTGCGGTCTTTCGAACCTCCATGCGATCCTGATCCTGATGCCGTTGTTAAATCAGTACTAGTCCAAGTGCATCAGGTCGCCTGATGTGACTGGATGGGAGAAAACTTCCTGATCTGCGAGCTACTGGAAACAATCGGACTAATGATGATAATCGATACCCGTGATGCTGGCATATCAACGTGATTGGCGCCCGCTATATCTTTGAGTCACTTTAATGCTCCGTGTGCACCCCCCCATGGACCCCTCCTCACGGTCTCTTCCAGTGGAAATTTTGCATGTCATCTTCAATGAGGTCGATTCATCCAACGACCAACAAACCCTCAAAGTTTGTTCACTAGCTTCTCGTCTGTTCTGTGTGCTTTGTCGGAAGCACCTTTTTTCTAGAGTCACGATCCTCGTGACTCCAGATACTACGGGAGACGACGAGGACCAGCAAAATAATTCTGCTGTTCAATTTCTGTCATTTTTGGTGGCGGACGACCATACATCATCTTTCATCCAGAACCTGAGTATCCGCAATGACACCGGTGTTCCACTGTCGTCGACATGGACGACAGTTACGAGATCCCTTCATGAACTATTGCCGAAACTTTCGCGTTTAACATCCCTCTCAATACATGGAAATTTGATTGCGGATTGGACCTCGTCTGTTACAGCCCTTAGGGATGTTTTAATGCGTCTCTGTCGACGACCGAATCTCAAAACTCTTAACTTGAATTTCCTGGGTATCTCACAACAAGAAATGTTTTCCTTCGTCGGTGTCACGAATTTGTCGTTATCTTCCATCCACCTCAATCCAGACGCTCTTTATCCAGTGTCTGGACTCCAGGAAAACCTGTCATCTCCAAATAACGCATCTCGTCTTTCTACCCTTTCTGTGGACTTTCGAGACCTACGTGTTTCCCAAGTAATGTGGAGCCTTGCGAAGGCGGCCGCAAGCACCCTAGAATCACTCAAATGGATGTCCAGTCCATATTATCGTGAGTTGCCCTAACTACTTATCAAATCACGGCTTATCAAATTGAATGTAGGCCAACAACAAGTTTTTCTCCACTTGATCGACTTACAAATACTTCCCAAACTTACTTCCCTCGCAATCTGTATCCCATTGAGAGAAGAGTCGTCCTTGAGAGACCTCATCATTCTATTAGGAACCAGTCCCGAACGCAATGTTCTAGAGATTCTAGAAATTGTATGCGACTACGACCATCTTCCCGCCGTGAGTTCTATATCAACCTGGGCCTGGCAAGAGCTAGACGATGTCCTCGCAAGTCCTGCACTTGCAGGTCTTCAAGCAATCAGAGTATCCATTAAAAACCTTATACGTCCAAGGCACATACCGTCCAGAAATGACAAAGAACATGCCAGGGAGGCCGTTCAGCTCTTTCAGAATAGTTTACCCAATGCTTATGCTAGGGGACTGATTTATGGAGACGAAAAATGGGATTAGTTGCGTCTCTTACCAAATTTCTTGTAGTGAGCATGTCGTTTGCATGCATTATTCTTTTGTTGCTTACGAAAGAATTTTTGCAGGTGCCATTTTCATAGCTTGTTAATTCTACTTCCTCCAACTATCACAACTTTAGTACCAGACTTCCAAGTGGATGGGTCGTCCAGGGCTTAGCCGTCACGCGTCAAACTTTGGGAAAATGACGTTGACACGCCGGCGCCGCTGAGTCCGCCACATGCTACAAAAAAGTTTACATATCAGACCGGTTTGTTTACCGGTCTGTCTGCTCCGAGTCATCAAAGCTTCGTTTGTTATCGAAAAAGATTCACTGGTATAAATTATTTAAAATGCAAAATCACCAAACTAGGCAAATTGGATCATAAAATAAACTGATTGGTAAAGAGTTGGCCACTATTGATTAGCTTCAAATTGTTCAAGATTTTATTCATGTCAATCATGTAGCATGAACATAGAGTCCTGCAACCCGAGATATCATTAAGCAGCGAGGAGCATTTTCGCTGGGTCTTCAAGATACTCCTTGACTTTCACTGCACCGAGAACAAGTTTAATTTGAAGGGCATAATACACACAACTTAGATTCTCACCGAGGAAGGTCACGGCTTCACGACCATCGAGTAAACGATGGTCATACGTCAGGGCTATCACCATGATGGGGCGTATGACAATCTGCCCATCGACGACCACTGGACGGTCCTTGATAGTGTGCATACCTTTTACGGAAGCGGATCTCAGTCGATAAAGAATAGTAAGTATGAAAAAAAAACTTACCGAGGACGGCAGCTTGCGGGAGGTTAATGATAGGTGTCCCATATAACGAACCAAATACGCCTCCGTTTGAACTAGCAGTATACAGGTGTTATCAGACAAGGAATGAAGTGAGAAGGAGTCAAGCATACATGGTGAATGTACCACCAGCCATGTCCTCAAGGGATAATTTACCGTCCCTAGCCTATAAAACATGTCAAACATAAGCAACCAATTTGATTAGACAGCAAAGAAAACGCGCCTTCTTGCCCATAGCAGCGACCTCTTTCTCGATATCAATTAATCCCAACGACTCCGCATTCCTCACCACAGGGGTAACCAGACCCTTGGGCGTAGCCACAGCCACGCTTAAATCTACATAATCCCTAAATACAATTTCCTCTCCCTCAATACTCGCATTCGCTGCAGGGATCTCTTTCAACGCCAGCACTGACGCACGTGCAAAGAATGACATGAAGCCCAATTTCACATCGTGCTCTTTTTGAACGGCATCTTTGTATTTTTTCCGCATCGAAACAAGGGCAGACATGTCGATTTCGTTAAAGGTGGTGAGGGAAGCGGCGGCATTTTGAGACTGTTTGAGACGCTCAGCTATACGTAAACGCATGCGGTTCATTTTCACCTTAAAAAAGACAGGACGAGTTAGCGGTGTCCAGGACAGAAATAGATGAGAGGAAACGTACTCGGGTCTCGTTTCTACTGCCAGACACAGCCCGGGGAGTAGGAGAGGCGCTTTCTTTTTTGGCCTCCTTTTCTTTCGGTGGGGCGGCTTTATTTTCTTTTGGTTTGGACGGAGTCTCTGCTTTTGACGGTGCAGGTGGAGATGTCTCAGGTTTTGGCGGGCTTGTTTCTGCTTTGGGTTTGGGAGCTTCAGCCGGGGGAGGAGCTTGTTCTTCTTTCTTCGGGGGAGGCGCGGCAGACGCTTTTCTTTTGGATTAGGCACATGTCCTACAAAGGTTGGGAGTATGACGTACATCCACCGACCTCACCCGGTTCGAGCACAAAGAGATCCTGTCCCACCGCGACCGTGTCCTCTTCATTTGCGAGTAATTTCACTATTGTCCCAGATGTAGGGGCGTTTACAGAGACATCAATCTGGATATCGAATCAAGCGGTCAGATATCGCGACAGACCCTTGATCTGGCACAGTTCGAACCTTATCCGTCTCAATTGTCGCAATCTCCTCGTCTGCAAGAACGGTATCTCCAACTTGCTTTGACCAGGATTTGAGTGTCCCTTCGGTGATGGACTCTGCCATCTGGGGTACTTTGATAGTTTGGGCTTAAATAAGATGTTGTTATTGAAAATGTGTCTTAAAATCTCCTTGAAAAAGAAAGACATACCCATTAAAAGGCGAGAAGAGTGGAATTGCGCCACCCTAGCTTGATTCCTGGGCAAAAGATATAACTTTAATCGCTCCTTCCGTATATGTTAACATGATATACTCACAGCAGGGTAGAAACACCTTGAAGGTGCTTCGCACGAAGGATGCCACGACTACGGGCAACGGCAATGACATGTTTTGACAACATTAGCAGATAGGGATGAGGACTATGAGGACTCGGACAAGGCCGTAAGTCGATGACATGGCAAGCCCTTCACACCGAGCCACGTGACATCTTCCGTACGATGTATCTACTATCGATCAGCCGGAATCTTTTTCGTCCTGCTTTTTCTCGATCTATCATGTCTGCTAACCCAGGACAAAAAATTCATGTCGCTGTCGTCGGTGTTGGACTTGTAGGATCAGAATTTATCCACCAACTTCTCTCCATCCCACCATCAACCTCCCCATTCAAGCTTATCTCACTGACCTCGTCAAAACGGACAGTCTTCGTCGATAAAATTAGCCCAATTGGCCCTGATGTCAATTGGAAGTCATTGCTCGCTGCATCACCAGCTTCGGCCGACTTGAAACAGCTCACTGCTCAATTGACTCAGCTCATTGCTGAGAAGGAGCGCGTCGCACTGGTGGATAACACTTCGTCAGAAGAGGTGGCAGGATTGTACCCTTTGTGGTTAAAAAATGGCATCAACGTCGTGACACCCAACAAGAAGGCATTCTCTGGTGACGCGGAACTATTTGCCAAAATATTAAACGCTTCGAGGGAGAGCGGCGCGAGATTTTTGAACGAAGCAACTGTGGGTGCAGGATTACCTGTTATTGCACCCTTGAAAGAACTATTAGCCACCGGCGATAAGGTGTTTCCAGAATCGCAAGTAGATTATTGACGACTGAATATCCTTGTATGAATGTAGATCAAAAAGATTGAAGGCGTTTTTTCCGGTACAATGAGTTACATTTTCAATGAATTTTCTACTGGGACACCCGACGGCCCAGCCTTCTCCTCTGTAGTTGCTGTCGCTCGAGAAAAAGGCTACACTGTAGGTTATTGCAATTTCTTTCGACTTACTTTGTTATTCATGCTCGCATAGGAACCTCATCCAGCGGACGATCTAAATGGTTTTGATGTCGCTCGCAAGCTCACTATCTTGTCGCGAATCATTTCGTCTGCTCCTACTGCAACATCGTTGCCTTCTTTACAATCATTTGCTTCTGTCCAAACTGCATCCCTCATCCCAGCCGCCCTTGAAGGCATTCCAACGGGAGATGAATTCATCGCACGTCTCCCTGAATTCGACGACGAATTTGCTAAATTACGCAAAGAAGCCAGCAGCGAAAATAAAGTGTTACGATTCGTTGGGGTTGTAGACGTTGCGGGAGCTCAAGTCAGAGCTGGCCTAGAAAAGTACGTGGTGCACCCCTCCTATGGATCCCGAGTTGATCCAAGCTCTTTTTTAGGTATCCTACAGATCACCCATTCGCAACTTCTCTTGGTGGCTCAGATAACATAATCATGTTCCATACGGAGAGATATAGCCCTCGCCCCTTGATTGTGCAGGGAGCAGGCGCTGGTGCAGCCGTTACCGCTATGGGCGTGCTGGGCGATCTTTTAAAGCTGGTTTGACCAGGCCATTTCCCTTAAAAACGAAGAGCTTTCTAGATCTTCTAAATGTATAGTATATCTGCAGGCAAGTCCTTTCATTCGACGGTGCGACTCCACTTTCTAACCAAACACTCTTCATTAATCCAGAAGGACATTGTGGAAAGGAAGAATCACCGCATCAAGGTAAGAAGTAGATGTGTCAAAGGCCTTTGGGATTATGGATATCAGACTCTTCAAATTGAGCTCGTGCACGTTTAATATCTTCTTGCATGAAAAGGAGCTCTTCCATTCTCGCAAGTTTCTTTGCATCTGCTGGTCTTGACAGAACACGACGAAGATCGTCGATCGATAGACGCGACTTTCGAGAAGGGCCAGCAGCAGCTTGGCACTGTACAAAAGAGCATTGTTGAGAGCCTTGTACAAAGATGACAGGGAAAGAGACATACAACATCTGTGATGTATTCTATCAAAATTTCTTCCATTACACTTACAGTATCGTTCGCTGGATTACGGTCATCACCAAAACCAAACATCAGATTTCTCACTATATGTATTACCACATCTTCAATAAACACTTTCTGGATTATATAAAATTCAACTTGCATTCTTTGGTGAACAGCCCTTTCATATTAGACTGTCGGCGCCCTCCCCTCCCCGCCGTGGTATGCACTGAACCTGAAACATTTTCCTTGGCATAATTTGGGGCATAGGCAGTGAAAGTAGTTGTCCTTTGAGGTGTTGGTGTTGCTACAGGTGTGTATGGTGTCACTGGAGTCTGCACAACTTGTGCTCGAGGTACCGCTGCTTGTGGATGTTGGACGTAGCTGTACTAAGGGTATGTCCACCCGTAACCAGTTATGCCAGCCTGGTATGCGCCTGCTGGATATGTGTAGGTGCCTGGCGTTTGTGGGTGGCTGTAAGGATAAGTGCTATATATAAGTAGCAGAGGGTGTAGTCGTTTGGCCTGCAGGCGGCGACGTTGGAGTGTAAGTATAGGACATCAACGTTCACGACATACAATAAGATGACATCTTATCTAATCAGATTATGATATGCTTTGATTTACAAAGTTGGAGGGAAAACATTTTTCAATCCTGTTGTATATTTTAAATAATAAACAGCTTTAACTTTAATCCCGTTCTGACCAACTGATGAGGAGGACTACCTATATTGGAATATGGTAAGCAAATACGAAACGAACCCTGTACCGTAACCGGAACACTGCTATTGTATGTTGATTGTATGTTTCATTCTTAAGCTAACTTTTTGTTCGCAATGGCCTGTGGTGCATTCCACACCACCAATGTATTCTTTATTTCACTGAGTAATCATGCTCTTTCTTTTTTATTGTACGTTAGTAAGTTGCAAAACGTGATTGACTTTGGTCATATAGAGAAGTGTATATACTAAGCATCAGACATCGTGGTGAATCTCTTCATCTGGCGTATCGAGACTCATGTTCTGGACCCACAGGTCGCGAGGATCTCTGGTTGTTTTCGCGTCCCCTGGACCTCCGATTCGCAGGCTCCCCCCACTCCGTGCTTCCCGCCTCTTCAGTCCCTCATTCATCGTTATCCGATCTTCAGGCCATCCAAATCGATAGGAGCTTTCTTTTTCGCGTCCTTTGGACTTTCGACTTTGGGATCCGAATTTCCAGAGGTCTTTTGCTGGCACCTCGAACCCCGTGGCTTCAGCCTCTTCCTCATCCTGAATACCTTCATCTGCCGTATGTTCTGGACCCTCAGGTCGTGAGGATTGTTGGTCGTTTTCGCATCCTTTGGACTTTGGACTGTGGCATCTGAGTTTCCAGCGGTCTTTAGCTGGCTCCTCCAAGGAAATGGCTCTAGCCTGTTCTTCATCTCGATTGCTTGGGAGGGCGCAATCAGTCCCTCATCCATCGTCATCTGGTTGCCCAATTTAGAGTGGGAGAATGTGCTGAAGCTGGGCCTTGACAGGACGAAGAAGAGAGTCAAAGTTGAGTTTACCCTGGGCTTCGATATGGACCAGGAGTTTTCTTGAATCCTCTTGCTGGCCTAATAATCGTAATCGGTGATAAACAGAAGAACAGAGGCCGAGAATCGCTTCCAAGAAGTGGTAATGGGTGTACGGCAACAGAGATAACGCCTCTTGGTAATACCAAATTGCTTCTTCCAGATCATCTTTTTGGTTCAACTGCCAGAACCTTCTTGATAGAGCATCTGCAAGACGTAGGAGCCATATACCTTTGTCCGGGTGTTGTGGCGGCAAGGCATTCAATTCGCTGCGTACACTATCTATGCGACGATGTTGCAGCAGTGGTTTCTCTCGCTGAATATCCATAAGGTCATCGAGAGATAGAGGTCGCTTGGGATGTCCCAGTAGGGTATCCTCGACGTGCCCCGTATGATGATTGGGGAAGAACATGTAGGCCTGCTCCCTCAAGTGGTATAAACACATCCGGCCAGGCCCGAAGAGGTACTGCTCAACAGTGAACTGGCCCTTCTTGATTTGGTTGATAATGGTTCGTTCCTCAACTGTTAGTGACTGCAGGTATTGATGGGATAAGTGCTTTCAAAATAGGGTATAATATCTCTTACTATTTCATTCTTGGGCTCAAGAAAAACGATGCCTGATTATAGAGGTATTGTCAGAAGTTGGATTGTCTATTATCAAGCCTCATTGGTCACTGACCGTTGTCTACTGTGACGTCATTCTGAATGGTAACTTCTTCGATTAATTTCAAGGGATCCAGGTACGAAAGGCCCTACGAACAAAAATTTGAACCAATGGAGGGGAAAACATACAGGCGATTCTATACCATCTTAGCAACATAGCTCCAATCTCTGTCATGAGTCAACGCAATTTTGGCATCGGATACCTAAAAATGTCGTCAACAGTTATCCCAGCTACGTCTTTAGAGATGCAGAGATAAAAGCACCTGATCGAGCAAGTATTTATTGATGATCTTGGAAGGGTTCTTGACTAAAATGTGAGATTAGTAGAACGCGTTGTAGGTCACTCACATCCCAGATCCTCATATCCCCGTTCTGCATCGCACCAAGCTGAGCGGGCGCGTGGCCTAACTATGTAGAAGGAAGATAGGCAAATTAGTTCTGTTGATAGTCAGACTACTCACGTCTCCGAGAATCTCTAGTTTATCCTTCATCACCGGGTTGCAATGGAGTTCAAAGGGTTTCCGTTTCATCTCATGGAGTAGGTCAGGGCGGCCAAGTTTAAACTTTGGGTGGAAAAACTTCCAGTGTGGCTGGTATGAGTCGTATTCGGTGGGGGGGCGGATCTAAGTGGAGTCGATAAAGGGAACAAGAGAGCAGGCGCAGAACAGAAACTGTGAGATGCTGACAAGTATGTGAGAGGCAAAAGGCAACAAACTGACCTCAAAGTCGTACATATTTAACTCATGCACGAATCTGGAGAACTGCCATTATCCATGCGAATATGAGTATGACATCCAACAACAGCAGAATCAAGCGAATATAACACTCACAGTATTGTAGCGGAAGTGAGACTCTACAAGTTTAGTGAACCTTCCAACATCCCAGATGGTAAAAGATTCGCGTTCGTCCCTGGACCATCTTATGACCAGGTAGTCCCATATTCTGGGACTGAGGCCACAGATGATCCTATGTGATGATCCATGGATAAGTATTGTATTCAAGGGAACAGAAAAGAAGAAAAGCTCACTGATATAGTTTGTCCACGAAAGTAGTTGGCACAAGGCGTTTCTCGGGTACGATATCATCCGAATCGTGAGTGTCGCTGGTTGGACTCCCAGGACCAACATGATGTCTGGGAGACGAAGAAGCTGAAGACGGACTATCCCACGGAACCTGAATTGGAGTTGAACCTTCCTCATTATCATTATCTTCCTGCTCGGCTACTTCAGATTCTGATGGTCCGGGACATATCTGCCTGCCTTGATTGGACTCTGCTGGGCAGGACGATGAAGAATGAGGGGCTGTAGTGTTCGTATTGGAAGGACCGTGGTATTCTGGTTGAGAGCCTTCTTGATTAATGGCCGAAACAGTTCCGGGAAATGTTTCAGCCCATACACTATCCGAGAGTGTAACGGTGAGGGTGCGCATAAACAAACATTGGTTTCGAAGCTGGCACGTCGGGACTTCCCCCAATTCCTCATTTTCTCCAGGTTCAGGTCCCACTCTCACTTCTGCAACACCAGAATGCTCCCAAGCATACCCACTACGTTGTGGTTGCTGTTGTCCTCCCAAAGGATGGAATTTCAGACGAAATTTGGATTGTTGAGCCGAACTGGTGTTAGCAAACGTAGCCATCCCCCAGGAAGTGGTTTTGTCGCATCCAACAACTACACGAACATCTCCATTCCGGGCTTCGCGCCCGCGAGGTCCGTTGGCGAACTTATACCAGTCTGTCGCATGAACAGCAACATAATCTCGGAATTTGGATAAGTTGCCAAGTTCTTCCTGGAAGGCACCGTCTGGCATGGTTAAAATGGCACCTTCAGAGGCGGAGGACTCGAAAATCAATCCGCTGTAATGTAGCATGAGAAGTATGAAGAGAAGGACGAAGAACAAACGCACGGAGTTTGTTCAGCTGTTTGTGATTTCACGATGGACGAACTGGCAAGGTAGCTTCCAGCGCTAAATTCTCGGAAGTTGCGAACATCAGTCATGTTTACTAGGGGGGGATGAATTGGAGCGAAATTATCGGGAAGATCATCGGGGTTGATTGGGTCGTCTCGAGCTCGACATATATTAAATAAAAAATCAAAACCACCGAAAGCTGTGATGATACCGACATCGCCGATACAAACACCTTTAGCTCGGTAAGGAACTGGTAGATGTATGTTTGCTTGCGGAATCCAGAGTGGGAAACCGCGACCTTTGAGCATGAGATGTCGTTCATAAATTTCGTTACTCCTCTGAATGTTTTCCTGTGCATTCTTAACACACATTGAACGTCCATGGCATCTCTTATCAAGAAAAAATTACCTTTGGACGTCGCCGCCTTCTATTACGATTAGGGTCTAAACATTCTTAGCCAACGAAAAGAAGCAGTGCTTAATATATACATACTCGTTTCGGAATTGGGAGCCATATTATCTGCGCTGGGCTGGTTTCGTATTTGCGCCAGCTGAGGATGTAGATCAGAATTTATATATGGATTCGTCAATAAAGCTACCACGTACTCCACCACTGGTTCTTGGTATCCTTGAAGCTAAGAAGCACAGTCATTGTTATGGTCTGGACATAGCAGACTAAAAAGTTGCAGACCATTTATGTTTATCGTGACACTCGTACGATCCCCTTCATGGGCATCAAAATGGCCGCCAGTTATCGTGGGATTGGTAGTCGAATCAAACATCGCAGGGCTGAAATTAATGATCAGGTCGATGACGATGACGATAATTTGCTTGCATGGACTTACGCCGTGTTCGACGAAGTCGCTTGTGTATTTCCAGATCCAGATCCAGAGCCTCGTATCTCCGAAGATTGGCTGTTCCTTCTTCCCTGTGGTCGTATCAAAGGCTAACGATGAGTTGGGAGCCTATTAACATCGCGGGTAGAAGTCGAACGCTACCTTTCCTTTTGTATAATCATTGGGTCCCATCATGTCTTCGTTTCATGAAACTGAGGCTTGAAGATAACCTCTTGTTGGAATTCCAGGATGCTGTGCGAGCACAGCCGAACTTTCCATTTCGGTACTCTGAGGTCAAAAATAGGAATCCAATGGATGGCCTAAAATTTTGCCTGAAAACTGTTTCCATGAAAGCAATAATTGCAAGCGGAGTCTGCATGACTCAGGGGGCAAACGGAATGCTTTTCTCCACGTCAACATCCAACATTATCCGACCGTCTGCTAAATATTCCCGGTCATTGCAGGTGAAAGTCGCTCATGAGAATCGGGTTAGTGGACCGTGCGCGCGAACTTAAATCCAGCTTAAGGTCATCCCGACGCTTGGTTTCGATCTAGTATATTCTCTCCAATGTCGCCAGTATTCTTGCAGTCCATCTATATATTGCATTAGCCATCATCGCCGCATGAGAAACCGTTGTGAGAATTTACATATAACTGAATCAGTGAATACAACTCCTTCGAGCCAACGGCCAGCCTCCTTTGCAAGCACCACCGACTGCCCAACAGCCGGCTCAGGGACAGGTGGAGCAGCTACAGGCCATTGACCTTGCAGATGCTGCGAGGAAGCCGGACGATCCTTCGTTGCCAACTGTGGAGAAATTCACTGTAAACAAGACACGTTCAAAGCCGACAAAGAATGGAGAAGTGTCCGCTGCTGCACTGCCTGAGAATGCTATAGAAGCAGAGATTCCTCAGCCCCCGCGCACAGTAGGCCACCAGCTAATGATGAAAATGATTCCAAACGTGCGTTTGTGAGTGAAAGTACGAATTTCATCGCCAAATTTATGCTCATCATTGACAGTCGTTGTGATCGGGTTCAAGTTGCAGCTGCTCGAGATACAATTTTATCCGTCGGTGTAATTTCCTTTTGCCATCCATGATTTGATGTGTTTTCCTTGAAGAAAGTTTCAAAATTTTCGTGATGGAATCTTGATCCCTATCATTCCGGACACCCCTTTTTTTTTGTTGGGCGTCCGTTGGTTCGTTGACCTTCAACTTGGCACAGTGACATCTATTGGACCTACTTGTTACTGTCAAATGGCCCTCGGAATTCTCTACTATTTTTTTGAAAGCTATCTATCTGGCTCTCTGAACCATTTTTTTATGCAAACCTCTTCTCCGTGTGTATTTATAGTCTTTTTGCCCGCCTTTGTCCTTCTGTATGTACTGGTACCGTCCAGAAATGCGTTCTCTCCATGGCTTGAGATTGTAATTCTACCAGATCCATCGAAGTTGTCGTCTTAATTTTTATAGACATACTACGATGGATGTCGTTGTAACAATTATTTATAACAAAATACAAATCGCTGTTTGAACTTGAATTGATTACTTCGTGACTCTACTACTTCCAATCAACAAGCCATAATTATGGAAGGCACTAAATCGAAAGAGACGGTATTTGTTGGTGGTATCAGCGAAGATACCGACGAAAGTACCCTTTATGAAGGTTTCTCAACATTTGGTGTCTTAAATTTGTTCGTTCTCTCTTTATTGACATTCTTGTGCTAACACAAATTCTGGAACAGGAGATATTATCGAGGTCCAATTGCCCCCACCAGCGCTGACCCAACTATCAACAAACCAATCCTACCGGTAATGGTGCGTTATTCTTCGTGTTCAACCTCAAAATTTAACATGATATGTACGCAGAGCCTAAGCATCGAGGCTCGATTGACTCAGCTCATTGCTGAGAAAGAGCGCGTCGCATTGGTGGATAACACTTCGTCAGAAGACGTGGCAAGATTGTACCCTATGTGGTTGAAAAAGACATCACCGTCGTGACACCCAACAAGAAAGCATTCTCTGGTGACGCAGAGCTATTTGTCAAAATATTGAACGCTTCGAGAGAGAGCGGCGCGAGATTTTTGAACGAAGCAACTGTAGATGCAGGACTATCTGTTATTGCACCTTTGAAAGAACTGTTAGCCACCGGCGATAGGGTGTGTCCAGAATTGCAAGTAGATCATTACAACTGAATATCTTTTTATGAATATAGATCAAAGATATTGAAGGCGTTTTCTCCAGAACAATGAGTTACATTTTCAATGAATTTTCTACTGGGACACCCGACAGCCCAGCCTTCTCTGTAGTTGCTGTCGCTCGAGAAAAAGGCTACACTGTAGGTTATCGCAATTTCTTTCGACTTACTTTGTTATTCATGCTCGCATAGGAACCTCATCCAGCGGACGATCTAAATGGTTTTGACGTCGCTCGCAAGCTCACTATCTTGTCGCGAATCATTTCGTCTGCTCCTACTGTGACATCATTGCCTTATTTGCTTCTGTCCAAACTGCATCCCTCATCCCAGCCGCCCTTGAAGGCATTCCAACGGGAGATGAATTCATCGCACGTCTCCCTGAATTCGACGACGAATTTGCTAAATTACGCAAAGAAGCCAGCAGCGAAAATAAAGTGTTACGATTCGTTGGCGTTGTAGACGTTGCGGGAGCCCAAGTCAGAGCTGGCCTAGAAAAGTATGTGGTGCACCCCTCTTATGGATTCCGAGTTGATTAAGGTTTTTTTATAGGTATCCTACAGATCACCCATTCGCAACTTCTCTTGGTGGCTCAGATAACATAATCATGTTCCATACAGAGAGATATAGCCCTCGTCCCTTGATTGTGCAGGGAGCAGGCGCTGGTGCAGCAGTTACCGCTATGGGCGTACTGGGCGATCTTCTAAATGTATATTATATCTGCAGGTAAGTCCTTTCATTCGACAGTGCGACTCCACTCTCTAACCAATCACTCTTCATTAATCCAGAAGGACATTATGGAAAGGAAGAATCACCGCATCAAGGTAAGAAGTAGATGTGTCAAAGGCCTTTGGGATTATGGATATCAGACTCTTCAAATTGAGCTCGTGCACGTTTAATATCTTCTTGCATGAAAAGGAGCTCTTCCATTCTCGCAAGTTTCTTTGCATCTGCTGGTCTTGACAGAACACGACGAAGATCGTCGATCGATAGACGCGACTTTCGAGAAGGGCCAGCAGCAGCTTGGCACTGTACAAAAGAGCATTGTTGAGAGTCTTGTACAAAGATGACAGGGAAAGAGACATACAACATCTGTGATGTATTCTATCAAAATTTCTTCCATTACGCTTACAGTATCGTTCGCTGGATTACGGTCATCACCAAAACCATACATCAGATTTTTCACTATATGTATTACCACATGTTGAATAAACACTTTCTGGATTATATAAAAATCAACTTGCATTCTTTGGTGAACAGCCCTTTCATATTAGACTGTCGGCGCCCTCCCCTCCCCGTCGCAGTATGCACAGAACTTGAAACATTTTCCTTGGCATAATTTGGCGCATAGGCAGTGAAAGTAGTTGTCCTTTGAGGTGTTGGTGTCGCCACGGGTGTGTAGGGTGTCACTGGAGTCTGCACACCTTGTGCTCGAGGTACCGCTGCTTGTGGATGTTGGACGTAGCTATAAGGGTATGTCCACCCGTAACCAGTTATGCCAGCCTGGTATGCGCCTGCTGGATATGTGTAGGTGCCTGGCGTTTGCGGGTGGCTGTAAGGATAAGCGCCATATGTATAAGTAGCAGAGGGTGTAGTCGTTTGGCCTGCAGGCGGCGGCGTTGGAGTGTAAGGAGTATAGGACATCGACGTTCACAACATACAATGGGTAAGATATCCAAGCATGAACAAATAGGACATCTTATCTAATCAGATATTAACAAGAAGCTGACAAAGCTGGAAACCTTTTTCAATATGAGTTGTACATTTTAAATGCAAAACAGTTTGTTTTACTTCACTGTAATCCTCTGATGTGTTGGAATACGGTGAACACTGCTGTTTACCATTGTATGTATGTTTCTATCTTTTTGTTCGCAATGGCACCGTAAATATATTCTTTATTTCACTGAGCAGTCATGCTCTTGTTCAAGTTTTCATACTCTTTTTATCTTGTTTAATTGTTCATTAAATAGTAATCTAACTCAGTACTAAGTAGTTGATTGACTTTGGTCATATGACGATCTCAGAGAAGTGTATATACTAAGCGTGGTGAATCCCTTCATCTGCTGTATCGAGACTCGGTTCGGTTCAGTACTTAAACGCCCCACAGGCTGAGGTCGAGAGAATCTTTGGTCGTTTTCGCGTCCCTTGGACTTTCGACTTTGGCATCTGAGTTTCGAGCGGTCTTTCGCTGGTTCCTCCAACTCCATGGCTCCGGCTTCGTCCCGATTGCTTGGGAGGGCGCATTCAGTCCCTCATTCATCGTCATCCAGTTGCCCAATGGGTCGGACAATTTGTTGATAAGTTGTTGAGGGAGCTCTTGAAGCTGGGCTTTGACAGGACTAAGAAGAGATTCAAAGTTGAGGTTACATTCGACGTAGAGACTGTCCAGAAGTTTTTCTAAATCATCCAGTTGGCCTAATAATTGAAATCGGTGGTAAAGAGAGGAACAGAGGCCGAGGATCGCTTCCAAGAAGTGGTAATGAGTTTGCGGCAACAGAGATACCGCCTCATCGTAATACCAGATTGCTTCTTCCAGATCATCTCTTTGATTCAACTGCCAGAACCTTCTTGATAGAGCATCTGCAAGACGTAGGAGGCATTTTCCTTTGTCCGGGTGTCCTGGCGGCAGGGCATTCAATTCTCTGCCTACACTATCTATGCGACGAGGTTGCAGTAGTGATTTCTCTCCCTGAATACCCATGAGGTCATCGAGAGATAGAAGTCGCTTGGGATGTCCCATTAGAGTTCCTCTGCCAGTGGTGGGCATTATAGACCGATCGCGGAAGGGCATGTAAACCGATCGGAGCTCGGCGGTCAAGAAGTGTAAAATCGTAGAACGATTCTCGCTAGATCCGAAGAGGTACTGCTCAACAGTGATCTGGCCCCCGTTGATTTGGTCGATAATGACTCGTTCCTCAACTGTGGGTGACTGCAGGTATTGATTGGATAAGTACCTTCAAAATAAGGTATAATATCTCTTACCATTTCACTCTTGAGCTCAAGAAAAACGATGCCTGATTATGGAGGTATTGTCAGAACTTGGATTGTCTATTATCAAGCCTCACCAGGCCTCACTAGTCACTGACCATTGTCTACTGTGATGTCATTCTGAAAGGTAACTTCTTCGATTAATTTCGAGGGATCCAGGTACGAAGAGCCCTACGAACAAAATTTTGAACCAATGGAGGGAAAAAACATACAGGCGATCCAATACCATTTTAGCAACGTAGCTCCAATCTCTGTCATGAGTCAATGCAATTTTGGCATCGGATACCTAACAATGTCGTCAACAGCTATCCCAGCTACGCCTTTAGGGCTTCGGAGATAAAAGTACCTGAGCCAGCAAGTATTTATTGATGATCTTGGAGCTCTTGACTAAAATGTGAGATTAGTAGATTGCATTGCAAATCACTCACATCCCACATCCTCATATCCTCATTCTGTATCGCACCAAGCTGAGCAGGCACATGGCCCAACTATGTAGAAGGAGGGTAAGTAAATTAGTTCCGTTGATAGTCAGACTACTCACGTCTCCGAAAAACTCTACTTCATCCTTCATCGTCAGGTTGGGTTCAAAGGGTTTCCGTTTGATCTCATGGAGTAGGTCAGGGCGGCCACGTTTAAACTTTGGGTGGCAAAACTCCAGGCTTTGATTCTCTGCAGAGTAATAGGGGAGAGAGCTCTAAATGGAGTCGATAAAGGGAACAGAGGAGAGCAGGCGCAGAAGAGAAACAGTGAGATGCTGACAAGTATGTGAGAGGAAAAAGGCGACAAACTGACCCGAAAGTCGTACATATTTAACTCATACACGAATCTAGAGAACTGCCATTATCCGTGCGGGTATTAGTATGAGATCCAACTGAGAAGAGTGACGACAGCAGAATCTAGCGAGTATAAACACTCACATTATTGTAGAGGAAGTAAGACTCCAAAAACCCAGTGAACCTTCCAACATTCCAGATGATAAAAGCTTCGCCAGTGTATCTCCATGTTATAGAATCAGCTGATTCGTCATTGATGATGCTATGTGATGATCATGGATAAGTATTCAAGCGAACAGAAAAGAAGGAAGCTTACCGATATAATTTGTCCACGAAACTTGGCACAAGGCGTTTCTCGGGCACGATATCGTCCGCATCGTGGGTGTCATCGGTTGGACCAACATGACGTCTGGGGGATGAAGACGGACTAACCCACGGAACCTGAATTGGAGTTGAGCTTTCCTCATCGTCATTGTCTTCTTCCTCAGCTACTTCACATTCTGATGGTCCAGGAGACCCCCGCCTGCCTTGAATCGACTCTGCTGGGTTGGACGATGAAGAATGAGGTGTTGTAGTGTTCGTATTGGAAGGACTGCGGTATTTTGGTTGAGAGGCTTCTTGATTAATGGCCGAAACGGTTCCGGGAAATGCTTCAGCCCATACGCTATCTGAGAGTGTAATGCTGAGGGTGCGCATGAACAAACATTGGTTTTGAAGCTGGCACGTCGGGATTTCCCCCAATTCCTCATTTTCTCCAGGTTCGGGTCCCACCCTCACTTCTGCAACACCAGAATGTTCCCAAGCATACCCACTACGTTGTGGTTGCTGTTGTCCTCCCAAAGGATGGAATTTCAAACGAAATTTGGATTGTTGGGCAGAACTAGTGTTGGAAAACGTAGCCATCCCCCACGAAGTGGTTTTGTCGCATCCAACAACTACACGAACATCACCATTCTGAGCCTCGCGCCCGCGAGGTCCGTTAACGAACTTATACCAGTCTGTTGCATGAACAGCAACATAATCTCGGAACCTGGATAAGTTACCAAGTTCTTCCTGGAAGGCACCCTCTGGCATGGTCAGAATGGCACCTTCAGATGCAGAGGACTCAAAAATCAATCCGCTGTAATATAGCATGAGAAGTATGAAGAGAAGGACGAGGAACAAAACGCACGGAGTTTGTTCAGTTGTTTGTGATTTTACGATGGACGAACTGGCAAGGTAGCTTCCAGCGCTAAATTCTCGGAACTTGCGAATATCAATCATGCTTAGGGGAGGATGAATTGGAGCAAAATTATCGGGAAGAGCTTCCGGGTTGATTGGGTCGTCTCGAGCTCGACATATATTGAATAAGAAATCAAAACCACCGAAAGCTGTGACGATACCGACATCGCCGATACAAACACCTTTAGCTCGGTAAGGGATTGGTAGATGTATGTTTGCTTGCGGAATCCAGAGTGGGAAACCGCGACCTTTGAGCATGAGATGTCGTTCATAAATTTCGTTACTCCTTTGAACAGGACGTATTATGTTTTCCTCGGGAATCTAAACACACATTGAACGTCCATGTCATCTCTTATCAAGAAAAAATTACATTTGGAACTCGCCTCCTTCTGTTACGATTGTGGTCTAAACATTCTAAGCCAACGAAAAGAAGTATAGCTTAATATATACATACTCGTTTCGGAATTGGGAGCCGCATTATGTGCGCTTGGCTGGTTTCGTATTTGCGCCAGCTGAGGATGTAGGTCAGAATTTATATATGGATTCATCAATAAAGCTACCACGCACTCCACCACTGGTTCTTGGTATCCTTGAAGCTGGCAAGCAGTCATCGTCATGGTCTGGACATAGCAGAGTAAAAAGTTGCAGACGATTTATGTTTATCGTGACACTCGTACGATCCCCTTCATGGGCATCAAAATGGCCGCCAGTTATCATGGGATTGGTAGTACAGCCAAACATCGCAGGGCTAAAATTGATGATCAGGTCGATGACGATGATTTGCTTGCATGGACTTACGCCGCGTTCGACGAAGTCGCCTCTGCATTTCCAGATCCAGGTCCAGAGCCTTGTACTTCCCATGATTGATTGTTCCTTCTTCTCCATGGTCGTGTCAAAGCCTAACGATGAGTTAGGAGCCATTAACTTCGCGGGTAGAAGTCGAACGCTACCTTTCCTCTTGTATGATCATTGGGTTCCATGTCTTTGTTTCATGAAAGTGAGGTTTGCAGATACCTCTTGCTGGAATTTCGGGATGCTGTGCGCAAGCTGTGCGAACACAGCCGAACTTTGGAGAAATTTGTCGTAAACAAGAAACGTTCAAAGACGACAAGAACCGAAAGCAAGGTGCCCGCTGCTGCACGGCCTGAGAATGCTGAAGAGGCAGAGAGTCCTCAACCCCCGCGCACAGTAAGCCACTGGCTAATGATGAAAGTGATTCCCAAAAGTGCTACAGATGGTCAACGTTCAACATTTCTCGACTGTCTACAAGTTCCGGTCAACAAGACACAATCATGGAAGAAGGCACCAAATCGAAAAGACGGTATTTGTTGGTGGTATCAGCGAAGATACCGACGAAACTACCCTTTATGAAGGTTTCTCAACATTTGGTGTGCTAAATTTGTTCTTTCTCTCTTATTGGCCTTCTTGTGCTAACACAAATTCTGGAACAGGACTCAGGAGATATTATCGAGGTCCAATTGCCCCCACCAGCGCTGACTCACTATCAACAAACCAATCCTACTGTTAATGGTGCGTTATTCTTCGTGTTCAACCTCAACATTTGGCATGATATATATGCAGAGCCTAAGCACCGAGGCTTCGCATTCATCACTTTCGGATCATCTGCTGATGCTCAAGACGCAATCGACAATATGGATATGAACGAACTCAAAGGCCGTGTGTTGAAAGTCAATCTTGCCCGACCGATGAAGGGGACTTTACAGCCCAATGGCAATCTAGTAGGGCCAATGCGTCGCTGTTTTTCTTTTTCTATTTATGCTGTATCTTATATCCCAATGATTCTGCTTGCTATCCCAGTTTGGGAATCGGATTAATCAGGTTAAAAGAGCATGTAAAACCCCTCCGAGTCGCACAATCTGGCGGTCCGTTTATTTTTCAATTTCCTCCCTATTTATTACCCTCATTCTCATTGAGTTCAGGTATTCAGGGACGGTTAACTCAGGCTGAAGGAGGAGATGCAGGAGAGAACAAAAGCGATGACGATCCTATGGAGGAACTCTCTCTCTCGCGTTGATGGTATAGGGAAGTACCAAAATGGATTTCAGGACAGTCCGGCCTCGCCAGTAGTCTGATATTGGAGGGGGAAAAACCCAGGTCCAGTCGCCAGTCTACACAATTGACGCGTAGTCTCGGGCCCAGGGGTACCAGTTAGGAGACAGATTTGTGCTAGGAACATTTACTCTTCGCAGATCGGAATTAATCCTATACTCAGGGTCTAAGGTGAGCAAATACGAAACGAACCCTATGATCAGAATGCCAAATTACCATTACACCACCGACAATATATTGTTTATTTCAGTGAGCCGTCATGCTCTTGCTTTCATACTCTTTTTATCGTACATTAGTAAACTAACTCGGTACTAAGTATACGATCTCAGGGAAGTATATACAGGATAAGCCTCAGACATCATGGTGAATCCCTTCATCTGCCGTATCGAGATTCGTGTTCTGGTTCAGTACTTAAAGGCCCCACAGCCTGAGGTCGAGAGGATCTGTGGTCGTTTTCACGTCCTTTGGACTTTCGACTTTGGCATCTGTGTTTCCGGTGGTCTTTCGCTGGCTCCTCCGACTCTGGGGTTCCAGCCTCTTCCTTGCTTGGGAGGGCGTTCCTTCATTCATCATCACCACTGGCAATGGGTCAGAAAACCTGTTGATAAGTTGTTGGGGTCGCTCTTGAAGCTGGGCTTTGACGGGACTAATAAGAGATTCAAAGTTGAGGTTACGCTCGGCGTGGAGACGGTCCAGGAGCTTTTTTAAATCCTCGAGCTGGCCTAATAATCGAAATCGGTGGTAAACAGAGGAACAGAGGCCGAGAATCGCTTCCAAGAAGTGGTAATGAGTTTGCGACAACAGAGATACCGCCTCTTCGTAATACCAAATTGCTTCTTCCAGGTCATCTTTTTGATTCAGCTGCCAGAACCTTCTTGATAGAGCATCTGCAAGACGTAGGAGCCATATACCTTTGTCCGGGTGTTGTGGTGGTAAGGCATTCAATTCGCTGCGTACACTATCTATGTGACGACGTTGCAGCAGTGATTTCTCTCCATGAATACCCATAAGATCATCGAGAGATAGAAGTCGCTTGGGATGTCCCATTAAGGTTTCCCTGTCGCGCATTGTATAACGATGGCGCTTGGGCGTGTGGACCGATCGGAGCTCGTTGATCAAGTAGCTTAAAACCGTTGAACGATCATCGCTAGATCCAAAGAGGTACTGCTCAACAGTGATCTGGCCCCCCTCCATTTGGTCGATAATGGCTCGTTCTTCAACTAGTGACTGTAGGTATTGATGGTATAAGTACCTTCACAATAAGGTAAAATATCTCTTACTATTCCATTCTTGAGCTCAAGAAAAACGATGCCTGATTATGGAGGTATTGTCAGAAGTTGGATTGTCTACTGTGAAGCCTCACTAGTCACTGACCGTTCTCTACTATAACGTTATTCTGAAAGGCGACTTCTTCGATTAATTTCGAGGAATCCAGGTACGAAAGGCCCTACAAATAAAAATTCGAACCAATGGAGGGAAAAAACATGCAGGCGATCCAATACCATTTTAGCAACATAGCTCCAATCTCTGTCATGAGTCAACGCAATTTTGGCATCGGATACCTAAAAATGTCGTCAACAGTTATCCCGGCTACACCTTTAGGGCTTCAGAGATAAAGGCACCTGATCGAGCAAGTATTTATTGATGATCTTGGAAGGGTTCTTGACCGAAATGTGAGATTAGTAGAACACATTGTAGATCACTCACATCCCACGTCCTCATATCCTCGTCCTGCATCGCACCAAGCTGAGCAGGCACATGGCCTAACTATGTAGAAGGAAGATAAGCAAATTAGTTCAGTTGATAGTTAGACTACTCACGTCTCCGAGAAACTCTACCTTCTCCTTCATCGCCGGGCTGCAATGGGGTTCAAAGGCTTTCCGTTTGATTTCATGGAGTAGGTCAGGGCGGTCACGTATAAACTTTGGGTGGAAAAACTCCCGGCTTTGATTCTCTGTAGGGTAGTAGAGGGGAGAAATCTAAGTGGAGTCGATAGAGGAACAGGAGAGCAGGCGCAGAACAGAAACTGTGAGATGCTGACAAGTATGTGAGAAAGACGATAAACTGACCCGAAAGTCGTACATATGTAACTCATACACGAATCTAAAGAACTGCCATCATCCATGTGAATATGAGTATGAGATCCAACTGAGAAGAGCGTAGCATGACAAGCGGAATCTAGCGAATATAAGCACTCACGTTATTGTAGAGGAAGTAAGACTCCAAAAACTCAGTGAACGTTCCAACATTCCAGATGATAAAAGATTTGCCGGTGTTACTCCATGTCATAAAATTAGCGAATTCGGGGTTATTGATGATGCTACGTGATGATCATGGATAAGTATTCAAGGGAACAGAAAAGAAGAAAAGCTCACTGATGTAGTCTGTCCACGAAAGTAGTTGGCACAAGGCGTTTCTCGGGCACGATATCATCCGAATCGTGAGTGTCACTGGTTGGACTCCCAGGACCAACATGATGTCTGGGAGACGAAGAAGCTGAAGACGGACTATCCCACGGAACCTGAATTGGAGTTGAACCTTCCTCATTGTCATTATCTTCCTCTTCAGCCACTTCAGATTCTGATGGTCCAGAAGATCTCTGCCTGCCTTGAATGGGCTCTGATGGGTTGGATGATGAAGAACGATGTGTTACAGTGTTCGGATTGGAAGGATGCAGGTATTGACTGTGAGAGTCTTTTTGATTAATGGCCGAAACAGTTACGGGGAATGTTTCAGCCCATACACTATCTGAAAGTGTGATGCTGAGGGTGCGCATAAACAAACATTGGTTTCGAAATTGGTGTGGCGGGATTTCCCCTAATTCCTCATTTTCTCCAGGTTCGGGTCCCACCCTCACTTCTGCAACACCAGAATGTTCCCAAGCATACCCACTACGTTGTGGTTGCTGTTGTCCTCCCAAAGGATGGAATTTCAAACGAAAATTGGATTCTTGGGCCGAACTGGTGTTGGCAAATGTAGCCATCCCCCAGGAAGTGGTTTTATCGCATCCAACAACTACACGAACATCACCATTCTGAGCCTCGCGCCCGCGAGGTCCGTTGACGAACTTATACCAGTCTGTTGCATGAACAGCAACATAATCTCGGAACCTGGATAAGTTGCCAAGTTCTTCCTGGAAGGCACCTTCTGGCATGGTTAGAATGGCACCTTCAGAGGCAGAAGACTCAAAAATCAGTCCTCTGTAATGTAGCATGAGAGGTATGAAGAGAAGGACGAGGAACAAACGCACGGAGTTTGTTCAGTTGTTTGTGATTTTACGATGGACGAGCTGGCAAGGTAGCTTCCAGCGCTAAATTCTCGGAACTCGCGAACATCAGTCATGTTTAAGGGTGGATGAATTGGAGCGAAATTATCGGGAAGATCTCCAGGGTTGATTGGGTCGTCTCGAGCTCGACATATATTGAATAAAAAATCAAAACCACCGAAAGCTGTGACGATACCGACGTCGCCGATACAAATACCTTTAGCTCGGTAAGGAATTGGTAGACGTATATTTGCTTGCGGAATCCAGAGTGGGAAACCGCGACCTTTGAGCATGAGATGTCGTTCATACGTTTCGTTACTCCTTTGAACCGGACGTATCACGTTTTCCCCGGGAATCTAAACACACATTGAACGTCCATGGCATCTCTTATCAGGAGAAATTTACATTTGGACGTCGCCTCCTTCTGTTACGGTTAGGATCTGATCATTGTTAGACAACGAAAGGAAGCAGAGCTTAATATGTACACACTCGTTTCTGAATTGGGAGTCACACTATGTGCGCTGGGCTGGTTCCCTATTTGCGCTAGCTGAGGATGTAGATCAGAATGCATATATGGATCCATCAATAAAGCTACCACGTACTCCACCACTGGTTCTGTGTATGCTTGAACCTGACAAGCAAAGTCATCGTTATGGTCTGGACACAGCAGAGTAGAAAGCTGCAGACCATTTATGTTTATCGTGACACTCGTACGATCGCCTTGATGGGCATCAAAATGGCCGCCGGTTATCATGGGATTGGTAGTAGAGTCAAACATCGCAGGGCTAAAATTGATGATCAGGTCGATGACGAGGATTTGCTTGCATGGACTTACGCCGCGTTCGACGAAGTCGCTTGTGCATTTCCAGATCCAGAGCTAGAGCCTTGTACTTCCGATGATTGAATGTTCCTTCTTCTCCATGGTCGTATCAAATTGAAAAGCTAACAATGAGTTGAGAGCTATTAACTTCGCGGGTAGAAGTCGAGCGCTACCTTTCTTCTTGTATTATCATTGGGTCCCATGCCTTTGTTTCGTGAAACTGAGAGGTTTGGAGATAACTTCTTGTTGCAATGCTGTGCGAGCACAGCCCAGCTATCCATTTTCGGTACTTCGAGGTGGAAGGCCCAGAATTTTTTGGGAATACTCTTTCAGTGAAAGCAATAATTGTGAGTGGAGTCTGCAGGGAATAAACGGAATGCTTTCCCCCACATCAACATCCAACATTATATCTCACCGTCTGGTAAATATTCCCGTTCACCGCGAGGCTTGTCAATGAAAGTCATTCGAGAGGGTTAGGTTAGTGGACCGTGCGCAAGAACCTAAATCCAGCTTAAGGTCAGATGCCGCGAGGAAGCCGGACCATCCTTCAGCACCAACTGTGGAGAAAACAAGAAACATTCAAAGACGACAAAGAATGGAGAACCGAAAGCAAAGTGTCCACTGCTGCACGGCCTGAGAATGCTAAAGAGGAAGAAATTTCTTAACCTCGCGGCGCACAGTAAGCCACCAGCTATTGATAAAGTAATTCCCAAAAGTGCTGTCACCACAGTGTAGTCGTACTGCCGTACTGTCCTCTTGTCGTTTGTGAGTGAAAGTATGAATTTCATCGCCAAAGTCATGCTTATTAGTCGTTGTGACCGGGTTGCAGCTGCTCGAGAATCGATTCAATCGAGATAATATTTCATCCGTTGGTGTAATTTCCTTTTGCCATCCACAATTTGATGTCTTTTCCTTGAAGAAAGCTTCAAAAATTTCGTGGTGGAATCTTGACTCTAGCCATACACCCCTTTTTGTTGGGTGTCTGTTGGTTTAATGGTTATCTTTGACCGTCGTCAACTTGGCCTAGTGACATATGTTGGACCTATTTGTTCCTGTCAAAGGGCCCTCTTGAAACCCGTTTATCTCTCTGAATCCGTATTACCTTTTTTGTACTTCTGTATTTGTGGTCTTTTTGCCCCCCTTTGCCCTGTCCAGAAATGCGTTCTCTGCCTGGTTTGAGATTGTGATTCTACCTGATCCATCGAAGTTGTCTTCTTAATCTTTATCTTAGACATACTACGATGGATGTCGTTGTAACAATTTATAACAAAATACAAATCGCTGTTTGAACTTGAATTCGTGACTTCCGCCAGTGGTCAGCCATCTGCTTCCGATCAACAAGACACAATTATGGAAGAAGGCACCAAATCGAAAAAGACAGTATTTGTTGGTGGTATCAGCGAAGATACAGACGAAACTACCCTTTATGAAGGTTTTTCGACATTTGGTGTGTTAAATTCATTCTCTCTCTCATTATTGGCCTTCTTGTGCTAACACAAATTCTGGAATAGGAGATATTATCGAGGTCCAATTGCCCCCACCAGCGCTGACCCACTATCAACAAACTAATCCTACTGGTAATGGTACGTTATTCTTCGTGTTCAACCTCAACATTTAGCATGATATATATGCAGAGCCTAAGCACCGAGGCTTCGCGTTCATCACTTTTGGATCATCCGCTGATGCTCAGGACGCAATCGACAACATGGATATGAACGAACTCAAAGGCCGTGTGTTGAAAGTCAATCTTGCCCGACCAATGAAGGGGACTTTACAGCCCAATGGCAATAGGGCCAGTGCGTCTCTGTTTTTCTTTTCCATTTGCACTGTATCTGATATCCGCTTGCTATCCCAGTTTGGGAATCGGAGGAATGGTTAAAAGAACATGTAAAACCTCTCGCACAATCTGGCGGTCCGTTCATTTTCATTTTCCTCCCTATTTATCATTCTCATTCTCATTGCGTTCAGGTGTTCAAGGACGGTTAGCTGAAGTTGAAGGAGAAGATGGAGGAGAGAACAAAAGCGATAACGATGCTATGGAGGAGTAACTCTCGCGTTAATGGTGTAGGGATATACCAAAATGGATTTCAGGAGGGAGATAGGCGATACATACACGAAACTGTTGGTCTAAAATATCCGCGTCTGTCGTGGACATGGATATTCAGACCAATAGTTTCTACATAGCCTATCTGGAATCCGTCGGCTGGCGTAGTCGTAAAACGAACTTCTTACTACAGATATGTGTTTACTAGACACTCACAAGTTGTAGAGGTGGCTAGCGCGACGCTCGGACTCTTTCTAGTGGCTGATTGCTTCTAGACTTGACATTGATCGCGCTCTGTCCTCAGGCTGCACAGATGCCTATGTACTCATTCTCATTGCTCAATGTTCACAACTAATGTTTCTATGTTATGATACATTGATCTATTTCCCTTGTGTTTTGAGTTTGGGGGTAGCTACAGGAGCATAGATAGCCAGTCCATTTTGAAAGTTTGTAGTAAGTATACATAAACGAGATTTTACATAAATAAATAAAAATGAATATTATTCCTACCCCGCACTGAGTCACCACGCAAGTTCTCTCACCACACCTTCCTCGCTCTATAAGTCGTTGACTATTAGTATTACTCAATGCGCCCGTCAACTTTGGTACATATCGTAGTGCTAATGACGAGTTTGCGGTCCCAGTATCCCCTATAACAATGCATCGTCTCGTTGGAACAGCATGATCAACCAGCATCAACCGCTCAACCACTGATCGTCGCTTCTCGCTCGAAAAAAATTCCCATGGCTGTCTCCATTTTTCATTGTCAAACCTGGATATTACCTTTCAACCCTTTTCAAGAGAAGATATAGGCCAAAATGTTTGAGGTTGACATGAGAAGTTTTCAATCATGGTAGGACCCCGGGGCTCTGATCCGGATCCTTAAATCATTTCAAGCGGAGGTCTGTCACCAGGATTGGGCGGATCCGAAGCAGATCCCGCTCTGTCAGGAGCTATCCATACTGCGAAATTTCAAGTCCGGTTATCGGTGTGGCTTGGAAGCTCAGAGTTGAGATGTATATCAGCATGCTGAAATAAGGTTATTTTTTTTTGCAATTTTCGTCACCTTTTCTGATTAAACCATTTCAGATATGGGGAAATCAACCCAGGCCAGTACCCAATTGCTAGACTCGTGACCAGCCGTTATATGACAGTTGAAGGAAAACAACCTAGGTCCGGTCACCAGTCTATCCAATTGAGGCGCAGCTTGGGCCCAGGGGTCCTACTAGTTGGGAGACAGATTTGTGCCAGGAACATTTACTTTTCGCAGATTGGAATGAATCCTACTCAGGGTCCGGACACCTCCATGATGCAGAGCCCGACACTAGGTTTCATCTCGCCTTACCGCTTTTCACTGGGTTTTTTTTGGGGGTTCACCAAGCTTTCTCCATCCGCACTTATTTCCTTGAAGCTCTACGCCCTACACCTACATTCTTTTGTTTTAAGTATCTCTGGCGCTCAGGCAACGCTCAGGAGTTCTGTAGATTCTAATCCCACACTCATTTCGATACAATGAATCGAGCTTTCTTTCCTAATAAAGATGCCCTTAACAGTTCTGCAAGTCTTTTACCTGCCAGTAAACAGCCCGCAACGTCAAAACAATTCTTGGAGTTAGAAACAAACGGCGGATTATCAGCAAACCATCCTGTGTGTGAACGTCCATTTCTTTCCCTTTTACCTGCTAAATATGAGATAACTATAGTCTTCATTGTCCAACAAGGTGCCTTCTATCCCTTCATTGCCATTGAATCTGCCTAAAGACAAATTCCAGTACTCTTTTTCGCCATCGCCTGCGACATGGGGTACGCCCCTACTTATGGAAACGCCAGAGGCCGACGATTATCTTCACAATCCTGACCCTCGACGCGATAGAAAGAACGATATTGGCGGGTCTCTATTCACTGCTCGCGGCGCTGGTAACCTGGGATGCCTCACAATCCTATGCTTGGGATGCTTAGCGCTATTGTAAGTTACTATTATAATTCAGCACCTATGCCCTACTGATATAATATGCATTACCCCAGTGCTGGTCAGTACACTGTACGTTACTTTACCGCGAAACGATCAACAGTCTATACTTTTTCAAGGTTACCCATTATACTCACATTTCACGACGAAAAGGTTGTCGAACCAAGGCGGCTTTAACGCGGGAGGTATCAATGGGACGGGACAGATACCCGCTTTCCCAGTAAATTTCGGGCTTGTCGACAAAGATACTCCTCAAGAGCTCTTGCAGAAACAATCATACATGGATGGCTCCCAGATGACTTTGGTGTTCTCAGACGAATTCAACCAAGATGGCCGTACATTTTATCCGGGGGATGATCCTTTCTGGGAGGCTGTTGATTTGCAGTACTGGGGAACAGTAAGTAGCCTGTCACTCTGCGCTGTTTATCTTATAATGAATACTTAATTTGAAAGGATGATTTAGAGTGGTATGATCCTCAGCAAGGTGCCTTTTCAAGTCTATTCCTAATATTGCGATCTAATTATTGCGTCTCATAGCCACTACTAAGGACGGTTACTTGCAGTTAACGATTGAGAAAGTAACCGATGTCATTAACAATCACAACTTGACCTATAAATCGGGCATGGTGAGTTTTATTGGAATAATAATCTGATATCATCAGCGGCTTATCCTGTCGTTAGATTCAATCATGGTAAAGATACTAGATCAAGCGTGATTTCTCTATCGCTGATCGAAGTTTGACAGGAATAAATTTTGCTTTACTGGCGGTTTAATCGAAGGTAAAGTTCTTTACCCTTTTTTATCGTACTCTTTGACTTACGACCATCCGTGGTCCGCCCAGCATCCATTCGCTTACCCGGTTCGAGCGCTGTGAGGTAAGTGCGCTGTGTTGTCCCGCTAGTTACACAGCTTTGACGGCTTTTTTCTTATATAGTGGACTCTGGCCAGCTGTGTAAGTGTTTATTGCCTATTGTGGCTCGTCTGAATGTTAAAATGGCACTGGCATAAGCTGGACGATGGGAAATCTTGGTGCGGCAAATGTTCAGGTGAACTCCCAGAAGATATTGTATTTACCTCTTCTGTTTGCATAATAGGACGTGCTGGATATGGTGCAACTACAGATGGCCTGGTATGTAATTCTACTCAAACCATTGAACTGACTTTAATCCCCCAATGTCCTTTAGTGGCCATACAGCTATGATTCCTGTGACGTTGGTACCCTCCCAAATCAGACATATCCTGGCGCGCAGACGCCAACAGCTGCCTTAATCAACGGCGATCCGCTAGCCAACGGATCATTGGTACGGGACTTGGTTTTTTTGATCGCGCCTTTTGTTAACCCCTGTTCCTCTGTTCCTAGTCATATCTCCCAGGACATCGTCTATGTACGTGGGGGATTGATATCAAGGCCTACTCGTATTGAACGAACTCTTTAGCTGCTTGCACTTGTGCTGGTGAATCCCATCCTGGCCCCGTACGGAAAGACGGAAGTTACGTTGGGCGTTCGGCCCCTGAAATCGATGTTGTCGAGGCGACTGTTATAACCGGGATTGGATACGTATGGTTTATTACCTCTATGGCCAACGGACCAACTAACCTCGCTATTAGGCTTCATTATCGGCTCAATTTGCTCCTTTTGATGTATGTTAAATTTAAAGTGCTGATTTCTTTCCTGGCCTTCAGCTGATAAGAATTTATCAGGCAGGCTATAAGGCTAATTACAACAATCAGACTACCATCATCTACGACCCACAGCGAACTTCAATGAACACTTATCTTGGAGGTATGTCATGGCCGATTCCCTGTCCTTTATATTTCTTCATCGTTTATTGCAGGTCGCTATCAACAGGCTAGCAGTGGACTCGGCCTGACGAACCAAAGTTGTTATGAACTTACTGGGGGTTGTTTTGCACTTTACGGGTTCGAGTACAAACCAGGGTAGGCTTGCTGTTGCCCTCCATGCATAGTGATTTACAAAGCATCATAGATTCGACAATGCATATATCACCTGGATTAATGAAGTCCAGGCATGGACTCTCTATTCGACAGCATTGGGACCAGATTCTGCTGTCGAGATTAACCAACGGATAATATCCCTTGAACCCATGGTGATTCTTCCTCTCTTGGAATAATCCTGGAAATCCAAGTGCTAATATATCCATTTCCACAGTACATGATCGCCAATCTAGGAATCTCTGAAGGGTTCGGCGAAGTTGACACAGCAAATCTTCAATTCCCGACAACTATGCTAGTAGATTATATCAGGATTTACCAACGCTCAGATTCTATAAACATCGGCTGTGATCCTACCGACTTCCCTACTGCTCAATATATTAACACGTACGTTTTTACCGTCCCAACCGCTCTACCCAACGTCATTATTTTATTTTTTACAGGTATATGGAGGCTTATACCAACCCCAACTTAACGACTTGGGCTCAGTTCAAGCAACCTTGGCCCAAAAATAACATGAATGGGGGATGTTAGCACTGGTCTGGATTACATTTATTTATTTTCTCTTCTGGTTTCTGGTTCTCTGTGTAGGTACCACTTCCGGGTTGTTGTTTTTCTGTCCTTTCTGGGTATTTTATCTCTATGTGTTATGGTGTAGGCCCTCCTTTGCGTACTTTTCTTTGTATACCGGTTGTTTTATTTGCGTTGTTGATGTTCTAAATATATTTTTGAAAACTCGTAGATATTTGGATACGAGAGCCAGTTGTGGGTCAAGCACCAGCCTGGATTAACCTCCGTCTTACGTAATGCGATCGTGGTTTGTCTTATTGTCTAGTGGCTTTCTCAACAGTTGTGACTGAGCTTGAGAAATCCATGGATGTCGTGCGTTCAGATTCCTCGCTATTTTGGTTTACAATTAATAAACATCTATAGGACTCGACTCAACATACGCGAAACTCGCCCCTCATCAGCTATTTCGATGTCACAAACCAGTTTCCGTGGCAGGAACCTCGAGCCGAACAAATTCGACACCGACGAACACTAATGTACAATACCCTCATCTTCGATATCCTTTTGACCTCTGGAGGCATTCGTGAACCATACCTGCTTTTTCCTCCCGAAGATGTGGAGTCATTGCAAAAATTGTTGGATGCGATCCAGAACTCAACTTATGATACCCTGAAAAAAGATTGCCTTGTTTATTTTCTATTGAAGTGGCATCAGGATGGTAGAGAGAAAGGGTTTCAACAGCAACGATGCATACCGCCTCAATTTGCTGCCCTTGCGGATGCGTATTGGCACCTGGACACGGGTATAAATGTTCCAGTATGTGCATGCTTCTTTTTTGTATCTTCAAGGAGAGACCCTCATACCACTTGTCTTGTGAAACAGCGAGCGGTTGCTATACTCTCGGACTGTCGACTGAATAGAGACCACACGTCCAAGATAATGGTCGCCCTGTCAAATTCGCCTGATTCAGAGGCACTCATCCGACGATATGTCCAAACAGCAAAGCCGCCACTTGTGGAGCCTCTAGATCTTGAAATGTATACATTGGCGCTTGCAGATTCAAGTATCCTGGATGCTTGGCACTATACTCGTACTTTCAGCGAAACAGATGAGATGCGTCCCCGGTTGTTTAAAAAGATGTTGGAATGGGCTGTTACCCGTAAGTTTCCTCAACTCTTATTGGGTAGATGACTCTTGACACCGACTTTTCCGAACTCCCAGCGAATCCTCGCTCAGCAGCTTTGGCACAACTTGTTACCTTGCCGCTGTCCACCTTCGAAGAATCCGTTTTGAACGACTTTGTCCAAAAGCCACCGTCAGACCTCAAATTTTCAGCTGTGGCAGTACTGCAGGATCTCATTTGTGTCCGTCTCATTCAAGGGGGGCGATACACTGAGGCCGTCAAATTGGACCGCCAATTCATATCCACGACCTCACCTAAAAATCTCAAAATGACCCATGACAGAACGAAGATGGTCCACGACGTCTATGCAGCACTCCCCTCCGTAGAACGCGCTTTACTTGACCTTGAACTGGATCCAAGTTCTCCAACAAAACCCCAACTTGTTCCGAAAAATGTTTCCCCAGATAAACGTAAACCCGTCCCACACGAATCACAGGATAGCCCGTTGTCTCAATCTTGGGAGGATGTTCGAATGCCAGATGCTTTGGTCAACAAATCTACACCACTGCGCGAAGTTCGAGTACCAGTTACCCCGTTGTCAATGCCTCGTTTCGGGGGTCCTAGTCTGCAGACCCCGATAGCTGCGCCCATCCTTCCTGTCAACATTAATAGCATGGCTAGTAGTAGTGCATTGACGCCAAGGAAGAGTCTTCCTCTTGCCGCTTCAGCTCAGGCACGGCCATCTATGAGCGGAGTTGGCACCCGAATGCTTTTTACCAGCAATGCTGCCATCGCTTCACCCGTCAGCGGCATAAAATTCTCCAAAGATACCACAGCTTCATCACCTGGCCCAGGACATGGATTTGTTTCTGCCACAAGGCAGCAAAACGCGTTTTACCAACCGCCTACCACAAAATCAAATGGAGTCAAGAGACCTTTCGAAGAAACAACACAAAGCCCTGAACGCCCCGAACGCCCCGAACGCCCTGATATATCCACGAATGATGCGGATGTTGTTATGGCCGTTGAGCAAGAAAGCGATCGTCCTGAAAGGTCCTCTAAGCGTGGCCAAAAGGGTCGTGTAGCCGAACAAAAGGACAAGGCGCAGGAATCAGAACATGAAGATGAAAATACTCTCCAGTTTTCGGTCTTCAAAGGACGTGATGACCATTCTTCACCTGAACCGCCATCCAGAAGAAAAATTATCCCGAAATCGCCTCCAGGTTCATATGTCTCAGATGACGATGATGCGATGGATGCAGACCACGACGAACCCAGAAAGACCACCAGATCTCGCGGTTCACGGCCTACTCGTTCCTCCAAACCACAAGCCATTTCTAAACCACCTGCGAAGAAAGCCAGACAAGTGAAGAATCAAGAGACAAGAATGAATATTCCTGGTTCTCTAATGGACGATGACGACGAACTGGAGGAGGAAGAGGATCATGTCGCCCCGTTACGTGCACCATCTCCTCCTAGACGAGCCGTTCGTAAAGCTCGTTCTTCAGTGTCGGTAGACATGGATGAAGAGGGCATTCAGACTAGACGGCGGTCCTCCAGGTTAACAACCACAGGTACTGCCTATGGCAGTGCTCATAGTGGCTCTCCTGAACCTCCTGTTGCCGTGAGGACGAAAAAGGGGACACGAGGTGGTGCTAAGAAGAAACGGTAGTTCCTCCTCTCGTGACTTAAAACCCTATGCATGATATTTCTCTCTATCTCATCTACACATTTATCCTGTTCTTTATATAATAATAACTGAGTCCTTGGTCGGATACAACAAGATTGCCAAAAGGCAGAGCTTGAAAATTGTTTCGGCAACAAACCAGCCGCCGCCAAGCGTAGTCGGGCTTCGAATATTGCTAGAAAGGGGGGTTTCTAAATAGAATAAGGTAACTGTCGCGTCTTGGAGTCAATGAAAGTAGAGGTGCAATATTATGTTACAATGAGACGAATGTGCAAGAGATCCGTAGGTACGAATATCTTGTCTGTGCCTATAGGGCTTGCCCGGGCTCCTCGAATTTGGATCTCAGAAGGCGAAAGGGATTAGCCTGCACGTGGTCCCAATCGCGCCGGAAGATTTTGCCAGAGCCTGAGCTGGGCGTGGTTTTCCGGGAGAGATTAGATTGGCCTGAGATAGCGGCCCAATCGTTTGATCCAAAAAGGTTCAGAAATGATCTGAAGAGGAGTCCGAGCAAGACCTGAGCGTCAGGTGAGCTCGATTGTGGCGAACAAGTGCCGAAATCAACCAGCTGTACCGGACGCTGAAGGGGATGGAGGGTGGGTCAAAAAATGTTCTGAGGATGGATAAAACTCTTTTTCCGCGTCAGAACCAGGTCCAATGCGATAAAGAAAGGCGTTCGTAATCGCAAGCAAATCTTTTCATATTTGTGTATGTAATTTACAGATGAAGAAGCTAGGATGTGGTTCTGACGCTGAACGTTACCTTATCCGATAATGAGCTAGCCCTCGTTCCTCGGGCTTGCTCATCGCGGAATTATCCGAAACTTTCTCTGTGTAGCTCAAGTAACAAAATTTCAGGCGGAGATTCAATATTCAACTCCACTGGCAAGAGATGTCGCAGCAAGGTCACGTGCACACAGTGTGACACATTCTAAAAAGGCAATTTTGCAGTCAATATGACTGAAAGCCACTTTAAACACCTTCATCAATGAGTTATTAAAGATCAGGTCAATATAAATTGTAGAAAATAGCCCTAGTTAGCGAAATTCCTTTGTAGTTTTATTTTAGTCCCAGAGATAAAGATGGAATCTCCACAGTACTTGAGAGATTGCACTAATTATCTCTTTGAAGTCACTCATCAACCTCACCTCCAGCTATGGGACAGAAGCGAAAAGCCTCTAAAGCACATATAGGAAACTTACAAGTTGCGAGAGGGTCATTACCAGACAAAAGGTGGAAATCCACCCCAGCAGAATCAGATTTATCGGATGGGAGAACATCTGACGACGAGATTGTACATCTTAACTCTTTTAAAACCCACCAAAACTGCTACATAATATCCCAAATGGACAGCAGGAGCGATGAGGATATACCAAAGGCCATCGCGTGGGTAGTTAGGCAGTTGCTGCTGTTGTTTGACATTCCGAGGGAAATTCCTCATGATCAAGCCTTCCGATAAGCACGAGAATTCGCAGGCATGTCAAGAGTGATAATGTGAAGAGTTCCTATTGAACGGATTCATCGATTTTACTTGTGAGCCGCGATAACCAGGCATTTGAAATTAATTTCCCGATATATTCGAAGGGCTGTGTCACAGGTAGTCACGGCACATGACCTTGCTGACCTTACCTCCTCCAATGACCAACCACTGAATATTTGAATCATCATGATGGCCCTGGGTATATGGGCCGCTACCCTCATCCCCCGTCCCCCATACTCTCTGACTCAAGTGGGTTCAATTCTATTAATGATGCTCACTGGTTCACTAAATCCAACTGTGAAGAATCTACGCTAAAGCAACTCCTCCAGTCCCATTTTACAAGACAAGAAGAAACAGATGCAAAGAATCATGCTGTAATATCAACAAAGCTGCATGATGTAAATCAAACTCTACAATCGATGCAGGCGACACTCTTAGCAATGCAGGAAACCTTGAGGGAATCGGTATTGCGTCGGGAACAACACCTCAACACACAGGCTGCACTTCTTCAACACCTTTCATCCAGGTAAGTTTTTTCAATTCTAAATTTTAAATTTTCTAAATACTTTGGCAGGACTTCTTCGAACTGTGGCTGAGAATACCGGGTCTTGGCCGGGTTCAACGTTAATCAGGGCTTGTTGGCGATCATACTTAGGACTTCTGACAGGTAATAGAGGTCGCATTATAGACACATGCAAACAAAGGATTTTTCTGCCAAACGCGTGTTTGACGCTTGTTCGTATGACGAACTGAGGTCCTGGTTATGGCGCCAACGCATGGTAAGTAGGGGTACGAGGAATATTGAAATCAAGAAAGTCTTTGTTACTAATAGGCCTTTAGAACATTAACGAATGGTGTCGGTTCAGAGTGCATAGTCGTTCAACGTTCAACATTTTTCTAGTCATCTTCTGGAATTACAACTCTGGATATTGGGTCTGTATCTTAGGCCGAGAAGGGATGACTCTGAACACCCTTCACAGATTTTACCCAATGAGTGGTCGAACATGAGGTGCTAAAATTATCGGCACTAAGTTGTTTTCTTATTTTGGCTTATCTTGTGCTTAGCAAGCAATTTGACGCTTGAACCCGCTGGAACCTGGACCTACATATCTCCCTAGGTAGTTGGTACCGGCCCCACGTCGATGCCCTAAAACTCCCTTAATGTCTATGGATCACCAGTCGAAAAGCCATCGAAACACGAGACAATATGTATCCAGGCCGATTATGATGGAGTCTGGGCGCGATTTCAACGTCTATGGTGGAATATTTAATCAGATCAACGACTCTGATGGCCAGGGCTTAGGTGCTCTCGTTTTTCCCTCGCACGACGCCTTCATGACTCGCTGACTTGTTGGACGTGTCAGGAATTCATATCTTATCCAGAATGATCGCAACAGATGCTATCCATGACGCTAGCGAGAGGTATCCACCTCCCAATGTACACCCAGGCACTCGTAGAAATATCTTGAAGACTCTCACAGACTGGATCAAAAATCCCGATCCGGAATGTTGGATTTTCTGGCTTCATGGATCAGCAGGTGTTGGGAAATCCGCCATCCTACAGGCCCTTGCCGAGCTTCTCTCGTCGCCAAAGGGCCCTGTCGTAGGAAGCTTCTTCTTTGGTACAGGGCAGGGCAAGCGAGGATCCGGCGACTACCTCTTCTCCACTCTTGCATACCAACTCGCTATCAATGTGAATGGCCTACGCGCTTATGTCGATGAAGTCATGCAACGCAACCCTTCCCTACCGACTAAATCTATGGAGGTTCAACTCCGTACCCTAATTATCGAGCCCTTTCAACGACTAGAAACTCGTCCTAGTCATATACAGACTGTCATTGTCGATGGATTGAACGAGTGTCTGGGGGATGAAACCCAGGAGTCAATTATACAACTCATCGACGATGCTTTGAACGAGCACAAACTACCTTTACGCTTTCTCATCACCAGCCGCCCCGAACCCCATATCCGCGATGTCTTTGATAGCCCTAGCCTGTGCCGTATAAGCAATCGGCTGATGCTTCACGATGACCTTTTGGCTAGGGATGACATCGAAAAATATCTCCAAGATGGATTTGCAGACATCTGTCGTAAATCACGTTTCACGGTACACTTTGAAATGCCATGGCCCGGAAAGGACGTGATTGACATCCTTGCACGGCATGCCTGTGGTCAGTTTATATACGCGGCAACGGTACTGAAATTCGTAGCGCAGAAATATGCTCACCCTATCAAACAACTCGAAGTTGTCTTACATCCCCATCCTTCAAGACCGAAAGCATTTTCGGAACTTGATTTCCTATACTCTCAAATTCTTTCAACACATCCAGACCCGGACACCCTGGTTTGGGTACTCAGCACCATCCTTGCCTTTAAGTCTCCACAACCCGCAATTGTCATCGAAGAAATCCTTGAGATGGAAGAGGGCGAGGTTCTGGTTGTGTTGCAGGGTCTTCACTCGTTACTGGAAGTCTCTTACTCCGATGATAGATCGCAATCAAGTTCATCCAGCCCATCCATCCGCATTCTACATGCTTCGTTTTGTGACTATTTATTGGACAGGAACCGATCTGGAGCATTTCACATCGATGAAACGACTCTGGATGCTCATCTATCTACTTCCATTTTCTCTATGACTTCAAATTGGATCTTCAAGTCATCAAAAACGACTCCGAATACCAAATCCAACGGTTTTAGGGATGGCCCTTCATATAAGCCAGATCTCCGCACTCAAAGATATATCTCACGTTATCTGGCTACACACCTTGAGAACCTCCACGATTGTGTCGGATTAAACAAGGTTGCTGTCGAATTCGAACAACAAGTTCCGAATAAGCTTGAAGATGCCTCAAGTGTATCATTCAACTTTTTTTACAGTCTGATTGAACCACTTTCAGTAGGTCAGCTCTGTTCCTCCCGACTCTTCAGAGGAACTAATCGGGTTCTTGATTCTGTAGAAGGTGATATCTGGCATGAAAGGTCAAAAGTTGGGCGAGGAATTCTTGAAAGTCCGGCAGAAGTATGTCACTGCCCTCCATGTCTGTTACAGATCAGTTCTATCTTCAGGCAATTTGGATACACTCCTGGCCAGTGGATTCCCCGTCATCAAACGGTACCTTATTCTGGCATATATCTGTAGGTTAGAGCGTCAAAGCGTTTCTAGTACTATTGGAGGAAAGGAGAGTTTCATGGATTTACTATCATATAACCGTATCCGACTGTCACTGCCCCATGTCGTCGAGTTTCTCACAGATAAGGAGAGTGCTGGGGTACATTATTGTGACCCAATGGTCCCTCACTTTGTGCTGTGTCACAACATTATCTCCAGCGTGTTTCTATCAAGTTGGCAAGACATTTCCGAGTGAGTTCAGTCTCTTTGATTTTTCCGTTTATCGGAATCCTGAGTTGATACCCACCACCTGAAGGTTGACTGTAAAAGATTTTCGGTCCATTGACTTTGATGTCAAGCGGTTCTTTGGCTATCTTCTCAATGCCCCTTACGATAATAATGTGCTTGACGTTCAGCATACTGTCAGTTTGCTCGATCATTTGGACAGGATTGAATATTATGATCCCAAATGGCCCTACCTTTATCGTGGAGAGAGGATAAGGCTCGTCTGGACAGCAATCAAGGAACTGCTTCTTTGGCTTCTGAAGCGGAAACACGTAAGTTTTTTTTGTTGAGTTCCTTTTGGGACTGCATTTTTTTTTCAATTAGAAAAATACAAGTGATTAATCCTTTTTTATATATAAAGGATTTATGTGACATTCTTGCCAAACGTTGTTCACAGTTATTTGACAAAATTCTACGCCAGGTCCTTTGCCTTCTGTCCACTAAAACAGAGTCTGGTTTGATTCATTTCGTTACCCTTCTTGAACCTTTCCGGTCATTTGAAATTGGGGATTCAGATATAACGCGATGCTTCTCCAAGGCTCAGGAAAATTTCCTATCTGACCAACAACCAGCCGCAGCAGCGCCTATACTGGAATCAGCAATCCCAGTCCGGCTTTGTAGCGATTTACTGCTTCTTGAGCTTCACACTTTTGAACTCGAAGAATACTTCACAGATGTCGACCGTGCGGGAAACTTCTACATTGATGCTTCTGCTTACTTCAACCAACTCTTTGATATGTGTGTGAAATGGAAGAATTCAAGTTTTGCAGGGATCGGTGATAACTATTGGGAGTAAGCGATGTGCAATTCATTAATCTGTTGGAATAACTAACTCATTTTTTTGAAAATCCACACAGCTCCCTGCAGAAGCGGAAAAAGCACTACAATTTGGTCGCCACCTGTATATCATATCTTGTCCGTGCCCAAGTTACAACAAATAAGGAACTGTATGCCAGTCTCGGACCGGTTCCTACATGGAGAGCATTACAGACGGCCGAGCGATGTACCAGAATTCTGCAGTTGTTAAAGGTGATTACAGTTCCCTTACCTTGAGCGCTCTGATTTATGAAATAGTCAAGGCATCGCCACCTGCTCTATACAGTGCTTGGGAAGAGGAGTTGAAAATACTGTCTTAAATAACTCTTAATAGCTCATCTGCTGCTACCAGCAGATTTACACAACTACCTACATAATTTTTACCCTCCATAATTTCACGCAAAGTCAAAACATCATCACATCATTAAGTTTTTGAGTATGTACATAACCTTTTCCATGTCTCGAAAATATCTAATACCCACTCCCTCCGGCGCCATTAACCTATCAAAAGAAAATGAAATGACATCAGTCTTCATGAAATAACCAAGGAAAAATAAGACCAATGCTAGCCAGACGAACCTATCCAGGACCGTCGAAATCTTTGGTTGAAGATTAATCATGTCGTATTTACCTTATCTTTAAGAGAAGAGATAAACTGTTGGTAACTCGGTAACACATCCGCACGATCTTGGATGAGCATACTCAGAGCCCAAAGTCTGAGAGGGGGTTCGCCATCTTCTTTCACGATATAAAGATGGGGATAGTAGACGCCCCGACGCATCTCCCGAATCTTCTGAACCACAGCGTTGACACGTTGAGAGAATGGGTTATCCAGAGGGCGCAGGGTTGTCTATAAGTTTTTTGAGAAAAATCGATGAATATAAATTTCATGTTACATACCTTCCCTCCGCGGAGGACATCGTAACTTGGCAGATCAAACACATCCTGAATAAGCTGGGGAACTGCATCGCGTCCAACCCACAGGAATATAGTCTGTCCGTCTTCAACCAGGAACAAACCATGTCTTTCCAGTCTTTCAGATGTCAGGGGAAGCGCAGGTGGTAGAATGACACCATTTTCACCGATGGTCCCAGCCTTGACAGAGATGTAAGTTGGTGAAAAAATCTATTACTCAAAAAACTTACTTCAGGGGGCATATTATGCAATGAGTAGAATGTCGGATAGATATAAGGGATTAGAAGTTGTGAAGGCAGAGATGTCAGGAGAGCCTGAGAGTAAGCCCGGATATCAGGAGGGATCTGTGCACTTTGTCGAATTCCAACCTGGGAAAAATTAGTCAATGTGAATACCAAGCTAAGCATAACAATCAAACTCACGTTCTTCAGAAGTCCAAGTATAAGAACAGGCAACATCTTCATGTTATCCGAAATCGCCAATTGCGCACTAGCTCCTGCACCACTGGAAGTCATGCTCATCTTGTATGATACCAAGAGCTCGACAAGTTTTTGGAACACATAATCTCGACTGTCTTCCAACTTGTTGGTCAACGACCGTTCAACAGCCTTATTAGCGAGGAAAGTGGCGATAGCGACCTGATCAGCCGATGCAAACACCTCCGAGAGGTTAGTAGTTGTTGGCAGGGCAAGCGTGATGACACGAATACGTCGTTCACCTATTTTAGACATGAACACCATCTTTATGACAAGGAGGAAAAATACCCACCGTAACATGTAGTATGCAACACGGCGGTTTGGAAAACAACGAAAGGGGTGGTGATGGCCTCTTCGATCTGAACTTCAATAGCATAAGACTGGTCCTGGGGGACAGCAGGCATTGCCAAAAGGTCCGTAGACCGGACGAAGAAGTTACCATGGAAGGACGCCATACGAAGGCCTGCAAATTCAAAATCCTCAGCGATTGATAAAGAAAAACATCCAAGATCTTACCGCGAGATGCACGAACACGCATAACAGCTTCCAACATGATGGGGGTTGCCAACACTGCTCCAAATTCATGTGCAAACTTCATAGCATCTTCAGTTCGACCAGCATTGAATGCAGGGTAATAATAGGTTTGACCCGAGGTGTAATGAGGCAAACAGGCTAAAAAAGAAAGATATGGTCAACCGAGGCTTGAAAGAGGTTTCTATGAAGTGTGATTACCAAGGGTAGCGACGTCTTGATAAGCAGGACTGAAGAGGAACATGTCGACTGAGACCTGCGTTCTCGAGCACTCGATAGCAAAAGTCTTGTAGAACGGTGAGGCCGCTTGCAGCAATCCAGATTCCTAAATCCGTTCATCACTGAAAGATAAAAGGTAGAACATAGAGCTTACCTTGGAAGTGCCCAAGATTTTAGGATCTTCTCTGTTTTTTAATGCACCGGCGCCCACAGAAGGGAGAGCCGAAGATAGGACAATGATTTTTCCGCCAATAGGCGCCTATGCGGCCCAGCCAGTTAACTTAATGTTAGATAGCATGGGCTGAAGATACCAACCATGAGCTTGAAGCCGGCTTGCAAAGCAGGTCCCATTGCGCTGCCGATGATACCGTTGTCCTGGAACATATCCCCAATTCTGCCAAGGAGAGCTTCCAGAGAGGCACGTGATTCAGCAATGTTCACAAGCAAGTCGTTAGGCTTAGGTAAAAAAACATCTTCGATGTCGGAAACAACCAGCATGGTGGATTCCGTGGTGCCAGTCTGAAAGGTCAGAATAAGAAAGCCGGAAGAGAAGAATGGAAGAGAAAACATACAGGCATAGAAAAGAAATAGAGGGAGACATCGTAGCAGATGATGGCAACTTTTGTTCTTTCATCTTCATCAGGAATGCGATCAAGATTCTCCAGAATGGTCCTGGTGGCAGTAGCAACCATGCCTGAAACCGAGGCTATGAGCAAACAAAAAGATACTATTGAGAGTACAGCAAGTTACCAGATTGGACGGCCGTATGACTGACGTCAATTAAGAAAATGTAGACAGCTGGCTGTGGCGGGCGAACCATGTACTCTGTTGGCGCCACGAATTCGATGCAGGATTGATTGAGCTCTGCACGTGCCCAACGATCGCCTGGTTGGTTGCGCACTTGATCCCAGTCGAAAAGTTGAGGAACTTCATTGGTCATATTGCACATACAGCATCTCCACCTAAAATATGATGAGAAAAATACGACACATAAAAACATCCAAGACGTACCGATTCCCCCCATCGATGAATTGGACGTAGGGATTGATATAAGTTCTGCAGCGGCGGCAACGAGCAATGACAGTGTCCGTTACGAGAGGAACTTGTTCTTCTCCCTCATTTAATGACCGATAAGGAGTGATAACGAGAGCCAAGGGAAGTTTGGATTTGCTCAAAAGTGATGATGTCGTCGGTATCGCATTGATAGTAGATCTGAGATAACTGGGATCGGCGTTTGCAGTAGGTGAGGGCGATACACAAGAATTGGGGGGCAGACGAATTTCAGGTGGTGGCCGTTGAAGATCGCGTGGTTCGGGCGGTGACGTGAGGAGATTGGTGGTGTAAAGTTGGAATTGTTTCTGGCCCATTCCCATTTGTCCAAACTGATTGGCGAGAGCGTCAACTGGGGGTTGCCCATACTGGGGTTGTTGGTTGAATGCGGGTGCGTTGATGTACTCTGGTTCACTTTGTGAATAGTAGGAGGGTTGTTGACCAGGAGGGGCAGGTTGCTGAACTTGTTGCGCAGCGAATTGGTTCTCAGCAGCTAGGCCAGGGGTGAATAATTGTCCACTCTGTGGCTGAGCTGGGAGACCGGCCCCGGCAGTAGTATAAGTCGGATCAAGAACAGCGGTATCACCAGCATAGTATGCTTGAGTTTGGCCAGGGGCATACTGACGACGTTTCCCATGGTGCTGAGTGGGAGGCGGTTCGCTTGACGCTGCATCTACAAGGCCAGCTGATTCGTGTGTAGGTGGCTCCCATTGCGTATGACCTGACGCCGTTTCTATAGCGCAACGAATCAGTTAAGCTACTTTAACTTGCTGTGAAATCATTGGGGCTGACCGATGAAGAGGTATCTCTGATGAGTTTGGTCCCTGAGATGGATTTAGGGCGATTTTTTTTTACAACATGAATATCTCTAGTGAAACTAACCATTCTTCTACCCATCCTGGGGGCAATTGTTCTGCAGCAGTAGCCATATATAAAAGTCAGCGATGGAAAAAAAGTCGAAGATATTCCCGAATTTATATCCGGTTACGTCTGGCCACGTCCTCAATGCAACAACAAACACGTTGCAGCCAAATAACACCATCTTCATCATGTTCTTGAACACATTCTAATAGTCAATTTGAGCCTTGTTCTGTAAACGATAAAAAATCACACACACAACTCGAAGTCAGATTTGCACCGAATGCATGTGTGAATCTACGACTGACATATTTACGTACGTTTGTACGTTTGTACGTTGATTCGCTGAATTGTTGAACAAGGGCAAGCCAATATTATAGCTTTTGTAATTGATGATGGTAACTTAGTGCAAGTGGGAGATGCACTTGTCTCCGTTGCCAAGGTTGGGCTCTTATTTAATTGTCTAATCCTTCTCGATTTGGTCGTTCTACGACTTGCCCCAGAGAACTCACAACAGCTTGTGGAATCGATATCATTGACCTGGTCGCTAACATCTTTGACCTTGACCTCTACACCCACCATTCCGCTTGTTCAAAATTGACAATACGACAAGCACAAAGACTTATCCCAAGTGCAGATTCAACGACTTTCTAACATGGCAGAGACATCGGCGGTCGATGGTCGAACTCGAGAGGAGGGACGGGTCCCTGGGAGTTCGATGCACGAGTCCGAGTCGCAATTAGATAACGTTTCAGAGGATTCATTCGGGAGCAACTTCGGCGACCACGCGACGCCAGATGAGGAAGACTTGGCTACGAGTACGGATGTCGACTCGGACGTCGGGCCAGATTCACCACCTCCCGTCTACCCTGATAATGAGTACCCTCAAACCACGTTCACCAACATGGATTTGAAGTCCTCACCACCACCCGTGGTACTTCAATATACACCAACGACATCCACCGAACCTACCTTGAATGCGAACTCTTCAAGTCCATCCAGCCCATTGATTCGGATGTGTGTTGTACGTGGACTCAATTGCAACTAAATATTGATACCAATCAATTGATATCTTAGGTCTGCAAACTTGCACCTGCCTATAGTAAAAGTGGAGTGTCCTATCCGACCTGCGGGCTTACATGCGCTTCCAAAATGCAAAATGTTATCATGACTAGTCCAAACAGGACCCTACCTGAACTTCAGAGTCCTCCGCAATACACTAGTATAGCACCATCGTCTGCATCTCAAAGCGAGTTTAGCTATTCCGCGAAACAGGGCAGTGTCAATGGGAGTCGTCATCACCGCCCCAGACAAGTTGATAACCCTTGCGTCGTATGTTTCTTGTCACCTTGAAAGATACTCTCCTCACATTCTATAATACAGGTATGTCGTAGGAAACCCTGTCGTGATGCCGGATATGTCACATGTGGGATGAAATGCGCGGAGAAGTTGTGTAGTCGGGGAAACTCTAACCCGCACATGTGTGATGTGCGTGTTTTCTTGGAGTTTTTCTATCAAAATCAATAACGATCGTGTTTCTTAGTATTGCCATCGTCGACCCAAAGCTGATGGTTATAATCAATGTGGCAAAACCTGTGGCGAAAATGCTAATAGGGCCTGTCTGTTGTGTAGATGCCGACCTAGGTTTGGCCGATATCATCTTTGCGGAAGAACGTGCAAAAAGATTGCGTCGAAATGGACACCACTTATTCTTGAAGCCCCACCCGGTCATGCTACCTATAACGAGGGTAAATTCCAACGATATAAGTATCTGACACTTTGTCTGACTACTTTTCTGAACTTCAAAGTTGAAAAAAGGTTCAAGCGCGCCTGGAACGGCGGCGGTGGACCATGCCCGCCCATCAAGAAGATTTACAAAATAATCGAGAACAAGTCTTTCCTCGCTTCATACGATCGATACAAGTTCGTGCGATCTAGTTGATAAGATCTCCTAGAGGGAGTCTGACTCACTCATGCTATTCCAATAGAAAAACGATTGGAAATGAAGTATTCCGCTACCATGGAGCCAAGCGAGGATGTACTCTCGGATCGCAAGGAAATATGCGACTCTGTTCCTCTACCGCTTGTGCATTGTGTTCTATACTACGAACATCGTTCAATGTTAACCTCGCAAGTCCATCTGGAGCGTAAGTCCCTTTTATCGTTTTTTATTTCATGTTAATTCAATTAGAATAGCTTCGGCCCCGGCGTCTATACCTCATCTGCAGCGAACAAGTAAGATTTCAGTCTAACATTCACTGTGGCTTTCCGCTTATCTCCGTGACCAACAGAGCTTATAGTTACACGGACGGAGGTACAGGCGCCATCATCCTGACCAAGGTGGTGTTGGGCACTGCATACACTGTTCGAGGATGGAACCAAGTCATGGCATGCCCTGCGGGCTACAACTCAGTGAGACTCCTTCAATGTTATGGTAGTAGGAAGGAATTGATTCAGACTTTTTTGGTCTAGGTTGTCTTCGACCGCCAAAACGGGGCGCTTAATGAGACCATTGTTTATACCAACGACGCCGTCAGGCCTGTATTCTTGATCATCTTCCAGTGATAGTCTCTTCTTTCAATGTTCTCGATGCGGACTGTGCTATTGTTTACTTTTGACTGAGATATATGAAATGTTATTGTACGTTGTAAATAATCCTTGGAATCCTCCGAGCCCAATGCATTTTTATTATTATGAAAGTTAGCATTGCAAGTCGAAACCACGTTGCCTTGTCAGTCTGCGTAGTACCTCAAGTAAACCTCGAGCTATCAGTCCGGCCCGTCGATGATCATCGATGATCGCTGCTGCTCAAAGATTGCTCAAAAATCGAGAAAAAGAGAGACTACAATTATCTAAGACCTTCAAGCGCTGTTTTCATCCGTGACAAATGTTTATTGTCCTTCATGGGCCATAGAGGCCGCAATCCGGCCAAAGCGCTGTAAATATGTGGCGAGTATATAAACCAAACAGCCGAGGGATCTGATTTTAGATGCCTCAACTTTCAACCCCCCCCCACCACATCTGTAATATAGATTTAGGGCGATTTCTTTTACAACATGAATGTCTCCAGTGAAACTAACCATTCTTCTACCCATCCTGGGGGTAAATTTTCTGCAGCAGTGGCCATATATAAAAGTCAGCGATGGAAAAAAAGTCGAAGAATTTATATTCGGTTACATAGGCTGGCACGTCCTCAATGTAACAATAAACACGTTGCAGTCAAATAACACCATCTTCATCATGTTCTTGAACACGTACCTTTACATTCTAATAGACTTCATTTGAGCCTTTTTCCAGTTGTACGGGAATCCCACAACTATAATTTGTGCAAACGATAAAGAATCACACACACTCTCTGAGTCCCTTGGTTGACGGACTCGAAGTCAGATTTGCACATGAATACTGAATGCATGTGTGAGTGTCTAAGACTGACATATTTACGTACGTTTGAACGTCGAGAATTGTTGAACATGGGCTTATGTAATTGATGATGGTAACTTAGTGCAAGTGAGAGAAGCTTCTCTCCGTTGCCAAGGTTGGGCGCTTATTTAATTGCCTAATCCTTATCGATTTGGCCATTCTACGGCTTGCCCCCAGAGAACTCTCAACAGCTTGTGGAATCGATATCATTGACCTGGTCGCTAACATCTTTGGCCTTGACCTCTACCCACTATTCCGCTTGTTCAAAACTGACAATACGACAAGCACAAAGACTTATCCCAAGTGCAGACTCAACGACTTTCTAACATGGCAAAGATATCGGCGGTCGATGATCAAGCTCGAGAGGAAGGACAGGTCCCTGGGAGTTCGATACACGAGTCCGAATCGCAATTAGATGACGATGATAACGTTTCAGAGGATTCATTCGGGAGCGACTTTGGCGACTACGCAACGCCAGATGAGGAAGACTTGGCTACGAGTACGGATGTCGACTCGGACGTCGAGCCAGATGTCGAGCCAGATTCACCACCTCCCGTCTACCCTGATGATGAGTACCCTCAAACCACGTTCACCAACATGGATTTGAAGTCCCCACCACCACCCGTGGTACTTCAATATACACCAACGACATCCACCGAACCTACCTTGAATGCGAACTCTTCAAGTCCATCTAGCCCATCGATTCGGATGTGTGTTGTACGTGGACTCAATTGCAACCAAATATTGATACCAATCAATTGATATCTTACTATAGGTCTGCAAACTTGCACCTGCCTACAGTAAAAGTGGAGTCTCCTATCCGACCTGCGGGCTTACATGCGCTTCCAAAATGCAAAATGTTCCTCAGGCCACCGCAAACAGGTTCCTACCTGAACCTCAAAGTCCTCCGCAATACACTAGTATAGCACCATCGTCTGCATCTCAAAGCGAGTTTAGCTACTCCGCGAAACAGGGCAGTGTCAAGGGGAGTCGAACACATGGCAGCGCCAGTCAGATAAAGATGTGTGACGTGAGTCAGGTTCTTGACTCTGTTGATGAATTTCAACAACTTGTTCGTCAGGTATGCCATGTCCGCCCCCGAGTTCAAAAAGCAGGCAAGATCTACCCTACTTGTGGGTTAACATGCGCCGCTATCTTATTGGACAGCCCGAGTTCAAGAGGGAATGCCATTCCAACGTTAGACCCACTTTTGTCATCATATCAGAACCTGTCTTTGTCAGATCACAGTCCAAGCAATTCAAGTTACTACTCTCCCCAGCAGCCATCACGGCGATATAGACATGACTCCCGCGGTCAACACAGGTCTCATGGTCAGGCCCGATCACATAGGGGAAGTACAAGGACACAGATTGCCACGAATACTGGTCACCATCGCCCCAGAAAAGTTCACAACCCTTGCGTCGTATGTTTCTTGTCACTTTGAAAGATACTCCCCTTACATTCCATAAAACAGGTATGTCTTAGGAAGCCCTGTCGTGATGCCGGATATGTCACATGTGGGATGAAATGCGCGGAGAAGTTGTGTAGACGGGGAAGCTCTAACCCGAGAATATGTGATGTGCGTGTTTTCTTGGAGTGTTTCTATCAAAATCAATAACAAACATGTTTCTTAGTATTGCCATCGTCGACCCAAAGTTGATGGTTACAATCAATGTGGTAAAACCTGTGGCGAAAATGCTAATAGGGCCTGTCTGTTGTGTAGATGCCGACCTAGGTTTGGCCGATATCATCTTTGCGGAAGAACGTGCAAAAAGATTGCGTCGAAATGGACACCACTTATCCTTGAAGCTCCACCCGGTCATGCTACCTATAATGAGGGTAAATCCCAACGATATAAGTATCTGACACTTTGTCTGACTACTTCAAAGTTGAAAAAAGGTTCAAGCGCGCCTGGAACAGCGGCAGTGGACCATGCCCGCCCATCAAGAAGATTTACAAAATAATCGAGAACAAGTCTTTCCTCGTTCCGTACGATCGATACAAGTTCGTGCGATCTAATTGATAAGATCTCCTAGAGGGAGTCTGACTCACTCAATAGAAAAACGATTGGAAATGAAGTATTCCGCTACCATGGAACCAAGCGAGGATGTAATCTCGGATCGCAAGGAAATATGCGACTCTGTTCCTCTACCGCTTGTGCATTGTGTTCTATACTACGAACATCGTTCAATGTTAGCCTCGCAAATCCATCTGGAGCGTAAGTCCCTTTTATTGTTTTTTATTGTTTCATTCTATGTTAATTCAATCAAAATAGGTTCGGCCCCGGCGTCTATACCTCATCTGCAGCGAACAAGTAAGATTTCAGTCTAACATTCACTGTGGCTTTCCACTTATCTCCGTGACCAACAGAGCTTATAGTTACGCGAACGGAGGTACAGGCGCCATCATCCTGACCAAGGTGGTGTTGGGCACTGTATACACTGTTCAAGGATGGAACCAAGTCATGTCATGCCCTGCGGGCTACAACTCAGTGAGACCCCTTTAATGTTATGATAGTAGGAAGGAATTGATTCAGACTTTTTTGGTCTAGGTTGTCTTCGATCGCCAAAACGGGGCGCTTAATGAGACCATTGTTTATACCGATGATGCCATCAGGCCTGTATTCTTGATCGTCTTCCAGTGATAGTCTCTTCTTTCAATGTTTTTGATGCGGACTGTGCTATTGTTTACTTTGACTGGGATATATGGAATGTTATTGTACGTTGTAAATGATCCTTGAAATCCTCTGGGCCCAATGCATTTTTATTATTATGAAAGTTAGCATTGCAAGTCGAAACCACGTTGCCTTGTCTTAGTCCACGTACTACATCAAGCAAACCTCAAGCTGCCAGTCCGGCCCGTTCGTCAATCTCGATGATCATCGATGATCGCCGCTGCTCAAAAATTGTTCGAAAATCGAGAAAAACTAGAAACTACAATCTTCAAGCGCTGTTTTCATCCGTGACAAATGTTTATTGTCTTTCATGGGCCATAGAGGCCGCAATCGGGCCAAAGCGCTGTAAATATGTGGCGAGTATAAAAACCAAACAGCGTTGGATCTAATTTTAGATCCCTCAACTTTCAACCCCACCAACATCTGTTAATCTTCAACCACGACTGTGCAGTATCTATTTCTACTCGAGGATGCTCAGTAGTGTTCGAGGGAATAGTACCTGAGTTTTTTCTCGTCATTGAAACGGCTGTTTATTGATTTAGTCTGACCGCAGTCCAGTGAGCGGCTCAAATTCAACCTTGATCCCTGATTTCTACTTTCTAGGACGAGCATATCTATGGCTTCAGTCTCCTCAAAGCTGGGTTACAGTTGAAATTCGACGCTTTGGACCCCGACCTTCTTGGCACAGCAACCACTTGCGGCACAACAAGTCTCAAACGATATATTCTCTTTTAATGGTATTCCACCCGATCATCGATAATGCTCCAGAGATTCATCCCAAGCTAGCAGAATCTTCAAGTTGAGTAATCATGATCGCCACATGTTTTATTGGATTTCGGTTATAAGTAAGTTGAGTTTACCTCCACTTTTGTTGTGCCACAATTGAGCCCCTATATTGTCAAGCTGGAATTGTTGTACTCACCGGCAAGAATACCCTGACAATATCCGTGAGGTCTACTACCTAGAAACAATTCATCCTATTATTGGAACGCTGTGGTCCTCGTCATCGTTCCTCTGGTGCGTTGAAAAATCAGCTCGTGCAACTCAATTACTCGAGGCTAGGTAAGTCCCCTCTGATTAGTTCAAAGTGAAGGTGTATGGTGCGCGTCTATTTACATTCACAGACATTACGAGGTTTAAATAGCACGTTGAAGCCACAACGGAGCGCTTCGTATCCTCTTCTGGTGGCGGCTCGATTTTACACTGGGGTCCTTTCTGCGGTTCTCTGCTCTAGCCCCTATCTGATCACCGTCTCGCTCAATATACTTGCAGTGTTCCTCTCGTTGCGTAACTCAATTTCGGTGCATTTCTCAGATTCAAAAAAGATCAGACTCACTCCTTTGAAACGCTATCTTCTGAGTTATTTTTCATTCTACCCTGGCTGGGCATATCAGATTCTCTTTGCTTGAAGGCTCAACTTCAGGCTCCAGTTGAGACTCGGAGTGCGCGGATCACAGCGACAGGCTACAGTTCTTAATTGTGTTTCGCGGGACCCTGGACTGGCTATAACATGTGGATATTCTGGCTGCCATTGGGCACAACCAAGTCATTGTTGTTCGAACTCTGCATTGTGGCCGAATTGTGGCCGACTGGTCCTACTTAACTTGGGACAATAGTGACGGTAACTGCCGAGCGATCTTTGAATTACCGGCATCGTGCCTCGTGTGCAATTACCTTCCTTTGTCTCTTCCTCATGGCAATGCCACATCATGATTAGGCCACCTGAACCCCCATTTTGGGCACTTGTCACACACACAGACAAGCAAACTCGGATAAAACTACTCAGAAACCCCCCTTTCTAGCAATATCCGAAGCCCGACTACGCTCGGCGGCGGCTGGTTTGTTGCCGAAACGATTTCCAAGCTCTGCCTTTATGAAAGCTTCCTGTTAGGGTCCATTTAGAGGTTTGGTACGGTCCAGTGAGGGTTAGGAGGTTAAGAGGTTACTTAGTGCAGTATCATTATTGACAATTTCTTGTAGGGTTTTTGATCACACGGCAAGGGTCCGGCACCTCTGGATTCATCTCCGAAGTTTCTGATTGGAATCATCCAGCAAACTCCATCTCATTCATCAGCCTCTCTCATTCATCAGTCTCCTGGTTTGATGGACCATATATCCCGAAGCTGAAAAGCTGGAGGTTGACCTTGGGATATAACGACGGCGAAATGTTCGTTTGAAGGCCGAAAAGTGAGTGATTACTTGAATTTCGGACGGCAACATTCCCTTTTCTAGATTAAATATTGAAAACTGTAAAGGAAAAATAAGTATCGGGAGAAGTGCGTCGCAGTTCCAATCCACACAGTTTAACCTCTCATTGTCGTCTCTGGCTATATAAGCCTCTTCCAAAAAATGCATTGGTCCTCCAGGAAAACCTTTTCATATTGTATCATCTACCCAGCCATACGACTTGCAAGCAAGTTTCTAACCAATTTCTAAACGTTTTACTTTCCATCCTCCCAACTCATGAACGGTAACGCCACTGCCCCTCGCCAAGACCCTCTTGCCTCGCAGCCGGGGATCTTCGTTGGTCGCAACACAATTATTCGCTATAGCCTTTATAGAAGACAGCCCACTTCGATCAATCCGCGGGCGGTGAATCAGGCTGTTAATAGGCCCCTACCTGTGCCTCCCATGCCTGGTCAATTTCGCCCTCAGACCCTTACCCAACCCCAGCAGCGTGAGGTTGACATTGAGGCTTTCAATATAATGTGGCCAATGTACGACGGAGCACCGCCAGGGTTTGTCCGAGATAAGCTCCCACTTGCTAAAGGGAAAGTGTGAGCACAATTTCTTATCTCCTTGAAATTTTACTGACTTTTTGACTTTAAGCATGTTTCGCAATGCCCAAAATACGAAAATAGTCGGATATTCCAACCCAGGGGAGACACCGGAATGTGTAGTGCTGTCCAGTGAACCTGTCCTTGATAATGATGTCGTCCCTTCGCATGTCTTGACAGTGCATCAGGGGAGCAACGTCAGATACTTTCCAGTCCACCAGATCATCTTTGCTGCCAACTGTGCCACTTTACCTGACTTCCCGTACTCAGAATCATGCTTGGACAACTTGTCAGACTACTATACTCTTCCCGTTGTCCGTTTGGAGGTACCCTCTCTCCGTTCATTTCATGTGTTGCACAGGTACCTCTATACCAAGGACACGAACCTTCTACGAACGGCCTTGACCCCTCCGCATGGCGAAGTATGCAACGCCACTTTGTATCATAAAATCGAATTCATTCGCGAGCTCTGGATGAATGCATGTGCGCTTTGTGTGGTAGACTCTGCCTTATACATTGTCCTGCAAGACTTGTATGTTGCACACCAACGTGGTATTAGTACGCAACCACCCGAATTTCGGTATTGGTCATGATGGGAGTTGACTAGCAAATATGTAAACCTAGGCATTCAAGTTGTTACACCTTGGTTAATTATACAGGCGCGACTAAGAATGTAGTAAAAATTGATGCCTTTTATTTCCACGTGTAAGTCATGTGAGAGTGAGAGACACGAGATCGGTAATGCGAATATGATCTCTATTTTCCGTGGAATTTATCTGCTTTGCCCGCCGTATCTTCGCGACGCGTCGGTTTTGAATAGGAAAAGACATCCGTAGCCATATCCCACGATGAACACCCTCAATATACACCCAACATATCTCTAATGTCATTTGGGACACCCTCTCGCTGTTTTCAGCCTCTTGAATGCTTTCATTTTAGCTTCCTACTAACCAAGTTGATTATCCCAACTGACATCGGCACAGATTAGAACAAACAAGGTCTTCTTCGGGCGCAGTTGTAGGACAAGTGACAGCAAGCACAGGGTCTCTGGAAAACCTTCTCTTTGACGGAACCAAGGAGGGGCTCTGTCCCCAGAGCAACTAGAGCTGTTGCGACCATGTAGATATAGGCCGATTTCCCAGATCCTGTCGCTGAGATAGCAATTATGTCTTGCCAATTCAATCTGTGTGATGCCATCGAAATTGATAGCCATGAGGTCTGAAAGGGAGCCTTTCTCGGATAATTTTGCGGCATATCTTCCATCCCGAAGGACTACTGAACCTGAAAGGACTCCTCTGGGGGGTTTTGAGACATCGAACGCGTCTGATCTCCCTGATAACGCGTTGAAAACAATCAGCTCGGACAACACTAATTGGTGTACATGACGCGACCGTGGGATCAACACGTGATCAATTTATTTTACTAAGATATTAGATAAAAAGCAGATGACTCATGACGGACATAGGGGTGCCATTCAATATCAACGTTCAACTGCAATGTTATCTTGCTCTCCTCTTTTTACTAGGCTGCTCTAAATATCAAGCCTGTCTCTTTTGTTGGCGTAAATTATAACTTTCGTCCCTCGAGGCTGTCGAAAATTTTATATATTCAGGACGTCGGTTGGAAGAGAACTTAGCAAGCAGCATTGCAGTCCTAAAATTATATGATGGCAGAGACACTATCACATGCATGCACAAAGTACATACGGGACGGAAGGTTACGGTCATGGAAGGAGGGTATTTATGATAATAACTCGATTGGAAAAGGACAACATAGGACGACGTACAAAATAAAAAAAGTAAAAGCAAGAGAGATCAAAATCACTTAGGCTGCAGGACCATTGCTAGCAGTATAATCCTAAAGAACAGAAGAACTGAGATTGGGCTGACAACAGATAATTTCCAAAATACGAACCTCCATCTCAGCGTCAAGATCAGCAGCAGTTTTTGGGGGTCGTTCAGCCTTGCGGGCACCGCCCCTACCTCTGACACGTCGTCCACGAGAGGCTTGACCAGTTCTGGATGATATCGACTGAATCAATACACATAATACACCACTGCAATGGAGTTGACCGACCTTGCGGCCGGCGTTTGAGCACCGTTGGTAGCAACTGGGGCAGGCGTAACTCGAGATGCCAGAGGAAGAGGTTTTGAGGGGTCGACAACAATTTCAATCTTCATTGGGCGTTCTATAGAAGGGCGGAAAGGCGACGAAGGCGAGGGAGAAAGAAAGAGCGGAGAATCATTAGTCGGCTGTTTATTTGAGCGAGTCACACCAGGCAAAATTGAAGACTGCGAAAACCGGATGTCTGCACATCCTAAAACCAACCCGTTACTAGGAACCGTAGCCGTGTCTCTGTCACCTCGAACGCGCCTAAAACCCTCCCTACACCAACCCACAACAGCACTGAGAAGAAGCAATGGCCCGGAGAGGTTAACGGGAGATAACGAGTGCCTCCCAAACAACAATCCGTCGGCCAAGGCTCGATATTCTCGAAAATGTTCCCCCCCGAAATGGACTAAATCATCCACCTCACTAGCGATATGTAGTCCTCATCATGCGAGCAAAGCTGAACATGACGTGCTTCAAACCTACTCGATCAATCAGGGTGATCAAATCCTGAGATCAGGAGGATCTGTGTACGACAAAGTCATGCAGCAGAAGGAAGCACAAGACAACTAGAGGTCCTCCCAAGAGAGTGAGAGAACATAGTACATCTGGGAAGATATCGTGGTTGGATGATCGCCGGCAGGTTGACAGAGACAGGAAGCAAACGATTCCACTGCAACGGGAAGGTTATGAAGCACGAAATGCCTCGTTCCAACGATGACGACATGTAAAGGTGAGAGTGAGAGGAGAGGCGATACTAACTGCCATCGATGAGTCGGTTATTGTATTGTTGAAAGGCCTTGGTCCCATCTCCTTTTCTTTGGAAGGTAACAGTGGCGACACCCTTGGAGCGGCCGGTCGCGTCGTAATGAAGAGTGATATCCTTGAGGGGTCCAACTGTCTGGTTGAACAATTCCTATAGATAGTAAATTAGACAACCGAATAGACGCCAGTGAGAAATTGTTGACAAACTTTGACTTGAGCTTCATTGACGTCTCCAGGAAGATTCGAGACAATAATTTTCTCAGATCCCTGAGTGACGGCTTTGGCGGTATCAGTGGCAGGGGTGGCAACAGCACGAGCGCGTTGAACGGGGGTTACAGCTGCCTTTCCAAGCACTTGAGCACGAGCTGAAGAACGACGGCCTGCGCCACGACGGCCTTTAGGCTTGGAGGAGATGATCTGTGAAATTTTCACTGAGACAAAGGACTACGCGTGACTAGCTGATAGAACATACTTCGTCAAGAGATTTGTCCATTACGAAGTATAAGGTTACTTAGTTGTTTTGAAGAAAAATTGAGGAAGAAAGTGGAAATGTGAATGTGATGGGGAGAAGGAAGAGGCTCTTGGCTGTGCATGTTAAATTGGGGCATGTTTATGAACTTGTCGGAGTTGGAAAAAGGCCAATACTCCGCTTTTGTTTATCGCGTTCTAATTGACTCATAACTAGCTTCGGCTTTACACTAATATCCAAGAATGTCTCGCGGTGGAGGTCGAGGAGGTCGTGGTGGACGTGGAGGTGGTCGGGGAGGGTTCGGTGGTGCAAGCACTTTACCACCAATGGGTCTTACATTCGCTGATTTACAAAATTTGTCGAGAGAGGCTACTGCCCTGTATCCTGTGTGTTATTAGACTTTTCTATCCAATAGACTGATTGACAAGAGTGTTGTGGCTACATAGTCACTGCGTGTTCCAGTATTCACAGAGTCTTCGAGTGACGAGAACCGCATAGCTGAGCTGCAGTTAGGATTCGCCAATCGGATGAGAAAATCACAATATTATATTGTTGAGAAAACAAAATCTTCGGGCAAGTCGAAATTTACCATCCAATGCTTTCTTTGTCGCTTAATTTCTTCTTTTTTATTTTCAGAACTTGAACGATACTCCGATAAATATAGGCCTTCTGTGATGTCGCAGCCTACGCTCAAACGCAAAGAACTTCATGCACCATTCTTTCCTTCGGAAGTCTTTGAAGATTATTTCAATCCAAAACGAAAGCAGAAAGGTAGGGCCGAGCTCAGATCTCATCTCCTACTACCATTCATCCTAATTCTTGTTACCAGCTTCCAGAGTTGGCCCTCGTCAAGTTAAATTAAACCTTGAAGAGTTAGGCGACGAGGGTGAAGACCAGGTATTCAACTAATTGTTGGTTCTCCATATATAATTCTGAAGATGTTTTTTGCAGGAAAAATCATCTGATGAACGCTCAGATGCAGGCTCCCAAGCCGCCGAATCAGACTACGACGTTGAGGAAGAATATGACAACGATTATGCTGACAACTATTTCGACAATGGAGAAGGGGACGACATGGATGATTTGGGCGGCGGTGGGGGTGGAGGTGATGATGGAGGCGGCGGTATGGTTATTTAGATCATTCTGAGAATTTGTTTGCTGACCACATTATCTTCGTTAGGAGGCGATTACGACTGAAGTTGATCGCAAAGTGAACCTCTTTATTTATCTCGTGACACAATGTACATCATCATCCTTACGCCATGAATTGCATTAAATCAATTAATCGCTTTAGCACATTGGGTGGATCTCAAGCTACTCCAGTGATGGAGGACATGTCGATCCACAAGCGGATGCTTCCATATTTTCAACAACAGCACGCGTAAGTTAACACAGTGTTTGAAACCTCGTGACTATCGTAATTTGTTCCCCTGACCTACACACCATTCCGTTCAATTGAGACAGAGTCTCTTTGGCTCTGCAGTCGTACTCCCTAGCGCTTGTGGAGGTTCGGTATGTCTAATCAAGATCTCCACCCATGCAGCTACTCTTAGCCGTACAATATGGGGCTGACGCGTCATCGCCATCGATACTGGGCATGCTCTGCGATTCTCTGGGCGCTGACCACACTGGATAGGTTTCGCCAGGTCTAAGGATATCGTCGCAGATATCAAGAAAACTAGCCGGAGTCGTTACCACCGCTTCAGTGAGTGTATTCCTTACATCAATCCATTGCGAGCTAACTCATTGCTTTAGACTTCTGGTTACTCCGGCTGTCGGTTACTTGGGTGAACATAAACGGCTGATATGTCGGCCTTGTCGTCAACTTAAGGGTTCCATCTTCCCATGGTGTAGTACAAGAGCTTAAAGGTGATGTCACGAAATTGCCGCTTCTGGCGTTGTTAGGGAGATTGCTGCCATTGCCAAGTACGTTGTGTTGCATCATTTATCCAATTGATTCGTTGATCACCTTTTTGCTTTTTCAGGAAGTGTTTATGAGGAACTTACTGTCCTTAAGCACTGTTACTTCGTTGAGCGCTGGGTGTTGGTTTAGAACAATCGTCAATCGCTGCATCATCACAATTGTATTTCAGGATCCTCTGTACAGTACATTATTGCGGCTAGTATTCGAAGGTTCTTGTATATATATACATGTTCAACAATCAGGATGTAGTCTATGCTGAGAACTCGTTGAACGGCTAGCCGTCTCTTGAGTATCATTTATCATGTCGTGCAAACTTCGACCATCTAGCTTATTTGTGTTTGAATTGCAAATCTAGTGAGTCAAACCTAAAGTCTAGTGCCAAGTTGAATCAAGGGCGATTAAATTGGTCAAGTAATACATCAAGACATCAAGCTACGTTTAAGGAGCCTTCAGGCTCAATGCCTTACGAAAATTGAGCGGAATTTTTGAATTTTGTTCAAGCTTCCCATTCAGGCAATTTAAGTGAATCATCCCTGATTAGCGCCCAACATTCCGTCCATAGGTTGACAGATCTACAAGGCTTCTTCCTTTGATATACTCCTTAATCACCTTCCAAAATTAGTCACTCGAGTCATAACAAGGCAATTGTTACTCTCTTCACCTGATGGCAGGTCGAAAGGGAAGTTTGTATTACAAGGTGACTCGGATGAGGATCTTAGAAAGGTGGCTGAGCTGGCAGTTTGTGACCAACCAATCCTTAGATAGTTAGCCTCAGTGCGTCAAGGTTCGTTACGTTCGTATCTCATCTCTTCGAGTTAAAAAATTTTCCCGGCCTCATGTTCATTCTCAATTTATATAAAGGCAGTGATATACTCATGCCTCTCCACAGATCAGTGCCATTCTAACCTCCTTATGTCTTCCAAGCTCGAAGTTACAAAAATCCTGACTCCAATGAAACGCAAAGAGGACGCACTCTCAATCGAGAGCCTCAATGCACAAATCAACGCGATGATGCAGGCCATTTGCCTCATCGAAGACAAGGACTCCCGTACTCGATTTACGAAACGTATTGAAGTGTGCGTTGCTACATTCACCTCCCACCATCCCACGACTCGGAGTACTAAACTTTAACATCTCAGAGTGCAAAGAGATCTACATTATCTTCGGTCCAAACTTCAGAGTCACATACCTAGGAACTCAATGCGACCCACCACCTTGAATATTGACCATTCGCTCCGCTCGACCGGGAGCTCAGAGGAAGGTTACATAGCATGTACCGTTCATTGAGCCTGCAAAGCAATATCCTAACGAATCCTTCAGTCATCAACTTGGCAAGATGTCCTGGATATCACGCAAAGAATTGACAGTCTCTCCGAAGGGCTTGCTTTTGTGATTCAGCATCACAATCGTCATCTACAAGTATCCAGCTCCAATGAGGACCTACAACATGATCTTCAGTAAGCTGCCAGTGCTTTTTCATCGTGTTATCTATCGCATATTGATCCTTTGTGATAAGCTCTGATTATCCTGGGTGAGGGACTGCTGTGCTATCCATGCTTCCGAACCTTAGATGTTCTGATTTTGCTCCTCAGTGACTCTAATCCATATACTCAAGATATTAGACAGACAACCTACTCCGAGTCAAGACGCACTAACGAATTAGATGGTACTAACTACGCCTTCGAATATTCACAGTCGAATCCAGATGGCCATCAAGTGCAGATGTCTTTCTCTCATGCGAGGCGTTATTATCAGGCTCCTTCGAATAATTTCCAAGGCGATCAGCGCAACCAGTTTATACAAGGACCCAATTATTCCCGGGTTCTCAACCCACAGTCAACCAACATGAATGACCGATTCACCACAAGCACATCTTCCCAACTTGGGGCCACTAGAAACCATTCTTATGGATATCCCACGGGGCACCCTAGGTCTGTCTATCATACCCCTCTATACTCTTCTTGAATTCGAGGGCTAAAGGATCGGAATAGTAATAGCCTCAGCTACTTTCCTGAAGGACGTCACTCCCAGCATGGCAGACCTTCATCTCAAATCCCCAACATGCCACAGCTGGGTCCCTCGTTCTGGTAGGAAACTCGAATTGTACATTCCTGGGCAAAGAACTGGAATACCTCTCTTTTTAGGCACATTCCACCTAATATATCAAATTTCGGTGAATCCAATGATCACTCGTGAGTGATTAATGTTTTATATATTCGTCTCTATATAAGTCTATATACTGAATAGACTCTTTTTTTGTCAAGCTTGATCAAGTACCAGCGTGAAGAATCAACCAGCATGCGTGAAAATCCGCGAAATTACCAGAGGGACGGATGCTTCTAAGGACACTAATTTTACTCATTACAGTCAATACTGAAGCAGAACAGTAAGATTGTTTGAAAGTACTTCAGCTCACACCGGCATGCATTTGCCTATGCTCTTCTTGAACGGTTTGATTTCCGCCGCCGCCACCCTCTCATGAGCCTCTTATGACTTCTTAATTCATTGACACAAATATTATTGTAAAACATCTACTGAGCATTTGTTTTGGCCTATGATGTACGTTTCCTTCAGGAATCCTTAGTACAGTGTATACCGTACGCAGTTGTGCTTACAAGTTATGAAACTGCACTTCAAGTTATGTTATGTTATCTGATGATAGCGTTACGAATTAATTTATTGGTGTTGAACTCGGAAACCGGGGTACCATTGTTCAAACTCTTTGCGGTAACATATGAGCGCCAACAACATTAAGTGCAACCAAGTAGCGTACTCGCACGTCCTGACGGGTCACAGCAGTTTTGAGATGGTTTCTAGGGTGTTAAACCAAAAAATACCCAATGCCTGACAGATCCGTGAGGAGCTACCTCGAACAAATCCATTGTAGATGTTAACCTTTGGGCAGAACTTTTTGTTGACTTCCTCATGCTATTAAAATAGGAGCGAAAAGTTGATCCAAAGAACGCCGCACTAGAAACGCAGAAATGAGAAAAATGCAATAGATAGTTGTACAGTCTTTTTTTGTCCAAATTCATGAGGAAATAAAAGATGGCGAGCAGTGGGGAAACCATGCATACCAAAAAATGCAAATGCAGCAGACGAATCGAAGTATAGCAAAGAAGAGAAAGTAAAGAGCAAGTCAGGAGATGATCCTCCCCATGTCATGATTCAGATACTACTCTCTCCTTCTCTTTTCCTTTCTTTGATGGGGTGCCACCAAGCAACGAAAGATTAGGTGCGCTCGCTGCTGGATTGGCTATGTTAAGCGAGGATAATCTTCGCGTGCTTTTTAATGGCGAGGGGAAGCTGGATATGGGGCTATCTGGTGTCGAATTGTTGTTATCCCGCGGTGAAGCAATCGGTTGGGATGGCGATTCGCCAGCGGATGCTTCTGTGAGTAGGAATTCCACCCAGAGTCGAGAGAAAGACTAGGCAAGGGAGGTAAATGCAAAGTTAGTACATCATCCATACAGTAATTATACAGGTAAAAGCGGAGGAGTGACCGACCTCAGTTTCATCAGACTTTTCTAGTTCTGTTTTTGTTGGAGAGCCAACGTTAGATGATCGGCCCCAAAATGATGAACCTGTGGATACGTCCGGGGAACTAATGCGTTGTAGGCCTGCCTTTTCACGTTCAAGGTCGTTCCAGGAGAGAATAGAGGCGAGGAGGGAGAGCATTTCAAAACGTTTGCCATCTGCTCGTGGTGTTGAGAGGAAAGAGAGAAGGACATTAGTGACCAAACGTCGGTCGACATTGAAATCCGTCGAGTTACGTCGCAACCGACGAAGGGCTTCCATAAGATGTTCGTTCATGATGACAGCTAGAAGAAAGGACATGGATCAGATACATGAAGGTAAGAAGAGTACCATCAAATATCCGTACCCTCATGCCGTAGCTTTCCAATTAATAGGTGTTTCTCTTTGATTTCTTTCTCAAGCTCCTGCGTACGTGTAATATTCGTATGTGATTCCTCGAGTTGCAACTAGAAGGACAATCAATTTTTGAAATTTCAAAGTTGAGGACTCGACACGAACTTCTGCCGTTAGGGCCCGGTGTTTATAATCGGCGAGTGACTGAGTGACTTGTAAAAGTTGAGATTCATAGTCTTTGACAGCCTGCCGCAATTCGTGATCTTTCGCTATCCAATACTTTAGATTATAACTGAATTTAATAAAACAAGACTTACCAGCCTGGAAATCTTGTAGAACGGACTGAAGATTTTCCGACCTTTCCCTCTCAAGATCTAATTCTACAACCTCTTTTGCCCTGGCTTGGCATTCCAGATCGAGTTCCCTTCTCAAACTTTCCACAGTCGATCTTGCTTCCTCTGATATAGCTTTCTCTTGTTCTGCAGACCGTTCCCAATCTTCACGTTTCATTCGACAGCGTTCAAGATCCAGTTGTGTTTCGCGCAGCTCCTTTTCTCTTTGGAGACTCTCCTGGAGTGCGCGAGAGCGCATGGCGCCTAACTCACCAGCGGCACGCTCCACTTCTTCGTGGGAGACTATCAATTCGGTTTTGAGAGTTTCGACTGTCGCACTTAAGTCGTCTTTTTCGGCCGTTAGCTGCTGCACAAGTTGTCCATACCGGTCTAGTTCTTCCTATCATAATTATCATGAGAGGAAGCGAGTAATTATATAGGAGAGCGTACGGCATCTTGTTTCAGTTTATTGCCCAAACCAGTACGCATCTGTGTTAATTTGGCAAGCAGATTGTTGTACTGTGTAGCAAGCTTTTCTTTCTCTTCCTTAGTGAAGTCGAGCTCTCGCTGTAGTTTTTCAACTGGGTCATTCGAGCCATTCAAGTGGTCCATGCTATCGGATGAAGCATTATCCTTTATGCCATTTTGATGTATAGGGGATGTCGCCTTGAAGTCAGTATGCCGTTCGCTGTCAACAGATGAGCGGGGTTCATCTACGATGCTCTTTTCGGGTGCCATTGCGCCTGAGTGCGGTACCAACGACCTATGGTCGTGGCCTAGATGGAAACGTGGCGCAAGGATTAGAGCTAATAGTCGCTCGATATATTCGGGAGCGGGACAATGTTGTAGTCACGTGATCATGATTGAATGATGCCCGACTCACCTTGTGTCGAGCGACAATTACTGTAAGCTCAGTTATGACCCTTTAGCCGCCCTTTTCTTTACCCCCAACAAAAAGGCTTTTATCTAAAGATTTACCTAACAACCAGGGACTCACTTCGGGTACTCTATAAATTCCTCTGAATTCCCTCAGGCTAATTCTTGCCATCTTCAATCTAGCCTTCCGCCTCACTCAGACGCCGGAATCATGCCTCGTTTAATTATGGTGCCGACAACATTGCAAACTTTACCAGTCGAGCTCATATGCTATATTTTTGCCAACTTAGAGATCGCTGATCTCCTGACATGCTCAACAGTAGGACTCATTGATTGCCTTTTTTCAACATTTGTATGGCTAATGAATGGCACTTAGGTCACTAAAACTCTTAGGAAAATTATCACGGATTCTTCTCGATTACAATACACCATTGAGCTTGCGAAATATCGCATGGTTTCTCTTCTTCCGGCATCTGCCTCGCCCCCACTCGCGACACGATTAAGATTGCTTCGCGATCGAGAAAGGGCGTGGAAACACGTAGACTGGAAGAAAAGACACACATTAAAGCTCCCGCCTACCGGCTCTGTTTACGAATTTGTGGGTGGATTGTATGGAAATGGAAGAGAGGACGACAGTCGGGTTACAGCATCTATCTCCTTTCTGGAATTGCCTTCCACAGACGCCCTGTTCCTCGGTCAACCACCCCATGAGTTACAAACGTGGACCCATTCAATGGCAGACGTAGCAATAGTTGATTTCACAATGGATCCTTCTCAAGACCTTCTTGTTCTCGTAGCGCTGGCACCTGCAGAGTGGGTTGTTCACGCTTCAGCTATCTTAATCCACACTAAAGCTATCAACGCACCACTAGGGAAGGATACGTATATGAATTACACCTCCGCTCCATCAAAACAAACCAGCCTCATCCTAAGGCGCCATTACCTATGCTACCGTGCTTATTCCAGCAAGAGACAGTCCCACCAACCTTGGAAGTTATGGCAGCTATTCGCGTCCAAGTTGCTGGGAATATGGTTGCATTACTTATAAAAGAGATCCATGAGACGACTGGTGCACACTTGGAAATTTGGAATTGGGAAAATAGCCCGCAATTCTCTGTGCGTTTTTGTTTCGTCTTACCTTACTACGTCCATTAATATTCTCCGCAGTGTTCTTTGGCAAGTGTAGATGAGATTGATGACTTCACGTTTTTAACGCACAACTCTTTTCTCCTTGTTCGGCCCACCGGTCGCTTTGAAGTTTACACGTTCGCGGAGCCCGTTAGCTCTTCAACAACGCCCTACATCAAAGCTACCTACGGGTTCCCTGCCCTTTCTGATGGCTACATATACTGGTACATCTCTATGAGCAGCAATCCAGCCCCTGGATATGTACCACGTTCGCGATCTGACATAGATCGCAATAATGCGATACCTGGAGGCAACAGGCAGTTGTACTATCCAAACCCGGATGAACGTATACATGCTTGCTGTTTATACATCTTCAAACCAACTGGAGAGGAGGACCAAAATCACCATGATGTACATTCTTTTGTGTTCTTCTTGAACATTCAGACCCTATTAAATCCACCGGCAGAATGGCTGGTGAAAAAACCCTCGCCTTTTTTTAATAATAATAGTCATTCAGCCACCACTCCGACCACCAGAAGGACTGCAAGGAATAGCGCGGCTATGGACACTGGTTCGGACTCCAGTTCAAGTAGCTTTTCGACAAGTTCGTCTCCTGTTGCACCTCCGAATTCTCCCACATTGCCCTCGTCGTCCTCATCATTATTTACCCCTGTATATCCGCCTTTTCCGACCTTCAATCACTTTCCTACACATCCCTCCAACCCTATACCTCCTGTCCATTCGACCCCTTCTTTAAGCCCTTCTTCGACATCGTCCAGTCGTCGGTCAGGATCTTCACGCACTTCAGTCGCATCTTTGTCCGCAGGCGTTTTCGTCCCTTGGGAAGTTTGGGGGCCGCAGAGTACGCGTTGGTTTGAAGAGTGTCTCAGCACAGATTGGCAGCATGCTATATATGGGTTAAGGACGGTAGAGAGCATCTGTTATACAAAGCGGAGAGGCCTTAACTTTACCACCACCCGCCCTCCCCCCCCTGCTACACAGCCAGGAAATCCATCAAAGTCCAATGGTACTACCTCAAATAAACCCATCTATAAATCAGTGATGGTTCAGGCTACTGAAGGACCGACTTCAGCCATGGCAGTGAATTCCGCAGAAGAGTCCGTCACTACAAGTGATCAACTGCCTTCTACCCAGGAAGACAGCCCAAACGAAGAAAGCGAGGATAGCCAAGTTGCAAATGCTTTCCTAGGGGAACGCAACTTTCTGCGTATAAGGGATTTCAACCCTTACTCCTTCACAAGGGTATCTGAGCCAGACACTTCGAACGGGAAGGGCAAGCACAAGGCACGTTGGCGCGCCCCTCGACTGGTGACCGAAACTTCAAAGACATCTGTGAAAGGTGTATTCACTCGCGACATCGAGAGTTCGCTACCTTACATGGAAGTGATTAGCGAGGATGCTTTTGAAGTGACGGATGTTATGATGGACGATTGTAGATTGTTATTATTGCAGGTTCGTTTTTTTTTTTTTGGGCTCAGTTATGATTAACGGATGCAATGACTTTTTTAGCGTGGCCAAGGTGGAAAACTCAATCGTGTAGAAGTTCTCATGATGTAACAGTGTCATCAATTCTTTCTCTCTCTCACCTTCAAGATCATTGTGATCAGGCTCGTACATTTATATAATATGTATAGTTGACTAGAGGTATTGGAATATACAGTGCCCATGCATCTGATCATAATTGCTTAGATCCGAGCATCTCAATATCCCATACTTCCTTCCATGATTTCATCAGTAACCAAATTCTTTTATCAAAGCACTATCTTGACCCATCTGCTTCACATACATCTGGCACTTCAGTAGATGACCGTAACTTAAAAGGTTTTACGCAAATATAAGTGTTGAACGTTGGATCTTTACTACCTAGCGACGATGAATATGATCTCAGAATATGCATATGTACTCAGAAGCGCAAGTCTAGGTCATTTTTGAATATATTTCTTTCCATTTCTTCAGCTGAGCTTTCATCAACTTCTGTGTGTCTTGGAAGTCGACCTCGCCACTTTTCCATTTTAAACCTGAGCAAAAAGTCGATTGAATCTATAGTGTCCCTCGTTCGCAAAGCGGCTCGGAACTTTGGAAACCAAGGTCGCCGACCACTGAAATAAAGGTCCAATTACTCAGCACCTTCGCGTCCAAAGGAAAACTTCCTACCATTGGAATTCTATGAAATGCCGAATGTGTGTTTGGATCGTCGAAATTGCTGTACCAGGATATTCTCTACAGATACTCAGATATTCTAGGGAGATGCTGACAGGATCCGGGACAGTACCCATAAATAGACTGTTAAAAATTCGGTGTTCATTCAGGTTGTCGGTGTAATACAGAGAATAAAACCACCATGGGTTTCCAAGAAGGGTTTCCCCCACCATAAGTCCATCGGCCCCCGTGAAATCTAAATTTTCTTGCAAATCTTTGAAGCCACGTACATTTCCATTACTGATCACCGGGACTCGTAGATTATCTTTAAGTCTTTTGACTTCGTTCAAGTCTGCAGCACCTTGGCGTCGTCGGCGAGCAGAAACTGTGCGAGCATGCAAGGTGATCCAGGCGGCGCCTGATGCTTCAATGCGCTGGGCAAGCTCAAGAGTTTTGTGCGAGGGTTGACAAAGCCTTAGCTTGGCCGAAACGGGGACAGTGAACGAACTTGACATGGCAGAAACTAAGATGCTTCAATTTGGAACGAGCTAGAACAGCAGTACAGTCCTAGACACACCAAGATCTTGAACCAATGGCCAGTCATTCTGCCCAAGTAGGTAAGCACCAAAGTGACCTCCTTTGGCTCCATCTTGAGGACATCCCAGATTGAGATCTGTTCAATTCGTCATTTCTTGATCATAATAAAAACGTACGCTTTCAGCTCAGCTCACCGATAGCATCGCAATATCCCTGTAATTTACGCCCAGCTTGGACAATGACGTCTGGGTTATTACCACATAATTGTGCAACGACAGGTCGTTCGAAATTTCCTGAGCCGGCTGTCCCAGAACTAAGATCACGGATATGATATTCCAGATACTGTTGGTCATTCAAAAGCGAGTGAGGATTGTACATCTGAGTATACGCGACGGTCGCCCCGTATCGTCGTACAAGTATTCGAAATGGAAGATCTGACTGATTGACCATCGGCGCAGCAATCCATTTCAAATCGATTTCTGGCAAGGCTGCCATTACTCTTGAGCAAATACATGAAACGCTTAACTGCAGACTGGTCGAGCAAGAGCATATACCAATTTATTACGTAATAAATATTGTGTAGCACGTGAACTCAAGTTGATCTTCTTTGGAAATTCCACTGGCAACGGAACCCACCTTCAGTTTCTCAAGAATCCCGGTCAGGACTCAGCTTGGCGGGATATACTTATGACGATTTATGTTAACGCCATCGCAACAATCCAATGGGGTCGGAGCAGGGAGACGGCTTCCCTGAGCTTCAGCACAGGTCCTGCCTAACATCTTCCCTTTTTCGAACCCACATGCTGCTGCATCCTGTTTTCCCACTCATATGTTCTCCTTTCGGCGACTGGGAGTTTCACGCTTGAAAGCTTGACCGGTGACCGGTGACCGGTTGACCTTGGAACGGTCATCTCGCTGACGCCGCATCCACGTTAGTCCTAAAGCTCATCTAACTTACCAGTGCTTATAGCCTAGATAAATGTACGGTCATTATATCCTCCTGGCTTTTTCTTCACGTCAACTACAGGTCTAGACCCAAAGTGGTTGATGTCTTTGTAAAACATTGTAAAGCATCACCAAACGGGAAACGTTTTACTTCACGTTTCATATATCCTATTCTCAAAATCTTGCTTTCCGGCGACAGACTTGCACGTTGGCTTTCGGTCAGGCATTCTATCTGGACTCATGTGCTATCTCATAACTATTTATCTTCGATGGGAAGGATGACTTAGGTTTGAGCACTTGAATGTGTCGTTTAGCTAAATGGGGAAAGTCTCCAGTCAGGAACACCCCGAACTTCCTCATTTTTTTCTAACATGTCTTATACCTCCTTCTCCATATAAGTAGCAACAGCAAGTTATGGCATTTAAATTGCTATTCATTTTGGTCATGAGCTGAATTTTTATCATTACTGCGAGCTTGCGGAATGTGTCAACAATTAAGATCTCTATCCATGTACGCCTCTTCATCTTTTCGAGGTAGATGACTGACAACCAAATTCCAGAAGCAGTTCTGTATTGCCCGCGGTTGCGCGGAAACGCTCTATCAATGACAGTTATTCATCATGTCGTTGTCAGATCTTGGACTACTCCTAGGTACTCCAACCTGCTTTAGCCGCTCACCACGGAAGCCCTAAGGGATCGTAAAGCAGACATAGCAACTCTGTAATGCCGATACAAATGTGCGGCCTGATATTACTTTTTCTGGGTAGAACATTACATAAATTTGTCAGAAACAAAATAATCAATGGCCGGAGATCATCCCACATACGAGACCTGCAGAGGATCGTGTGATATCCTGAATCAGATTATCAGTAAGAGCAAAAATCACTTGCTATACGTGGCATGCAACTGAAACTCTTCGCTGTCGACGATATATTTATTCTAGTATGGAGCAAACAAAGAGCTTTCTGCTATACTACTTGTACTAGTAGTCTTGTAGTGTGCGGAGCACTGAGCACCTGATCGTATTGATTTTCAACTGGACTGTCAGACCACAACTACCCTTCTGACCCTCGAACATATGTTATTGTATTGGAAATTTCAGGTTCCTCCGGCTTTCATCATAAGTAACGGCATTTATCACATGAGTGTTATCAGATGCGCAAGTTCATGCATTCAGTGGAATTAACCACATCGGGTCATCCCAATCTCTGGACTTGATCGTCCCATACTTACTGGCGTGAACGCTCTCACCAAGCTCTCAGAACAACGGCAGTGTAGGCGGTTGTATGCCTTTCTCCGCCGAGATCGATGTATAGACAGTGCGTCGAACAAAATCTCTCAAAAATCTGAAGTTTAGCATACTAGCATTGCAGACTTGTTAAAGAGTTACGAGTCAGCGACTTAGCGCTTGACATGTGAGTCTCCTGTTCCGAATATTTTATTTGCATCATTTCCTTTGATCTTTTCTCATCCGGCTGAGAGTTCTTTGAGCTCCACCGGCGAGATCCGATACCTAGCCTTGCTCGCTCAACTACCGCGGTGTGAGTACCGAACCTGCCATCTCTTTCGTGGTTGGTCCGAGTCTCTCCCCCCTGGCCCGAGGTATCTGACACCTGAAACAGCTCCAAGGCTTAATTTATTCACTAACTTTAAGTGCTAAGGTCTTCATGTCCTTCCATGAGTTTCATTCTCATCAGAGACGTTAGCGTTTAACGGCTCCGTTAATGGCTGCCCTTTATCAGTAATAACGTCCTAGTATTACGGTGTGGGAGAAAGTCACCGGACGATCACCTTCCTGTTACTCAGGATGGCCCCTAGGTTTCGGCTCGACTTTTCAATCATTTATAGGTACCCTTTCTACATAGACTCCTACAGATCGTTCCCGGCCCTTAGGGTTGAGTTATTATTCGCATTAAGCTTTTTTTTGAGCGCTAGTACTCTGTTCCCCGTAGCGCCAGACTGTGTTTAACGGGAATCATGAAAGCAACCCTAAGCAACCCCCCTACATTTGAAATAGCAAGACCGTGGAACCCAAGACCACTGCCACGATTTGTCTTGTGGATATCGGTCCGATAGAGGTTATATTATTGGGCCGTGTGTTTGAAGGTTATTGGATGGAAAAGCTTCCACGGCACCACCGTAAATTTTTCCACCGGCGTCTTCGTCGATAAGATGGAAAAAAGAAACCTGCATGTGCCTATAATTTTGGAAGGAAGCGGTGGAAGTGGACTTGTCATATACAATTTGGTTATCACCGATGGTAGATTATCTCCATCCCGAAGGATGATCTTTTCTTGGTCAATTTAAATTTTGGGAGGGTTTGGATCTAAGTGAGAATAGGAATAGGATCCAGGTAGCCTAAGCCTATTGGAAGCCTCTCGAAGAACGAATAAGGTACGAAGGTCGTTTTGCAATCAGCAATCTCATGCGGGAGAATATGCACATCTGAGAACCGGTGAGTCACTGCGCGACCATCCGTACATGAGCTTATGTTTTTCCAACAAAAAAAAATTAAGGCACTCCCGGATCCCAGAGTTTGCACATGACTCGGACTGGATAATATGATACGCTACCGTTGAGAACACTTGGGTCTACGTACGGTTAAATGACATTACATCAATGAGACAAACAATGGCTGACTTCGCATTGACATTTGGCGTTTATGTTTAATACACAGGCATTCTTGCGATGATTTCCCGTAGGTAAGGAATGACCATCCGGTAAGAAGACATCGGTATGAACTGCCTTTTTTGCCTTTTTGGATCTTGACCACGGGGCCCATCTCTCTCAAGAGGTCCGGTGGACAATAGTAAAAGTGAGGATGACACCTAATTTCCCGGAACAGTTACTAGGGCCCCACTCCAAGGCCTGGGTATCCAAGCCACGCGATGCTTCGAGCCAAGATTAACGGAAGTGAGAGAGAGAGAGACAAATGCGTCAGTACACGCATGCAAAAGCGGCTTCACCCCAAATATTAATATGGAGCCAGCTCGAAATGGAGGTTAGAGGAATTATTTTTAGCGGGATTTCAGCCGATGTGGAAAATTATGGTACCAAAGTATTAAATTATGTACATAAACGGACTATTTATTTTGTCATTAGATCCTGTGACAAAATTTTAGGTATTTTGGGGCAAAAAACCCATAAATAAATTTCCCCCAAAGTAAGCCAATGAAATGTGCTGAGCTGTTTGACTTTGGTCTACAACAAAACAAAATGAATCGAAAAAATAACATCTGCTCTTGTGCTAGATTGAATCGGACAAACGGGTTCGCGAGGTATTATTGTTATCAAATATTTACCTTGAGAGGCAATTACTAAAGCCTACTAACGCTAGTAAACTTCAAATTACCATATGGATCTCCATATCATGAATTATGATGCAGGGGCATTAAAATTTGGCACATACATACCCAGTACATACCCCTGTCAAGCGGTCGGATTCCGGATGCTTGGCTCTTCTCTGGCATCCTCAATTCTCAATTAGTTTCATCGAACTTGTGGCGCCGGATACCGGAAAGCCAGTAACCCATAGATTGCCTTGAAACAGCTTGAAACTGTTCCGTACTATAGCTCATGTAAATTATAATTATAGACGTGGCCTCAGCTCGGCTGATCGATTTAATTCTTCATGATTTGCGTTTACATGCAGAAAGGAGAAAATAATTTTTCGACAATAGTGGCTCTGGTTGATCATGATCATTTGTCGATGATTAAATTTGGTGATCGGGACCAGGATATGGGAATAGATATAGGTCAAATCTTGCGCTCCTAAGGGTGTAACCCCTCTGGACTCGGGCTTACTCGGGGAGTGTTCATTATTGGTTCATTAATCATTATTCAAAAGCTGTTCCAATCTCCATACTTTCTCACCGATGTTGGCCTATACATCAGGTTCGTGGCGCACCGCGCCACAAGGCTCACACTTGTCGAGATAAAGTTGTCAATTTAATATATCCCTGATTTTCAGAAAAGTTAGTAACAGTCTCTCCTACTTAAATGAGAGTAAACTTATTACGCAAGTATCGCGCAAACAACGCAGTCGCTTCATGTAACAAGGACAATCCTTTGCCTCAACCAATTTTGAGGAATCAGAGCGGATCAGAGGTGAATTCATAGTTAAAACTGTAAAACATTGCATCCATCTGTGCATCAGCAAGTTCTGTCTGTGATTTGACCCCTTTTAACTCAAATAAGCTTAGTTTATAGACTTTAGTAGGTACATCTAAAAATAATTATCTCCTTCAAATCTGTATTTAAGAAAGCTGCTATCAGGCCAAGACGAGCAAGGGCGGCGAGATAGGGCCATCCATAAAAGGAGGTGATTTGTAATCAGGTTAGGGGTACTACGAAAAGGCTTTATCAGGTTCAGCTTGTCCACTATCTGCTTTAGACTGCTTCGGCAGATTACGCACTGCATGATTACTCACCAATTCACTCACTAATTTATTTTTTTGTACCCTTGATCGACGTTCTGGTAAATTTCAATGTCCAAACGCCTCCAAACGCCTGGGCCGGCCCGTTGTCTTTTTCATTTTCATTCCATTCTTATATTGCGTTCACCCGTTGCCGTTGCCGGCCCTGCGATATATATATGGCGCTGGCAACTGGTGGGAGCTGGTGGGCCGTGATAGCTCTTTCGGGTCCTTTTTTGATCTCCTCCTGTCAATTGAGGTCTGAGGCAGTTATTGATCAGGTCAGGAGACCGGGTGATGTATCAGCTAAACTTAGTACCAGCGGTAGATATTGGCTTAGATAGTGCAGATAGGTATTTAGACGTGATAGTATACTTCTTTGCCGTTTCCACATTGTGTCGCACCAGAACCCCTGCCGAATCCCTACTTTGTACTGCCATTAGTACTGGGGGCTTACCATTCGAGGAGCCTCCTTTATGTCTCCTTTTTGGAACGACTATGTTGAACCTTCGAGGATAAAGTATTATTCATTGGTGATTCAGATTGCATTTGGAAACATGTAACTTTTTGACTTTATAAATCCGACATTTGGCATTTAAATAGAGATCCATTCACTCGCAAGTCGCAGGCCGCAAGTAAAGTTGTTACTGGAACCTTCTAGAGCCTCAGCCTCGTCGTGCATGTAATATAAATGGCCAAAGAGATAATAATTAGTTAGACGTACAAGTGTCATGGTTTGTTACTCTGAAGTCTGTTGCTAGTGACCGTGGGCGCAAGTAGGGGATCCATCTCCGTCAGAGAGCCTTACGGATGAATCGTATACCCTGTTTTCATTACTTACACTTGAAACTCCTCCGACATTGATCAGCAGGTCAGGTAAAACATTCATCACAAGCGAGGGTGCCCTGGCGCACTGCTCATCAATAATATGAAAGGAACCCATGACATGCGAGGAGATTGACCGTAAACGGCCGCGAAAAACTCTTGAGTTGTCACCTACTCTGTCACGATTCCGCATGTTTCTGTACGGAATGGCAACGGAAATTCCGGAATGGGAGGGAATGGGACTTTATAAATGACAAGGGCGTCAAGGAAAGCCCGAGATGGCAGTTAACATCGAGCTTGGTCTGACTAACCACATGACGAATCTTAATGGGCATGCCCGGTCTCTTGAAAGTAGTTAAGAGGAATAGAAAAGAGATATAAAGTTACACGCACAAAAAATTACAAAGACGTCGACAAAAAAAATGACTTCTTTGAGAAAAAGAACCAGAGCTGTTAACTCAGAAGCTGTCCGGTTAATAGTCTTCAGATAACGTTCGACAATAGAATACCGAGGAGAAGAAGAAGAAGTTATATGTCGGAAATTGGTGTGAAAAGCGGCAACCCGGTCAATCCCAAGGCTGTAAAGATAAATAAAATAAAAATTGTACCTAGAAAGCAATCACAAAATCCACCATAGGATACTGCCTGCAGGGCTGGAGTTGAATGTTGGTTGAACGAGTCAAGATAACGGTGTATGTGACACAGTGAGAGAGTTTTGGATAAACGTTGTTTCCGTCTGAGTCGATAAGTCTTTATAAGTACAAGGAGTTTCGCCTGCCAAGTACGTTCAAAAAAAACCCTCAAAAAAAAAAAACTCCGAGGTTGGCCCGCAGAGTATGTCACAACGTCTGTTATACGTTACTATCTTACCTAACAAAGGCCAAGTTGCTCTTGCACCTTCAACATGGCTGAACCCAAAACCTCTTTCGCATTTCGAAGCATGTGGAAAGCAAAAAATGATATTTTGCACGAATATTATACAAAATACACTATGGTATATGTTTTTTTGGCAAATAAAAAAGGTCCAGCTAAGAGTAGCAAGCGAGGAGATGCAAGAAAAGTTTCTGGAAGTATTGGATAGGGAAGAGAGAAACGACGCCAAAGTCACTGAAAGACGTTATAACAAAAGAAGTCGAGTAAAATAAGTGCACGTAGTAAAATCATAAAATATAGGTACACTACAAGGGACGATATCGATAAGCATGAAGGAGAATACAAAAAGGATTATTGGAAAAAGAGGATAATGATGATGATTGGTGATGATGATGATGACACCGATATTATATGGAATCAACAGGGTTTCTAAATCGCGTCATGTGATGAGTGATGATCATGGAGGCAGATGTGATATATGAAAGGGGGGATGAGATGGGGGGGCACCGTGAATAATATTCTAAGTATAAGGTCAAAACCAAAAGGCATCCACGTCCACAGCCGAAAAAAAAAGGAGCATGAGGGACAAAAAAGAGGGGGTTTAAAACGACACCGGTTTTTTTAAGCGCCAGATCCAACCATAATCTTCAATACCAACTCTCCCTTTTCATCCACTCCTTTTGCCAACATCTCAAAGGCTTTCTTTGTATCTGACAACCCAAATCTATGGGTCACCAATTTGCTCACCATCGTCCTCAACCCGCTTGATGAGGATGATAGGAGGGCGAGCGCTTGTGGGTAGGTATCGGCGTAGCGGAATGAGCCGAGGATGTCGACTTCGCGAAGGGCGGCGGTGGAAAGTGGGAGGAGGGCTATACGAGTGCCCATTCCGATGAGCATGACGCGGCCACCAGTTGTTGCTGTCTGTTGAGATGTATATGTCAGGGGAGAACGCGAAGGACAGGTCAAAAAGAAACTCACGAAAACGCTCATCTGAATGGCGCTTTCTGCACCCGTACATTCAAAAACGACATCGAAGCCATCCCTAGAGTCGAATGCTGCTAGAGCTGCGGCGGCGGCGTCTTTTGCTTTCTTGATTTGTTCTTCGGAGAAGGTTGGTGGTGTTGAGGCGGTGGCGGAAGCGGAAGGTATTGAGGTAGCATTGCCGTTGGTAGAAATACCGTTAGTTCTGGGCGTCGATGATAACGGTGATGAAGATGTGTGAGAAGATGATGGTGATGGGGAAGGCAAGCAGTACACAGCATCAGCAAAACCGTGTTTCTTTGCGAATTCTAGTCTGACTGGGTTGATATCAACTGCGCAGACTCTTGAAGCGCCCGTGTGTTTGGCGAGAGCACATGCTAGGAGACCAATAGCACCAACACCGTATACAAGGACTGATTGAGAAGGGGCTAGACCACACCGCCGAGAAGCGTGGATGACGACTGAGAGAGGTTCTGCGAGGGAGGCTTGGTCGAAGGTGCAAGAATCAGGCAAGCTAGGTGGCTTTGATTAAGCTTTGGAAAAGGGGGGGAGAAGGAAAGGAGACATACTGATGCAACACATGAGCAGGGTGATTCATTTTAGTTTGCAAGGTGCCATCAACATGTGGATAAACGGCGGCGCTGCTACAAAACTTCATGCCTTTGCAGAGATTATATCTTCCTTTATCGCAAAAGTTGCAAGCACGGCAGTAGATACCAGCCTCGATGGCTACACGATCACCGATGACGAAATTTTTGACGCCGTTTCCGACTGCTGTGACGATACCGGCGGCTTCATGACCTAGGACCAGAGGTGAAGAGACGGTAAAATCGCCATTACGAGCGTTCATATAGTAATGGACTACAAGAGAAGATATTAGAGAGATTTTCAAGATCAAAAGGGGGGCGGCATACGATCTGAACCACAAAGACCGGTTGAAACGACCTGGACCTGTACTTGACCTTGAGAAGGCAGCCATATCCTGCGTTCAGCTATACGGATATCACGAGGACCATGAAGGACTGCTGCTGTTGAGTGAGCTATGATTGTAGAGGTAGCATGAGACATTGTTGTTTATGTGTGGGGTGTGCATTGGAGCAATTAGATTTCACCCCTTTTTATAATAAAATTTGGGCAAAGAGAAAACGAGAGATTTCTAGCAGTACAACGGGGGGCAACACAAGTACAACGGACCGACACCCCCGCGCTCAGATTTGCCCCGTGCTCTCCAGATCGGGTTATCGGCATCTTCCCGATCCAAATTCCCCTTTAGGTTTGACAACATCGAGATCCCTCTTTTCAAATTTATTTATTTTACTTGAAACTAAATTATATTTTATATTTTCCATGGGATGTCGTACCGGCAATTCCGTCGCTCTTAATAACTCTGACAATCGATACTCCTTCATCAAAAATGGATCCAACCCTGTCGACCCCTGCTCCCAATCTTTTCTCTTTGGCAGGTAAAAACGTCCTTATTACAGGTGCAACTCGCGGTATAGACTCCTCACCTCTTACACAATGTCAACTACTCTAAATCATCATCTCAACAAAAGGTATCGGAGCAGCCTGTGCACTCGGACTAGCTCAAGCCGGTGCAGCTTCCATATGTCTCATTCAAAGACCGCCTACACCCAATTCACCTTCAAACATGTCCACTTTCGACACCATCCGTGCACAATGCCCCTCAGTCCATGTTGAGATTCTCTATTGCGACCTTGGAGACATGCAAGCTGTGAAGAACCTATTCTCACAAGCCTTGCAGACTCTGGATGGTCAAATACACGTGTTGGTCAACTGCGCTGGGATTCAGAGGAGAGCAAAATGCGTAGATTTTACGGAAGACATGTGGGATGAGGTCAGGTTTACATATCGAATAACATCATCTCATGACGTCGTTTCATCTTCAGGTCCTTCAAACAAACCTCAAATCCTTATTCCTCCTATCCCAAGCCGCCGGCCAACACATGGTTCCCCTCCGCCGAGGCAAAATAATAAACTTTTGTTCTCTCCTCACTTTCCAAGGAGGACTTACCGTACCTGCATACGCTGCAGCCAAAGGAGGTTTGGGTCAATTGACAAAAGCTATGGCTAATGAATGGAGTAAGGAGAACGTACAGGTTAATGCGATCTGTCCTGGGTATGTAAAGACGGATATGTACGTTTATACTTTTTTTTTGGAAGGCTCTTTAGGGCTCAGCCTTCGTATTATTGTAGGAATGAAAAACTTTTAGCAGACCCAGAACGTCTCCGTCAAATTTCAGAACGCATACCGGCCGGCAGATGGGGTGAACCAGCCGACTTTGTGGGTCCCATCGTATTTCTGGCAAGCGACGCAAGCCAATACGTTTGCGGAGAGTTGTTAGTTGTTGACGGGGTATGTCGTCCGCATTCTTCTTTCAGATCTATTCTTCCTTTCTTTTCTCCGTTTGTCTCCTGGCTTGTTTTACTTTTTTTCTTCGAATTTTCGATTTCTCGAAGTTGTTGCAAAGCGAAAGGCGCCCGTGGGAACTTTCCCCGCCCTTCCACTTCTATTGCATCCGTTTTGGCGGGGTCCGATCAGCCCAACAACTTCTCTGTTCCGATGCGACTAAGGAGTCCTTTGTTCTTTTTGGTGAAACTAACATCTTTTCCATTCCCGTCGCTTCTCTTCCGCGCCTAACCTTTCCGGTTTGAGTTATCCCCCGCCTCTGTTTTCAAACCTGTTCTTTCTGATCCGTGTCGTAAATCATTTATTTCCCCCATTTCTCTCTAATTTATCAACCTGTTGAATTTTCAAATGACTCTCCATTTATTCAGGGATGGATGGGCCGATGAAATTCAAAAGTTACACAAGGTCAATATATAAAATAAATGATAACAACTTGAACTTCGAATTAGAAGAATAAAAGTACTTGACCGATTTTTCCGGCTTTGCAAAAGAAAACGAAAAAGAACCCTGATTAAGTGTCTGAAAGTTCTTCATCTTCGCGTTTCGCAATTATTATTTTTTCCCGTTTTTCTCCGTTGCTACAGGGGTGGGATGTGGTGTAGGTTTAGGGAAGAGTTTGACAGTGAGTCAAGGATTAACGTTATCTATGCATACGACAACTCCGGTATCTCGAGACTGGCGAAATTCTCATTCCAAAGTTGAATTCCCAGGTCCCCGGCGAGGTTGGCTAACGCAATTTCTTGGAGCCTAAGCAAAATCGGTCGTTTTTCGCTTTCATTCCTTAAAGTTTTGGTCTACTGGCGCTAGCGTTCTACCAATGGTGAGTCTATTCTCCTCTCCTCTATTCATTTCTTTCAACGCTTCTCGTTGATTTACTAGTAAGTAGTTCTAGGGAACTTTGTACTCGGGTTCCCTTTATATATTTATTTATACTCGGGGATCGATAAGGCAAGGTCAAAGGACTATTGATTAGAAAAGTCCATGAGAAGGGCGATAACAGTACATGTAGTAAAGTACTAAGCGATAGCCTCGGGAAATTCTCTCTATCAATATCATCAAGATAAATAAAAACTCTTTTGGACTCACGCAATTTAAGTACATATTTATAATTATAAATTTACACTCCGAATTCTGCATCCTGTCCGCCATAAGCGCACACAATAAGCAAAATTCAATTTGAATATGGACAGAACTACGTATTTTAAAGATCATTCCGAACTCTCCATATGTATTTCCATATGCCTATATATCACCACAATAAACAAAATTCTTAAACCCAGCTTAGAGGATACTACGGGAGTACGTACTACTACTACTACTCCTTATGATGATATATGATCGATAATTTGATATGATCGTTCGGAATTGGAATACTAGATATCTGATAAGAAAGAAAAGAAAGGGATGTCATTTTTGATTGGCATTTGACTTTTGCTGCCGCTTAGCGCTTATCCGAGGTTCGGCTAGTATACATAAGCATCTCCTCAACATTGGCAAATTAATGAAAGTTGGGATGCTGAGGCTTAGGGTCGCCATGATGATCGGTTCCGAAATCACCCGCCCTTTCAGGTTCAAGTCAGGTCCAGTCCTGAAATTTGAATGAAAGATTATCGGCCCCCTCATAATATGAAATGGATTACTATACAAAGTTTGACTGAACGCAAAAAATATGTACCTTTTTTGGAACCCTTGAGTTTGTCACTTGCATTGAATATCTTTAATTTTAATTAAGGCGAGAAAGGCGAGGATCGCGCCGAGTATTACTGACCCTGTGAAGTATACTCACTTGTACCTTTTATAATCATTTTCAAATTTTTGACGATCATTATTATGTGTGGGTTTGCTCGGCCTGCCCAGCCAATGGTGTAAATGTATTTCAATTTTTCTAAATTCATTGCACCTTTTAGGTACTAATACTACGGTACTATGTAAGTGGTAGATTGTTACCTCACCCATCCATCCACCGATTCATCCATATGAATGAAAGAATATTCATTCCTTACTTAAGTCACTATTTGTTGCTGGGAAACCCCAGTGAACCTTATCGCGAACCTGAAGTTCTGAACCTGAACGTTGAACCATATTAAAGGGCCAGGAGCATTATGACGTAGTTATTAAATCCTTGTAGTAGCCTCCTGTATAGTCTCTCGTAGACAGCTTCGATATATGTGATGTGACATGAGTTATAGATCACGATATATGAAGTCTACCTCCTGTAGGACTTTCAGAATTTTTGTATGCTAAGACCTTGACCATCGGATGAGACTAAAAGAGCAGACGTAGAAGTGCGCGGCCGCCTACTATCGAGTCCTCAACATTGAATTAATTTGTCAGGAGGTATCCATGGCTGTGTTATTTACGCCACTTCGCCGTCATCCGAGTCGACGATGGGTAAGTATATCCTAAGTAAAAGTGTTCACCTGTTTCACAATCAGAGCACAGGTTGAACGAGATCCTGGGTATTCCAGACTCCAGACTCGGAGTTCCGCATCATGATGTAAAACATTTCCCCAAGTCCCAAGCCCTCCTGCAATGGTATAAGTCGGATGACAGAGTTAACAGGAACACCTCGCTTTCGTCTTCACACCGTGATGGCATAAATATAATCAGAACATCAATATCAACACATTTCGCTTGGGGTAGTATGGCAAGTGATTAAACAGAATCGTGACTTTTGACATCGCTTCTGATTCGTCAAGAGGAACTCTAGAAAGTCGAATTTGTTTGTAAATGGCAACTTGTATGAATTAGAACCCCGTGCGGTTCGCCGCAGTAACAGTCATAGAAATCTGCAAATCTATTCCAGGAAATCTATTAATATGCTGCTATCAGTTTCTCTTCTTATAAAAAAATCCAGTCTATTGTCGGTCAGGATTATATTCCGAGACGTTTGGACGGTGGACCGCAACAGGTAAAAGATTAGATCAGATTCGGTAATCATTACTCACGTTGACCACGCTCAAAGTCCTTTCGGCGCGTGTAGTTACACTTATAGCCCCTCAGTCTAGAACTTTAATGAGGTACGTGGTGAGTCGAATGCCAGTCTATATTTGTTAGAATCGGAATTTTACAGACCTAAGTCGTCGGCCTTGAGAACCGTTCTAGTAACCTCAAGGTTTGGGGGGGAAAGGACAACGAAACATAGAAGACACACAAGAAAAGACAAGTGCTGATCAAGGATCATAAAAATCAATTTGTTGTTTCATCTCATGACGTTGGTATTCATGGTTCGCTAAAGATTAATCTGCCAAACAGCCTAACTTGTGCCTGTGAGGCATGGCCTCAGCTCGGATTCGATTTCAGATCGCAATGCGCCACACTTGGTAATAGTGGGATATATATGCACTTAGTTTCTAGATGAAGTCTTCACTAGTACTTACTTGGTTACTTTGCTAGTCAGGACAACACGCCACACTGGCGCTGCACTAACTTGATATATGATATGAACCGGCCATAGGAAAACACCTAAACTCTAAAAAAGCTAACATAATCAGCAGTGTACTATGCAACTCTCTTTGAATTGCCAAGTGACTACATGTCAACGATGGAAACGCTGCGGCGAACGGTATTTTTCCGCTTCCTGCCATCAATGAAATTCTGACACGGTATCGAAATTGCCATGGCAATCAGTGACAATCTCGATCTCTATTCTGTGTAAGTATAAATTCTCATTGTCCTGTGAACCTGTACAAATAGGCGCTCGTGCACGATTTTGGCTCAAGACTAAATGCCGTAGCACAGCCTCAGCCGAGTCGGCTCTCAGTCACATATGTTCAAGTTGACGCTGACCAACTGGGTATATACCTTACATTTTGGGACAATCGCTATATAAGTGATAGATGTAAATGCTAGTATCCTAAAAAAAAAAATTCAAAAAAAAAGTACTGGCATTCCGACTAGTACGCTTTTCCAAATTCCGATACCGTGACTGTAGTTGGCAAGTTGTCAAATTGTACATCAACATCATTATATGTCAAAGAGCCCGGGCCTGAGGCCGCCCAACTTGAAGGCTCTTGTTTAGCTTAACTAATTCAAAGACTTTACCACGCAAAACTACATAGGCCTAGGCTGCTAGTGGGAGTGGCGCAATGCCATGGCATTTACTTTTCAAGTTGAAAGAAGGTGATATTTGAAACTGCTTTCAATCCATTGAGACACGATACTAACTTGAATAACCCTCACAGCCTCTGCGTGGCCACCACCCTGTCCGCAGTTCCATCTTCAGTTTCGTGAACACAAACGGCGAGGCGCGCCCGCAGATTGTATTTCTCCGGAAGCACCTCACTGTTGTCAATCACGAAACGCCATCTTTGATACTACAATATGCAGTGACCTTTCCTGATGTATGTATTCAAACCCGCCGGGAGTTGAAGCTAAGGTTAACTGGGTTAATTATGTGCCCATGGCTAACATGCATGTAATTGTTTACCTTATATCATGCAATTCTATAAAAAGCCGAGTTTCCACGTTACCTCCTGGATTTCATTTCCTCGGCGGGAAAAGTTTTATTCCCACAACTAGTTATCCGTTTCCGAATGATTGTCCCTCCTCCAAGTGCCTTCATTTCCATGATTAGATAGCATTGACATTCTCCATTTGCCACTGGTTAAGCTGTTCTCGAATTCGAAAAACGGAGATAAAGGTCCATTATGATGAATAGCGCCTGCAGTCACGATTTAAGTATGACAGGAGTCGTGGAGTAAAAAGAAACCGAACGCCAATACTAGTTCTTACGCGTTTCATCGACCCATGGTTCGAAATTTATGTCAGGGATTTTTTAGACCTTAGTAGTAAAGGGTCTGGCCTCAAGCACAAAGAACTTCTAAACGTCCTCAACGCGTCCGGGCCCTACATACCAAATAAGGCTATTAGGAACCCGGCCAATGGTTACTCTTCCGTCCTGTCGACGTCAAGTCCAGACTTCAAGTCGCACGATTTCGATTCTCGAATAGTAGTAGAATCAATAAAGGCTGAGTTACTGTAAGAATCCTGATAGTGAGCCGGACTAACCTTTAGGAACCACTCAACATGCCCCAGTGCCTGTGCAGTGGTAGCAGTGATTGGGGCCTGGGTGTTACCCCAATCGGGTGAATGGAATGTATTAGGGACAACGATAAGGATAAGGTGTAGCTTGGATTTCGGAACGACCGTTCCGATGTACACAGGTTCAAACTTAACCTCGCCTTGTAATTTCGTGTTATGTAGATAAGTACTCATGTTACTCAACTAGCATTTATGCATGTACCACGCGTAATTCTTGGCGCTACCCATTATTAGACATATTTTCTCTTGAAGATTGCCAATGGGCCTAAAATGTCCCCCTTCTCGTTAAAATTTAAAAGGGAAAGGCTTGAAAAAGAGCGAAACAACCGTTGGCCTTGGAGTAAGTAATCTTAACAGCTCCGGATCAAGTCTATAAAAAATTTAAAATGTCGAGATAACCATGGCGGAAAATGATTACCACCGCCGAAGTGCGCGTGTAGTACTAGTAGCTTGTTGAAATAAACGCCTTATTGTGCCAAGCTTCAAGCTGAGAAAAAGCCTGTATATAGCAAGGGGCAGATCCCTCCCCCCCTCCCACCATGGGCAAATTTCACTGGCTGGACTTGAAAGTGGGTGAGGATAACGGCTAATATCTTGCGGCGTTTCGACTGAAACCAGGCAATAAATGGAAGGAAGAGGAAGAACGGTAACTCAGCGCATGTGCCACGAGCCATGAGCCAAATTCCACGCTGTCAAAAGTTGGGTTCCGATGTTCCCTCCGAGTTGTTTCGAGATTTAGTGGGACGAACCGTGACGGCCGACTGAAGGTTCTATGAAGTGACGAATCACGGTGACCTCAGGCTCTTACGAGCAACTGCACGCAGGGAGGAGCTCAGGAGTGAGAAATCAGTAGCTCCTAGGGTTCGTTTCGACTTGCTCAGAGTTTCTTGGCCAGAACCAACCTTTTAAGAAACTTCGACAGAATGTATGGGTCCGAAAATTCTCAGTGACGTTGATTCGAATTGATGGTAATCGGAACAAACAGGCTATCCTCGACGACTTCGTTCAAGTTGGAAGAACGCTTTCCACATACAAGAGCCAACCCGATAGCGGTTAGCTAGGCTACATAACTAAATGTGAGCTAAAAACGAGCGATTCAGTTAGAGCAATTCATCGAGGCTGAGACAACAAACTTGAAGAAAAAGTGCCGGACATCAGGTACAGGAATTCTGATCAAATCTAGCTTCAAGCCATGTGTTCTGCCTTTCGGGACGAGTTTTCGAGTTTTACATATAGAGAGCGAGCAATGCAAAAGTGCACTAGATTCTTGGCTATTCATAAGGAGCTCGATCCCATGCCCAAGTCAGGCGAGTTTGGTTCGAATTGATGATAATCAGGCCAAACAGGCTGTCCTCGACGAAGAACGCTTTCCACATACAAGAGCCAACCCGATAGCGGTTAGCTAGGCTACATAACTAAGTGTGAGCTAAAATCGAGCGATTCAGTTAGAGCAATTCATTGAGGCTGAGACAGCAAACTTGAAGAAAAAGTGCCGGACATCAGGTATAGCAATTCCTGATCAAATCTAGCGTTAAAGCCCATGTGTTCTGCCTTTCGGGACGAGTTTTCGAGTTTTTACATATAGAGAGCGAGCAATACAAAAGGGCATTAAATTCTTGACCATTCATAAGGAGCTCGATCTCGTGCCCAAGTCATGCGAATTTCGTCGCGAAAGGAAAAAGGGATACCCCAACAGTGTCCAACTATAGTACAAACTATCTTACTTGTTAACCTTATCGGTTCCAATATCAAGCCCAGAAGGTACTAGTACCAGTAGAGCGGTGCAGTGTGACTAGTCCGCAGAACTAGGACCAAGACATTCCTAGAAGGGATCACATCGAACAACGGGCAAGGACAGCGTGGTCATGGATGGCAATAGCCAGAATATCTGACATTGTATTATTATTCCAGGTCTTGTATTGGTTTATTGAACTTGATTGGGGTGGTAACGTAATAGCATGCGTGTCCTGCTTTAGAGTTGGCTATTGGTACGAAGCTAGCGTCGAAAAAATTAAGCGTAATTCAGTGGAAAAACACCGGTCGATAAACGAAACAAGGCGGAAGAGAGAGGGAAGTGGAAGGAAGAGAATAGAACCTCGGAAACAATATAACGACTCTAGCTGTGGGTTCGTATTCACTGGCAAGGAACTTTCCGAATCGCCGGCCGTAAATCTGCGAAGCCATTCGACGCCAATGGATAACGAAGGACGAGTTAGAACACTGCGAAGTCTGAGTATGCTAGAACTGGGTTCAAGTTTCTGAGGGTTCCTAATTAGCGCCTGTTGGCTGTTGATGAGCGCGATAAGACCGAAGGTCCGGAGTTGTCCCGGGATTGGTCGCGCACAGATCCGGGCTACCACCGCAACAAGTCCATTTCAGCGCCAAAAAAATCTTTTGATACATAGCGGTCGTATTTTCAGTTGTTGTGAAGAAATTTTATCAGCTTGATCTCCAGCAGAATGCGTCAAGAGAAGAAAAACGGAAATAAACTGGACAATGGAAAGTGCAAACCCTGTGACAACCTTCGGCAAATACCTGATTCCATGCTTCAAATTTACCATACTCCAAGAGAAACGGACATCTTGACAATTACTTAAAGGAGGGCCATTCCAACGATCTGCTCCTGAGAGAATGTTCACTGACAGCCACCTATGCGTCGCGAAGCACGCGGCACGCCACCAAAGAGAAATTGGTTTATTTACCACCTACGCTATCCATTGAAAGATATGATAATCTGTTATCTGTTATCTGATAAATTAGTTAGGGTGCACACCACCTGTCATAATAGTTGTTTTTCTTCTCGCTGAAAGCGGCAAATCATTTCATTCGCCATGGCCCGCCCGTTGAACAAGGAGAAGATCAAGTCCTGTGCTGTAAGGACACGATTCCGATGCTGTGTTATTCTAATCCTTCCATCATTCAAGTGTTTTAACGTCTTTTGATGTGGAGAGCGTGACACAGCGTTTCAAGGAAACCATCCCCGATTCACTAGAACAACACAGGGGCGTTTGAGTACCGAGTCGTGGAACTCGAGATTGCGGACCGAAAGAAAGTGAAGGAGTGAACGGTGAGGTTACTTTTTCCACATCAGAAGGTCATAAGTCGAAAGACAATTGGGACAGGTGTAGATCTGCTAAGGCAATGATTAAACTTCGCCAAGCAAGTGAACGCGGTGAGGGGTGGAGCTTCTCAACCATGACGAAGAGGGCGTAAACGGTTGAAGTATATCAACACCGCTGTCTATAAAGAAAGGGTGTCGTGCCGACGGAAGACGTTGGATTAAGAAGTAGAACCTTGAGGGCTGTTGCTTGTGCTCCATTGAACTCCACGGCGTAGTATTTCACCGAAATGACAGGGACCACTGAGGGTACTGCCAGTCGGGTTTGAGAGTTCCAGGCTTCTACCATTTACGACACATGCAAAATTAAGGCCTCTGAAGGATCTGCCAATTGGCGGTATGCGAGTATCCCCCAAAGTTTGGTTTTGGGGGGCTTTACGTCTCTACAAGAGAATGGGCGGAACCTTCCGCATCTGAAAGGCAGTGACCCAGCAGAGAGGGGAGTTTGTGTATCTCAGTTCGTAAGTACTGTATGATTATCTGTCCAATGGTAAGCCAACATGTGATGCTTAAGTTTGCTTCTTTTCGTGCAGCGAACTCATCTTGAAAGCTCAAAATAGCTACGATGGCCACGGACAACATGTAGCACTTCCCGCATCACTTTCTTTCGTTGAATTGCCACACGCGGTCGTGAACGTGTGATAAGTTCCTGCGTGATTCAGAACCTTGAACCAATTATCCATAATAATGCCATAATGATGCAACTAGATTACTTACCAAGGTCATTATGATCGGTCTTGGAGTTGCTTACCTATTGCAAGGGAATCGATAAGTAGTGGCGGTCGAGCGAAAGAGACCGAATGACTGCCAAAGAAGTCAAGTAGAGCAAATTAGACCACTGCCACTGCCACCGTGACGACGACAGTGACTGGTTACTGACTATCTTGAGCCTGCATTCAACGCAATCATGTCCGGGGTACCGGTTCTTCCTCTGGACGTTACTAGATGCATCGTCGACATGGCCGTTGCCGACGGACCAGAATATAAAGACGTCTTGGCTACCTCTTCCTTTTGTTAAGGCGGCAATGGCGATATTTTGGGCGACTTCTCTCAAAAACACTCGAGATAGGCAAGAAGACCTTCCAAGACCATTTTTTTTGACCAAGTTCTACCATTATCCAACGTTCAATCGATTGGAAAAATGTGTCGTTATTACTGCGGCCAATTACTGATCTTTCGCTGATTATAGTTCACGAGTTTCTTCTGATCTCATTTCGTGTGAAACCGCCGAAGAGCTCTATATTGTTGCCATTGATGACCATGACAAGGTCAGCATCTTCAAACCAAGGCAGTAAGGCGTTTAGACAGATGGCCGGTCTTGGAGATCATAGAGATAATGCTTATAGCAATTAGCCTCAACCGTTCGGATTTGAACAATGAGTACTGTCTTGAGTCTACCCCCATTCGTCACCTGTCTTGCAATGCTCATCTATCTCTACGTCGATCTTGATTTCTATAGTTTCCAACTTGTTTAGATCCACACCCTCACAGGCTCACAGATAAGCAACGATATGCAAGATGCTGTGTATGTTGGAAAAAACATTGCATACTGAAAGCAGGCAAAGAACCGCCTTACTCCAAGGCTGTGAATCCGTTTGAAATGCACTTAAGGAGGTTACCATCACTCAAAGCAAGGGGTCAGTACCGACACAGCTTTTTGGCTGCCACAATTGCCTTTTTTAGACAAAAATTATATTTAAAATAATGGTAAAAAATTAAACGGATGTCCAGCTCCTAAACTAACCAGAGAGATCAACAAACGTTTCCTGAGTACCATGACACCAGCGAATTCTATGAGTCGGAACATGATCTAGACAACCCGTCGAGGGCTGAACACTGCATCATATTGACAGACTATGTTTTCATGAAACACCAGGTAGGCTATATCCGCGGCAGTGCAACATATAACCCCACCAGGATGACCGACGCTTACGGAAGGTTCATTCATTCCGTAACTATAAAGGGTCGTACGTACGACCTCCGTCTCCCCTCCGTTTTGATCCCCAAACTTTCCGCTTCTCAAACGACAATTTCAATATTTTCTAACCTTATTAAAACTCCAGTGAACAGTCTTTGTACTCAATAATCGACCATGACCATCGTCCTAACACCCTACTGGTCAAATGGCGTTCAAAAGCTCAAAATGGCTGCTCAACGTATGCCTACTTTCCTCTCTGCTCTTAAACTTTCATCGATGCGATATACAGCCCTACCCCAGCCTAAACACGGTCTTGTTCCACCGGTATTGAATGCCAACGTCCATACCGAACGCTGCTTGGCCCAACTCCGTTCCAAAGATAAAGATATAGAAAAATACATCTATCTCTCGCACTTGAAGCATGATGATCCACCTATGTTCTACAAACTCTGCTTGCAACATATGGCCGAAATTACACCAATTATCTATACCCCCACCGTTGGAGATGCATGCATGCAATTCTCTCATATTTATCGACGTCCCGAGGGTCTCGTCTGTCTCTTCTCAGTCATGTATTTTGGCCAGGAGCTGATGCTCTATTTTTAGTATGTCTCCATCAACGACAAAGGAAAAATTCGCAGTGGTATGTGTCCCTTACGTCACTCAAACAAGTCCTGTCGTAATCACACGCTTTCTTAGTGTTAAATAACTGGCCAAAAATTGACGAGGCTCGTATCAGTGTTGTCACTGATGGTACGTTATGTTTTTAATGTTTCACATCTCTCATTATTGTTTCCCTCAGGGTCTCGAATTCTGGGCTTGGGAGACCTTGGTGTAAACGGAATGGGTATTTCTATCGGAAAACTATCTCTGTACATTGCCGGCGCAGGGTATGCCTCATTTACGGTTTCATTTGCTTCAATTTTCAATTAACTGGTCATCCTTCATCCTATCTTTTTAGTATTCGCCCAGAATCGACTATGCCCATCTGCCTGGATCTCGGTACAAATACTCAAAAGTACCTAGACGATCCCTTCTACATGGGAATTCGGGAGAAGCGGGTCTCAGACCAAGAAATGCAAGAGTTTATGGATGAATTCATGAACGAAATGAGCATCGCTTTCCCAAAAATGATGATCCAATTCGAGGTTAGTGGTTGGTGAAACATGCTGCATCCCATATATATACTCACGGGTATTGAAGGATTTCTCGACTGATAATGCTTTCAAATATCTGGAACGCTTCCGCTACAAATATCCAGTCTTCAATGATGATATTCAGGGAACGGGCGCCGTAGTTCTTAGCGGATTTTTGAATGCAGCCAAGTTATCCTCGGCAGCCTCAGGCTCTCCGTTAAATTCGCATCGCATCCTCTTCTTCGGCGCTGGATCAGCTGGTGTGGGAGTTGCTTCTCAACTTGTGAGCTTCTTCACGCTTTTGGGAATGTCAGAGGAGGATGCCCGTCGTCAAATCTGGCTCGTTGATTCACAAGGGCTCGTATACGACACTCGCGGACGTTTGGCTGAACATAAGAAATGTAAACAGTCTCTCACACCTTAACCCTCCGATTATCTGTCTTTTTTTTACTGACATTTTGGACAAACAGACTTTTCACGCAATGATTATCAGGGGCCTCCCATGACTAATATCTTGGATGTCATTGAATACGTGAAACCTACGGCGTTGCTTGGTCTCTCCACGATTACGGTGATTATACCCGCATTGTTACACGTGTTGCAGTCGATTTATTTTATTTTCTATAGGGTGCTTTTACCCCTGATGTCATTAGAGCAATGGCGGCTATCAACCGTCGCCCAATCATCTTCCCTCTATCTAACCCCGTCAAGCTTTCAGAATGCTCGTTTGCAGACGCTGTCGAGCATACACGAGGCACTGTACTTTTCGCCTCGGGTTCTCCCTTCCCTGAGCAAGAGTACATGGGTCGACCGCTGTACCCCGGACAGGGAAATAATATGTATATCTTCCCGGGTTCGTTTTTTATTCTTACCCGTAGTACTTTACCCTGCTTATTTGGCTTGCATGTCCAGGATTGGGACTAGGCGCGATTCTTGCCCGCATCTCGCAAGTAACTGATAGCATGGTTGAAGCTTCTTCTCTTGGTCTTGCTGACTCGTTGAATGCGGAGGAACGAGACCTTGGGCTTTTGTATCCTCGCATTGAAAGGAGTAAGTTAAACATTTTTTATACTTTTACAATATTACCCTTCTCTGACCTCTGGTCAACTCCCTTTAATCAGTCAGAGAAATTAGTGCCCATATCGCAAAAGAGGTAATCCGTGCAGCACAGAAAGCTGTGAGTAACACCATCTTATTAAACACAGTTTGTGAATACTTATTATATTCTCTAGGGTGTTGACCGTTCACCTGATCTTCGAACGATGGCCGACGAGGAGCTCCTCGAGTTCATCAATTCTCACATGTGGGATCCCTGTTAACCTTCCAGCACAATTCACACGTTGCACCAACTTTATAGAATGATACTGTTATTTATGTAGACACATGTATATCATCAGTTAGACGCCTTTTTTACACACAAGTCTTTTTTTTGGGTTTGTTGCCATAAATATATCTATTCAATTAGAGTCTCTTTTGGATTATCCAAAAAAAACAAGGTGTACAAAAAAGATGGTTTCCAGAGACCGATAAAGCGTTAATAAACGGTGAAGCCACAAAGGAATTCAACAAAAGTGTATAATAAGTCCGCTACTTGATAAAGGATTGTTTAACTGGGTCAAGTGGGTTGACAAAGGGAAGAAATTATACATAGAGAAGTGAGAGAGAGAGAAGGGTGGGTGTCAGGTTGATTCCTCGAGAGAATTCGAAGACGAAATTGAAGGAGGTTTTGCAGATGATGACGGTGACTCGAATATCATAGATTCTATGGTTGTCACCCCGGCTTCGCTATATTGCGAAGGGTGGCTGCTGGGCCATCGTGAAGCTTGACTTAGTCTGCCATTGTTGAACGAGGCAAGCGAAGCATGATACGAAGGGGACCGGTTCCAAACGCTAGGATCGTTACGCAAGATGGACTCCGTTGTCGTAAAAGTAGTGTACACTGTCTCTGGGGGTGGGGGGTTATAAATTGCAATGTTAAGTAATTTTTGAACACAAGAAAAACGTTGTTCTCTCACCTTTTGAAGCAGCTTCAGAACGTGACCTTTTGATTCGCCATCGTAAAATCAAGAAGATCACTATTCCGACGATGAAGAGGAATACCAGAGAGCCCAGTACTCCTGCAACGATAATAAGGGTTTTCGATGATGTTGGAGGGGAGGTATTTGGGGTAATTATAGAACTTGGAGGTGTTAGAGATGCTGTTGAGGAAGTAACACCCTGGGAGGATTGGGTGCTCGTGCCGTTGATATCTGAAGTTAGGGAGAAAACGAAAAAGCCAGCCAAAGTATATGGCGCCTGGGCTTTCGTGATATTGATCAATAATTGATGTTCTTCATCCGGTGATAAACTGGGAGAAACATAGAGCGGTTGGTTGAGCATCGGAAAGGTTGCATGTCGTAATGTGGGGATAGAAGGAGACATTCTATCAAGAGTATATGCAGCTGTCGGTGGCTCGAGCCCGCCACTTGCAGGGATTGTGCCAAAGACAACGATAAAACTACCTGCATTTTGTTTCATAATATATCAGTATCTTAGAACCCGAACAGGGGAGTGATAGAAAACCTGCCATTGAAATTAAGCGATACAGTAGAGCCCTCCGCTACTGTGCTGTGAGTCCGAGCCGTCGATTTGAACAGTGATTGCGTTGAGTTCCAAGGACCTGTGTAGTGCACTCGTGGATCGTCATCGAATATGTTGCACATCAAACAGGCCCCAATGCCATTGGTACCATTCCAGCTCTGTCCGTTGCCAGAGCTACTCCCACCATCTCCAAATTTACTCCCACCACTTCCAAAGCTACCCCCGCCGTCTCCAAAGCTACTCCCACCATTTCCAAAGCCACTCCCGCCATTCCCACTCGGGCTAGTCGCACTACTGCTGCTATTTCCACTCAGGCTAGTCCCATTACTGCCGCCACTTCCACCCGTTCCACTGTTCCCGTCTATTCCGCTGCCCCCAAAACTTCCATCGTTCCCATCATCCATTCCACTGCCCCCGCCTCCATCACTGCCCCCGCCTCCATCACTGCCCCCGCCTCCATCACCCCCGCCTGGCCCACTACTAGTAGAATTGTTGCCATTGTCGCCTCCGTCGAAGCTCCCGCCATGACGGTCATCTGAGGATAAGTCTCGAGTGTTTGGTGGTCCTTGCAACGGGACCCCGTTCATTTGTCTTTTAGTGTGATGTTTATGAACTTCAATTTCTTCAAGAAACATGGAGCTGGATAAAGGAGCTAAAAATCTTCACTGTGGCGTGCTGAGGATTATGTTATAATCAGCAAAGAGTGCTTTTTTGGTTCTGGGTTATATGAAGGCGGCACCGCCGGTGGACATTGGTTGCTGCTCTGGTATATAAGAGTCAGATGGTTCGACATGAAAGTACTGAAAATCGCACAATAAAACAAGCTTTGTGATAGAACCCGCTCTGCCGGTGCAGGCCCAATGAGCCGGAGTCACTTTAAATAGGACAAGATAGTCGTCAAGATCGCGGCTCCAGTGAATCAAAGCCCGTTGCATTAACTTTCATCGAATGCAACGAGTACCTGCTGGACTGTAGTGAGAAATTCCACTGAGACAGAAAAGAATACCTCTAACACGCAGAGCAGTCCCTGCAATTTCCAGTCTTACCAATAGCTCGGCAAGAGTAGTGGGGGCCCGAGTTGCAAATCTTCTCATGTCGATCACGGGCGTCAATGACGTGAGAAAAATAAAAATGGTATTGCAGAGATAGGAACAACGTTTTTATGACGTTCCAGGAAAAGATTCGGTGAGCTATCTAGACTCCGGCCATTTTCTTTAACATTGAAAATTCTTCTTTTCCTGTTGCCTTGCACAACGAATAAAATTTGGAAGTCGAATTTCTCAACAGCGTGGCAGGCCTGAAATAGACCAATATAGTTGGTTTTTCTCATCGTCACTGGATTGAAGGGGTGACACATACCGATCGAACTCAATGATTCTTCCCTGCTCCAGTAGCATCACCTGTTACATTTTATTTTTTGTCTAGCCTTTTCTGAAGGTTTCAAAAAAAATGTCACTCACTCTGTCATAATCTATCACTGTGCGAAGTCGATGTGCAATTGTTAAGATTGTGCTCTCCGCAAATTCACTAGCAAGTATTCAAATATTCAGTGAAAGAATATAAATCATCAGGGCTCGGCCTTACTGTCGGATGGTCTTTCCAATTAACTCATCTGTCGCATAATCAACGCTATAAATGACAACTTTGAACCCGCAGATCATGGACAGATTAAAAGTGTTCAAACCTTGCAGTCGCCTTGTGTGTCGTCAGGATCGGTGACAGTGTGGGACATGAGATAAATAAATCCACGTACCTCATCCATCACAAGAACTTTTGACCTTTTAAGGATAGCCCGAGCCATACACAGTAATTGTTTTTCACTAAGGGCAAGAGAGCACGAGGTCCAGTGAGAAAGAAAAGTCATGAGTGACATAACTGACCCTGTGGAAAAGTTGTCGCCCCCTTCGGATACGGATGAGTCCAAGTCACGGAAAACGTTCGCATTGACCATGTCAGATGCTTCAGCGGGGGTGTCTTCCGGCGGGATGAGATGAACGCGACGAAGCGCTTCGTACTAGTATAAATAGTTAGTATCACAACTAAGACATCTTGGCATGTAACTGACAATCTCTTCATCCTGATACTCTTCAAACACGTCGAGAGTTGAGCGAAGGCTTCCGCTAAGGATGGTAGGGTCCTCTAAGCGATTTGGTAAGCCTTGACATCCAAAGACAGTAGCTAAGTAAAATCAACGTACGCGGAATAATGGTCAATCGACTGCGAAGATCTGTTAACCCAATTTTTGATGTGTCCACTCCATCAACAAGAATTCGGCCTTCAGTGGCTTCTACAAATCTGAAGAACGACAATGCCAACGTGCTCTTCCCTGATCCCGTTCTTCCGAGAATACCGACCTTGAGACTAGAAGTTAGTTCAAGCCCTTCGTTCAATACTAACACACAAGTCAACCTTTTCGCCTGGATTGATCTCAAAATTAAGGTTATGAAGGACATTAGGCAGCTCGGGCTGAAATCATATCAGTACACTAAACTAAAACGAGATGGCGATACAAAGACCTACAGCGTAACGAATGACAAGATCTTCGCATTTGATCGCGCCACTGGATGGCCATGAGGGTGACGGCCTTGGCTCAATAAACTCCGGCGGTTCACGTTTGAGTTCCGTATATTCCTTGACACGTTCTAACGCTACCTAGATGCGGATAAGGAATTCTTGAAACTTCTAACAATGGATGTCAGATGGAAACGACATACCATGGATTGCTCAAGAGCAACAAATCTTCTAACCTAGAAGCAAGTTTTTTTTTCAAAAAAGAATCCACAGCCCGTCATCAATCGAAGCCTACCAAGAATAGAAGATCATTGGTAACCGTTGAGGCAAATGCAAGTGCAAACCCTGCAGTGGAGGCACTGATGCTTGGAGTAACGAGACACAATAAACCAGTTACCCCAACGACTACAGCGGAGAGCAAGTTGAAACGGATCGAGAGCCAACGATTCACTACAAATGGCGGAGAATCAACTTGATACTCGAGAAGAACATATTTAATAGGGTCATACCTCCCCACATCCAGTAATAAGGGTTAGCATTCTGCCAAGTATTTGGCGCTTATCAGCATGTGAATTGTAGGTCAAGGAATAGGTGCAAACCGTGTCAACACAGCGGAGCATATCACGCAAGAACTTCGACGAAGCTCCAAAAGCACGAATTATCGTGACCCCAGATATAGTTTCTCCGTAGATGGAATAGAGAGGTGATCGAGTAACAGAATCTAACATGCTTCCTGAATATCGACTCTTCGAACCATTATATTCGGACTCACCCAATCGTCTCATATCTCTTGATGTTTGGCCATATACCTACTAGGCATCAATATAAGAGCCTCAAAGTTATTTTAAAACCTTACTTTAGCAACTGAACAGAGTGTGAAGCGTTAATAATAGATAAGATTGTAAAGCTTTTCAATACTTACCATTCCAGTAAACAATGCCCAAAATGAACGCGGCAACAATAAAAGGAAGTCCTCCCACATAACTGATTGTGGTAAATGTAGTTATGCACGAAAGTATATAGATAACACTTCGGCCAAAGTTGTCCGAGAGACTGCTGTCGATACCTAGATTGAAAAGTAAAACAGATCTACTTTCAGGATCGCATTAAAAAAAGAACGGAAAATTTGATCAGCCAACCTTCGAAATCTTTCCCAAAGCGGTTTAACAAACGACCGCGAGATACAGTATCATGGAAACGGATATCAGCGAAGAGAACTGATTCGAGAAGTCGTTCATACAGGACATGTGAAGCACGGATGGAACCGTTATATAGAATAAACCACCTCAAGGTTGCGATTATCAACCCGAGTCCTGTGATAGCTGCGTAGACCTTTAAGTAGAACACAGGACTGTCATGTTCATCATCCCGGGAATATTTGATGACTGCAATGGATGCGTAACGTGATATATAGAGGGCAGGATTTTGTTCCTGGGCAGCTTGTGACCAGTACCTGACAGATCAGTCAGCAAGGTATACGATGTCAAAGCAATAGATAATCCCGTACCTCAGCCAACCATTTTCGAAGACAGGACTCGCTGAGGCTATGATCAAGACAGGTATGAAAAGCATCCAATATGACATGCTCCCGCAAGCACGAATGTATGTTTCCCAGATAGTTCGACCAATGCGACCAACTGCACGTTTTTCCTCCTCTACAAGTTTTCTGGCAGGCTTTTTCTGCATTTTTACAGATGCCGGAGCTGAGGATGCAAGAGTAGAACTCGTTTCAGACTGTGGGTCGGTTTCTTCAGCCAAGATAGCCTCTTCTGCTTTCTCCAAAGTTCGTTTTTCTTCAATGTCATCCGTTTCTCCAGAAGACTCCGTAGACTGGACCAATGTTTTGATAATGCCAGAACTATAAAAGGCCTCTTTCGAACCTTCAAACATCACTCTACCATTATCAAGAGTGACAATGTAGCTTGCTCCTGGTGCACAGAGCTGAACGTGATGTGATACCAAGATGACGGTTCTTCCTTGCATAAGTTCGCCTTTCAAACATTCATGATAAAGATGATGAGCAGTATGTGCGTCAACTATTGATTATGATAAGTAAATGATAAGGAGAGGACATAATCCAACGACGTACCAGCAGACAAAACATCGTCCAACAGCAGAATGGAAGCCCTGGAGTAGACAGCTCGGGCTAACGAGACTGAGAAACAATGTTAACTTCGAGACGTTCAATGGACGTCGATGCCTGCATACCTCGTGCTTTCTGACCTCCAGAGAGATTGACCTAATTCATGTTAAAGACTACTGTCAGATTGCTTGAAAAGACACGAACTTACTCCGCGCTCTCCAATTTCAGATTCATCACCATCCTCCAAGATATCCAGATCGGCGATTAGGGCGCAGACCTGCAAAACCCAGCGTTTCAGCGATTGAGTCTCAGTATTCATATTGAATTCCTTACCTCCAAAGTCTTCATGTAACGTTCCTCGTCGTATGGCAAGTTGAAAAGGATATTATCTGAAAATGAGAGTGAGCTTTCGTGTGTCCGGTAAGAGAAAGAATTACCTTTGATTGAGGCATTACGAAGCCATGCAGCCTGAAGTCAATGATAAGTGACAAATTAATCGACATATGATCAAGTCAAATACATACCTGGGGAACATATGCGCAAACTCCCGAAACGACCCAATCATCCTTGCAGATTTTGCCGCCCGAGAAGGTAGCTAGCGAATCAGGTGGCGATCTTGGGCAGAGAACTTGACCAGCAAGGATATCGGCTTCACCCAACAATGCTGTCAGATAAAACAGGATTAGGATGTTGTCTCAAAGATTGAAACGGTTGAGAGCTGCTTGCCTAGCAACAAAAGTGTCTTTCCAGATCCCAATTTACCACAGATAAGGGAGAGTTCGCCCTGTGGGAAGTCTAATGACAAGTCAACCAGGACAAATTTATGTTTAGGAGTTGGTGCTGCAGAGGGTGCCACGCTGCCTGCATTGCGATCTTGCGGCCATGTCGCAGTACAAGATTGGAACGCGACGGTTTTGGATTGTTGAGAGAGAGGTGGGACAGCATTCACTTCGGCACCGTTAAGATATTTCTCAATGCGACGAAGGGAGACAAAGCTCTGAACAAAAATGATGAGTATCTAGATAAATAGGGTGGTAAGAGAGAAAACATACTTGAAGCATGTTGATGAATGTTTCAGGCAAAGCACTGAGCGCAAACCTCATCTCCGCGAAAACTGCAGAAAAATGTAATGTTAGCCAAAACACAACCACAAAATCCGACTATTCATTCACCAAGTATCGATGTAAAGGCTATTGAAGGGGTCAGTGGCTGTTGCCTCACAACCGCAAAGTGCCAGAATGATACGAGTGTCACCAAAATGGGTAAACCATTCCTATAAAGAGAGTTTTTGAATATCGAGAAGCCAAGTTAGTCGTAGCTGTACCAACCAGATAGAATTCCAGAGAACCTATGAATGTTCATCAGACAAAAGTGGACAAGCGAATTTTTCATTCACAGTACCTCGATAGTATAGTTGAGTTTTTGATATTTGAGTTCTTTGTCGCGGATTTTGAGAATTTTTTTCTCAAAACTACGTTCCCAAGCCATAAACTTGATTCCAGGTGTTACGACATGCGAGAAGAAAAAAAAAATGAACCTTCAACGTACCTTGAGCATACGGATTCCACCCAAGACCTATGATGTCAAACGACAAATTCATTCATCATCCTGAGATACGTTGAAAAAACTAACGTACTTCGTTCATGAGTGCGACTCGCTCATCACGAGCCTTCATCAAATTTTCCTGAGCACCTATATCCAAAGCTATAGATCACACTTCAAGCACATAAAAGAAGGCAGCGCACCAATGACCACTTTCCCAGCCAAATGATTCATGGGGAGGAATAAACATGTTACAGCAAGACCGAAGAAGCAAGAGACGCCTGAAAAAGAACCAATCAGATACCAACGGAGGACCTCATCCGATGTTCATACCAAGTAATCTATACAAAAGGATTGTTCCGACGACGATCTCGGTGGGAGCATCTGGTATTGATGTTAGAGATGTATCTGAAAGGCATAAGAGAGGCATCACGAACCGACAAGGGTGAAGAAATGCCAAGCGAATTCACTGACTCTATCTACGTCGGTGGTCATCAGGGTCATTATCTGAGCCTTGCTTGAAAAATTGTCCTCATCCGTCTCTGGTGTTTCGGTGACAGGCTTTCCATTTTCAGTAGGTTTGGCACCAGTTGATGTAGGCGGGGGAGCAGTAGAGGCAGCATCCTTACGGACAAGAGTCTTCGCGAATAGAACTGAATTTAGTTGGATTTTAAGTCGGACCTGGGTGGTGGTGGTCGACAACGACCAAAGTTGCCCAGTAACTGTTGTCATCAGTTAATATCTGCATGGATGAATACAAAAAAGAGACTTTCTCAAGAAAACTAAAACGTTAGTGACGAAAAGTCCTATCACATAAACCCATCCCCATCCTTTGTTTTCTCTGCTGTGGTCAACCTCGAGGTATCCGACGAATTTTTGCAAGAAAAGAGCTGGGGCATAGAAGAGAACAGCAGAGAGAAAAGCAAGAATGAACACCGCTAAAAATATCATATGGTTCAAGCGAGTCAAGCACCAGATCAGGTGCCAACCACTGCCTGCTGCAGGACTCCAAGAAAATATCTTAAGCTTGACTTCGCGCAGAGCTTTCCTCATGCTGGCATAATTATAGGTGGCGCGCATATTCCGAGGAACTATGGGTAAATCTCCAATATCAAGGCTTTCTGCGATGTTTCCAAGCCAAACTACTTTGGTGGTATATGAGAATAGCAAAATGTCCCACGGAGAGGCATCTAAAGAAACATGTGATTACAGCAAAACGACTCAAGAGAGAGTGGATGCCTACCTGTGGTGCCGCAGACGTTCCGTTCGTCCATGTTGGTAATCGTTTTGACGGTCTTCTCAGAGTAAATATCTGATGGCGGAAAGTGAAGGGGTGGACCCAGTGGAGTGGAATAGGCTATAAAACAACCGACGGCGTATACGCCGAGAAGGGCATACCATAGGCCCAGGAGAACGGGCTCATCGTCGTCGTCAATGGATGTTGTGACAGGAAGAGGGCTATTGGGCAATATTGCAACGGAGCCCAGAAGCGAAAATGCAACAGTCAACAAGACAGTGAGATGTATAATCGAATTTGAATGATCATCTGTGCTGACTTGGAGGACGGAACGTGCTGAGATGAGGAAAACGTAAAGAGCGAAGGATAGGTGGAGACTGAAGATTGTTGTATCAATATGGTCGTTATTGGCGATAGACCAACCCAATGATACTGTGGAGATCACCACAGCAAAAGCAAGAAAAAGCGACAGGAGAGCTTTCCTCCATCGCACCTAGTCAAACAGAGTCAAAAAAAAAAGGCTGCAAGATGCATGATGTCTTTTCAACACACCTTTATCCAAAAACTCTCCGCGTCAATTGGATATCCATCTGTAACATCTTCTGGTCTAGTAACATCATATATATCTCGTTCATTTTGTTGGTTCGCCTCATCTGTGCTAATGGGCAACTGGATTTTCCCTTCTTTATTCCGTGTGAGATAGAAAGTAAGGAGACTGGTGACAACGCTGACAACGAGCGCGACGGCAATTGGGAGCTGAAAACGCGGCATGGCCCAATTTTTTTGGTTTAGAGATACCAAAGTAATGAACGTTGAACCTATATAAGGTACCCAAGGTAGAGAAGTTGGAGTCAGTTCCACTGGGGCCGCTCCTGGTGGGACTCGCTTACAATTCTTAGACTACTATTTATAGTTTAACGCTGATAAGGCTTATTGCTGCCGACGATTTTGACCTGAATTCCAAATTATTTACGACTAGATCACTAGAACTTGAAATCGTTGACCATGTCAAGTTGAATGACAGAGAGGCAAATAAGAATGAAGGGGCATACTCAAGATTTGGACTGCAATGTCCAACAACTTGTTGATAATGGACAATCAAGTTATGATCACCGGTACCTTATGCGGAGTTTAAGTGACTGACTCATATTTCAGGACCACATGGAGTACAGGGGCAGCCATACATAGTAAGTATGTTCATTGGCAGCTCAATAAATTTATTAAATTCAACATGTACATGTGGGCAGTACATAGCATCCAAAGCGTTTATGCAGATTCCGTGGGTGTATTCTTTGTTTGATAGATAAGATCATAAGCTTCAAGCCTCGAAAACCAAAGAATGAACATCCGCACCAGTTGAGTCGAAATCTTCGAGAGCAAAGTTCTAATCCCGGGTCCTTCGCACAGATCTGAATGTAGGACTTGGGATCTACCAACATCGATGTCATTGCTTCTGCGGGCACTGAACCCAGGTGTAACCACATTCTGAGAAGGTAGAAAAAGAAATATCAGCCTGATATCTCGGTTGGCCAACAGGCAGATAATGGATTCTTACACAATTGTTCTCCGCACGTAACGCTCTGAGGTTGCAGATAGTAGTAGCCTGACATGCCGCATCACAGGGAACTACCTCGTCCAAACAGGTTTTCAATGAATTGAATGTTTGGAATAGGGTATCATTTGCAGCAAAAGCTTCTGTCACTTTATGCCAGAAAGCCGGACTTAACGATTCCGTGGCTGGCCAGCCCCCAATTGCGGGCCCGTACAAATCTCGAGCGCTATATTCGAGTTGCCAGATTGCTAGTCAGTTTCCCAAGTTAGTCGAATTTTCCTTGAATGCGGAAAAATATAATGATCACGGTTAGTCTGGAAGGAAGGATCCGACAAGTTGCCTAGATATTCTTCGAGTCAAACACTTTTCAGAAACTTCAAAAACTCGCGACGTACTGATGAAAGTTCGAGAATCCATAATCTCGTATGTGTCAGGGTCCACATCGTATATTCTGAATGCCGCATTACCATCTATAGAGTTTCATCATTCAACTAAGATGGAATCTTCGAGAAGCAAAACACATACTCCTTGGGGTTAGTGAGGGCGCCATCCATCCCATACTGTCAGCCGTTTCCGCAGTTTGGTTAGTGAAATCAGAGTAGGCAATTGCAAATTCGTCCTATCCAAATATTCATTACAAGGTCTGGCACCCAATCCGATGTGAAGAGCCTTACAGTATGGAAATGCCCATAAAATTGACCCGCAATCGTGTTCTTGTAGCGTTGAACAATTTGATTGAAGTAATTGGACTTGATTACGACCAATATTTAGCAGTGCAGTCAATCCAAAGGATAATGCAGGACCTACCTGATCATGCGCGGCATCAGCGCCACTTGGTGGCATATGTGCTATTATCCATGCACGGTGTCCAGCATCCTCAGCAGCTTGTAACTCTTGTACTGCGAACTCTAAAATACCGTTCGGATCTGGCCTATTACACCATCAACACCAATCCCTATAACATTACAGCAGTGGACGCCTAACTGGAAGGTATCACTGTCGTAGAGATAAAAACTAGAATTCGTTCGTCGGAGTTACTTTATGAAGAACGATTATAATCTCCAAACTGAAACTCACTTAAGCCGGTACCAATAAATGGTGTTTAATGAAATAATGCTGGAATCAAATTACGATCAACAGTATGCGACGATACAGTCCGAAAGACGCACCGGAGATTTGTATCAGGAGCAATGATAGAATAACTTCCTGATGTATGTCGAACTTCCTGTGATGCAAAACCCCCAACCAAGTCCTACAAGAAAGGAAATGGATGAATATCAATTATACCACAAGGATATTCACTCACATGCCATCCTTTACTCTGGAGATCAAACACCCATTGAGCACTGGCGTTGACTGTCGTGCTCCTTGGGAAGAGATTGACAGGGGCAACGTCGCTGAGAGCAATTACCTATCAGGCTGTGGAAAAAAGCTGTTATTGTTTTAAAAAAAACATACTGGTTACCTAAGATGAAAATAAGTTGAGATCGTTGAGGTTAGTTGTCATTGTCGTCACTAAATGTCCTTACCGATCACAGGGAAGATGGGGGCATCGAGGAGCGATGACATCTCATTGTCAAAAAGTTGAAGATCAGTCGTTGCTTCCCTTCAAAGCCATCCGTATCTCAACTCAACGTCTTATCATGATGATTTGAAACGGTATACTCACGACTGATTAACCAGCCATACCGCAGCTAAAAATGATTTCAACAATTTAGGAGGTGAACGAGTAAAGCGAGCACAACAAACGCACCCTCAATGACATCACCCGTAAAAATTGAAAATTGAGGTCTCTCAGTATTCATTGCATGCAACGTAGAATGCACAAGCGAAGTCGGTGTATCACAGTTATGACTTCCCATAGGACCAGCAGGCACCTTTACAGGTCCAGTTTCATCCGCGAAATTCCTGCAACATATGGGTTTAGTGCAATTAACATCACTTCCTGGCTAAAACATTTCCGTTAGTATACACCGAATCTTGACGCGACAGCAGCATCCTTACGGTATACATTCGATCAATATGTACGTCGCTAAGGTGACCGACTTTGAGTGGTGGTCTTCCTTTCGAAATGAACTGCTTGGGCTTTGACGGAGCTGGCTTCGGAAAAGAAATAGTGAAAGTGTTCACAGGAGGGGGTTGGCATAATCCGATGAACGCAATGCAGAACTTTGCAGCGGTCTGGTTGAAGGGAGAGATTGAGCGCAAATCATGAGCCATGATGGGACCTTGTTGTGTGAAGAGGCCTTGGCAGACATCGGGGTCTGCAAGCTGCGGGAGAACAAGACATTTAGACTGAGAATCATCATACAACAGAAAGACGAAATGGTTACACGAGTAATCTGGCAGACCGTAACGAAGGCTTCTGAGAAAGTAGAATCTCCAAGTTCCGCAACTCCTTTGAGCACATTCAATAATGACATGCAGGAAGTGCAATCTACCGCTTTCTGGAGAGCCACCAGAATGTCATCGACGACAGTAGCAGAAGAAAGCAGACAGATGCTGAACAGGAGAATGAGCCTCGAAAGGATCAACATTGGATTTGAAGAGGAATATGAAGGTACAGGAAACAGTAGAGGCAAGTTCTTTCGCATTATATGTCTCACGTCGGTGACTTCACTACCGGAACCTCTTCGAACGTTCCTCGAAGCATGTGTTTAGCTCAAGTTTAGCTCTGTTGTTTCCATTGAACATGATTTAAATTACCCTGGACAAAGAGTTCACAGACCTCAAGGATCGCTGACAGGTGTCCGCATAGTGGCGATTGAGCTTCTCAAATCCAAGGCATACTACAATTCCGGGAGAGAAAAGAGAGGCGTCTGCAAGTTCACGTTGCTCATGTTGAATGACATTGACAGACGGTGGGCAGAAACGGGAGATCCAACGTCAACATTCGAACAGTTGTTGATGTGAAAGTTGATCCGGAGGCGGCAGTACCAGTTCAAGTTACTGAGTATATCCTATCACAAAAATACACAAAACACAATATGTAATTACGCAAAGAAAGTAAGGGGAAAAAGTACTCGAAAACGATAATAGAAATTAGACAGAAGGAGCCTAGAGAGAAGAATCTACAAATACGAAAATGAATAAGTATATATATATAAAGACAAACTAAAGAAAAAAAGAGACGAACCCCCTAACTCAGCTGCAAGGTCGTTCCATCGGCCACAGGTCCCACATCACTCTGCGCACTCCCGCTCCCTACCTCCATAACCACAGATCCTTGACCGGTAGTCCCCAAACCAGAATTCCCAACCATCATAACAGCGCTACTGACAGCACCACCAGCACCCCCAACAACACCGCCATTCTTGGCAATCTCAAGTCTAACGGCATCCAACATCCTCTTCAACCCAACCCTCTCATTCACCAACCCCATCCTCGCTCCTTCCAGAGCCTTTCTTTCTTCTTCTAGAAGATCCTCAAGTTCTTCGAATTGAGACATCTTGAGTTCAATTTTAGTTAGTGTCAGTTTGATGAGGGAGGCTAGGGCGCTGCGGATTTGAGTGTCTTCAGCAGTGGCAAGGGATTGAGCAGCTTTGGCGGATGATTTCAAGGCTAATTCAGCGGCTCTAACGACTTTGGAGTGTGGGAGGGTATGTTTCTTGTGAGCGCTATCAGCCGTACCAGGCGCTGGCGTTCCTACGTTGCTTCCAGTAGCAGGTGCAGGTGCAGACGACTCTTCCTGATCATCTTCATCCATTGCAACATCCTCAGCATCGGTTTTCTCTTCTGATGATTTCTCCTTTTCGTCTTCTTCGATCTTGCCAGTATCACCGTCCGTGAGTTCGTGTAATGCCGTTTTCGCAGCTTCAGCAGCCACGCCTGGGCTAACGACTCCCGCCAAGAACGCAACAACGCTCATAACAGGATTATCAGCCTGTTCAAAGGGTATCCTACCAAACCTCAATGTACCCATCGAGCCTTCCGTATTCAGGTATGGATCCTCGATTGGCAACTCCAAGAACTTGCGTATACACTGTTGAGCGGACCTTGTAACCACATGTTCCTCGATTTTCGACCAATCATCATCGTACATCTCCACCCCTTCAAGTAGAAGAAGGATTTCCTGATCGGACCAGTCATCGTTGACACCACTGCTGTGTGACACACCAGCGGCTGTCGCAGTGAGTTTCACAAAGTCTCCACTGTACATGGTCGATGGGAATCGTCCGTCGAGGTAACAAGGAGCGCAAATCTCGAGCTTCTTGTCTTTTAAAGAGTGATATCGTACTTGCGAGCAATCTGCTCCGCAGGTGTCGCATGTATGACCTGCGTTGGATGGTGGTAACCCAGTGCCATTGGCCTTGACAGGCGCGGTGGCAGCACCGTTGGAGAGCGTGCTGGCTTCAGCAGCTGTGATGGGCCGCGATGATTTAGAGGAAGTTTGGTAGATGGAGTTACGGAGCTCTAGGGATGCAGGTGCAGCGGGAGCAGTGGGAATTCTGGAACCATTCATACCAGCTGCATTGGCTGGATGGGGTCGTATACCGGGGTGTATAGATTGCAACCCTCGAGGGGTGTCAAGAAGTACTCGGAAATGACCTGTGAATGGAGGAGCCAACGCCGCTGGCCTTTGTTCTGGGTCGATCTATATTATACAAACTTGATTGAGTAAAACAACCTTCGGCGGCAGCCAAAAAGAAAAACCTGATAATTAACCAACCCCCACTGTTCTAAGAAAGCGTGTACGCGCATGATAGCGCACACGTCGCCAGCCAAGTTTCTTCGGCAGGCAGTGACAGTCAGATACTCTGTCGGCCGCAATCTATAAGTGTTGATCATAAAATCACGGTAATCTTTGTAGATGGCAGGCGTTTTACTCCTATTCCGGGAGTTGAAAAACTCTGGTAGAGCTCGAATTTCTACGGGGTGGATTTTGGACATGTCGAACCAGGCGGAATAGGAAGGAATGATGACCTCGTGCGTTTGAGCCGCGAGGTATTTACGAGCTTGTTCTTCAAGTCGTTGGCGCGTTGCTTCAAGCTGGGCAGGATCTTCATCATCATTGTCATCTCCAGAATCCCCATCGTCGTCTCCACCATCCATCATGGACACGTCCGCGTCCGCTTGTCCTCCACCTTCCTCGTCATCTCCATCTTCTTTCAAAACACGGACTCTTCCTGAGCCTGTTTCTGGACCCAGTGAAGAAGAGCCTTCAGGTGGAAGGTTGCCAATGTCGCTAGACGGGAGAGGGTCTAACTCGCTCCGTTTTCCTGGGGCATTTTCGGGGTCAACGGGTGAAGCGCCTTGATTTTGTTGCGGTACTGTGAGTTTTATTCGTTTGGCATCTGTAGGACTCGGTACAGATGACCCTGAGCGTTTTGGAGTGTCCATAGCTTCCCTCCTTATAGCGTGCTTGCCCGGTACTCTTGGACGAGTTTGCAACAGATCCTTGTCTGTTGAATGGCACCATGCAAACTAAATACTAACAAACAAGGCAAAGCCGATGCACACCATCAAAAGAGAGGCAAGCTGCAACATGCATGGTAATTTACTGACAATCATCAAAATAAAAGACTCGAAACATGACAGGAAACTTGTAATAGATGTTGGATTAAAACTCTGTTGGATTAAAACTAAGGCAAAGCTGTACAAAATTATACTATCATGCAAGATATAAGTAGATTATTGTACTGGCCCAAACTTCAACTTACTCACTTCCAAAAACACTAGGGTTACCAAAGTTCGGTTCAGAACTGACTCATGAACCTGAACTGAACTGAACTGAACTGAATTATCAGTTCAGTTCAGTTCAGGTTCAGGCATTTAGAGATTTATGGTTCATGCAGTTCGAACTGAACTGAACTGCTGAACCATTAGGTCCTAGAAGGCCAGGCTCTTCTTTTGACTTAATATTTTCTGGAAAGTGATCCTTTAGTAATTTGTGAACATTGGAATGGTTTGGCAGTCCTTTTTAGTATGAAAAATGGCTAAGGAAGGAGGTAACGGCCAGACTTGGTATGTGATGTTATTATGTCAGCATAGATTAATACTGCCTATTTAGGAAAATAAATATAAATCAATGGTTTTCTGTGTTCTAGAGGAGTTCTGAGATCATATATAAGTGGAAATCAAGTGGCTAAGGGCTAAGGAAGGTCTTTGTACAATAAATTTTCAGAAAAAGGTAAAATTTCAGATTTTATAATGGTTCTTCAGTTCAGTTCAGTTCGAACCAGTTCTTAAATGGTTCAGTTCAGTTCAGGACCATATACAAACAGTTCAGTTCAGTTCAGGCTGAGGAGGTGAAGAACTGAACTGAACTGAACTTTGGTAACCCTAAAAAACACATGACAGTCTACAGATTTAGTCAGAACTTCTGATATAAAAATACAGTTACATACCTTAGACTCAAATAAATTTATGTCTTGAATCAAGTTTCCAAATGCACACTAAACAACAACCTCACAAGGAACTTTCTGGAAAAAGCACTTATTGCATAACAGTAGTTCTCAAAATTATCATATTCCCTTCCTAGTAATACTACAACTTGAGCAGTCCAAAAATTAAAATGGATATAGCATGAAGATTTAAAAAACTGTTTCCATGCTGTTTGGTGACTATTTTTTTTTAAGTCAGAATACCCTTAAGATTTTAGAAATTTCATTTAATATGCTAAGGAGATTTCAACAAATTTCATTGATCTTGAAAGTTGTTTAAATTTTATGTGAAGTATTTTGCAATATTTTCATAGGTTTTGGATAAAATAGACTTCCAAGGCTTCAAGATGTGTTACATAAGAATTTGTACAAAAGAAAACTTATGTTGGCTACTATGAAATCAACCATGCTGTGCCAAAAGTGTAAGAGGCTGACATTCAAACTGAGTTCAAGAGAAAAAAAGTTGAGCAATGGAATAACAACATGGAATATAAGGACCATACATACCTCTAGAAGTATAAGTTCTCCTGAAGCATACCCAAGGCATATTTTAGATAAGTGATAGCTGACAGATGATGGTTTACGGAAAGGTGGTGGTATCCAGATTTCCTGAAGGTTTGTAGTGTTGATTATTGCATCTTTGTATAAGTTAAGGAAAGAGAAGCCTGAGGAGACAAGAGTCTGGGCATAAAAATTATCATCATCAGGACATGGTGATAGAACATGTATATGGAATGAAGGTGGAGCAGAAGTATGTCCCTGAAGCTCTGCCTCACACTCTCCTGTGGCAGTATTCCAGATCTGTGCAGTGTTATCCCAAGATACAGACACAACATGCACACCAACATAAGAGAAGACAGCAGAGTTGACCACCTTTGAATGTCCTTTGAGCTCTGCCTCACACAGCCCTGTGGCTGCATTCCAAATCCTTACAGTGCAATCACTAGATGCAGACACAACATGCTTACCATCAGGAGAGAAGGCAGCAGACCTGACCCAATTTGAATGTCCTTCAAGCTCTGCCTCACACTCTCCTGTGGCTGTATTCCAGATCCATGCAGTATGATCAGCAGATGCAGACACAATATGCATACCATCAGGAGAGAAGGCAGCAGAGTTGACCCAATTTGAATGACCTTTGAGCACTGCCTCACACTTTCCTGTGACTGTATTCCAGATCCGTGCTGTATGATCAGAAGATGCAGACACAATATGCATACCATCAGGAGAGAAGACAGCAGATTTGACCCAACCTGAATGTCCTTTGAGCACCACCTCACACTCTCCTGTGGCTGTATTCCAGATCTGTGCAGTGTAATCATATGATGCAGACACAATATGCTTACCATCAGGTGAGAAGGCAGCAGAAATGACCTGATTTGAATGTCCTTTAAACTCTGCCTCACACTCTCCTGTGGCTATATTCCAGATCCATACAGTGTGATCATCAGATACCAACACAATATGCATATTATCAGGAGAGAAGGCAGCAGATTTGACCCAATTTGAATGTCCTTTGAGCTCTAGTTCACACTCTCCTGTGGCTGCATTCCAGATCTGTGCAGTGTGATTAGACACAGACACAATGTGTTTACCATCAAGAGAGAAGACAGCAGAGTTGACCTTAGATGAATATCCTTTGAGCTCTGCCTCACACTCTTCTGTGACTGTATTCCAGATCCGTGCTGTATGATCAGAAGATGCAGACACAATATGCATACCATCAGGAGAGAAGGCAGCAGACTTGACCAATCCTGAATGTCCTTTGAGCACCACCTCACACTCTCCTGTGGCTGTATTCCAGATCCATGCAGTGTAATCATCAGATGCAGACACAATATGCATACCATCAGGGGAGAAGACAGCAGAGTTGACCCTCCGTGAATGTCCTCTGAGCACTGCCTCACACTCTCCTGTGGCTGTATTCCAGATCCGTGCAGTACAATCATCAGATGCAGACACAATATGCATACCATCAGGGGAGAAGACAGCAGAGTTGACATAAGCAGAATGTCCTTTGAGCTCTGCCTCACACACCCCTGTGGCTGCATTCCAAATCCTTACAGTGCAATCACTAGATGCAGACACAATGTGCTTACCATCAGGAGAGAAGACAGCAGATTTGACCCATCCTGAATGTCCTTTGAGCACTGCCTCACACTCTCCTGTGGCTGTATTCCAGATCTGTGCAGTGTAATCATCAGATGCAGACACAATATGCACACCATCAGGAGAGAAGGCAGCATAGTTGACCCTCCATGAATGTCCTTTGAGCACTGCCTCACACACTCCTGTGGTTGTATTCCAGATCTGTGCAGTGTGATCATATGATGCAGACACAATATGCTTACCATCAGGTGAGAAGGCAGCAGAGGTGACCTGATTTGAATGTCCTTTAAACTCTGCCTCACACTCTCCTGTGGCTGTATTCCACATCCATATGGTACAATCAAATGATACAGACACAATATGCTTACTATCAGGGGAGAAGACAGCAGACTTGACACCATGTGAATGTCCTTGGAGCACAGTCTCACACTCTCCTGTGGCTGTATTCCAGATCTGTGCAGTGAAATCATCAGATGCAGACACAATATGCATCCCATCAGAGGAGAAAACAGCAGAGTTGACTGTGTCTGAATGTCTCAGAACTGCTTCAGACTGGCTCCATGCTGTTCTCCTTCCCCAACAGAGCTTCCATGGAGAGTGCAGCCTACTTCCATATGTTTTCCAGATATCAGATTTTTCAGGCAGCCAAACTAGGGCTGAAGGACATCCTTCAAGACTGCTATTTTTGATGAAATCAAAATTCTCTTTCAAAAATAGTCTAGCATCAATCACTGTTGTTTCCATGACCTTTTGGGTCTACTCTCTGTTGTAAGTGCAATTCATCTGCAGCAACAATACTGCTTACCTTTACCCAGTTTTCTAGTTTTTGCAGTGAATGCATTGCAGTCCTCAACCTTCCTAAAATACTCAAACAATCCATCCATTGCAGAAGATGTCTTTGAAAGAAATGCTTCAATTCAACACATTCATTGTTGTCGTCTGCATATGTGAAATGAATGGCCCAGGTACCACAAGCATATGCAAGAGCTTCAGAAATTTCTCCACACTTCCTCTCTGCCAAGTAAGATACCCTTTCTTTCTGTGACCATTCTTTCTCCATCAAGGACAGACACTGAAGTGCCAGATGTTTATGTGAAACACAAGGATCAAGATAGTGCTTTGTGGAAAGAATTTGATTACTGATGAAATCATAGAAGGAAGCATGGAGTACTGAGATCTGCTTAGCAGAGTGTTGAGATGATGGAATATGTATCAAAGAATGAAGGGAAGAAAGGGCTGCCTCAACTTGTTTAATAGGTATTTGCATCAAACAACTGATGGCAGTCATAGAAAGTGGATTATAGACATATACAACAGCTGTCAGAACCATGTCTATATCTGATGCTTCCCCAACATTTGCAGAGTCATAAGCAGCATCCAAAATTCTTTCATAAAGAACATGTAGTGGTTGGGTTATACCAGATGTTGTTTTCAATGCAAAATTGACCACATCTGAAAGACGCTTAGGCATGCTAGAGCCACCCCTCTGACAAATATATTTGCAGACAGTTGCTGCATAAATGAACAGAGTGCCAGACATTCTGACAAGGCTTTCAACTTCAGCCTGGGGTGGCCAATTATGCATATTGTACTTAATTTGCCCACCAAGCAAGTGAGCTTTAGTGTAAAGCTCAATATCAGCTTGTACAATCTCCTTTTCAACCTCATGAAGGATCAAATTGGAATGATTTGAAGAACCATTAAAAGTCTCCATCATCACTATTTCTGGGCGACTAGTGATGAAGAACTTGACTGGAAGAGATTCACTGTGCTTCAAGATCACAGAAAGTAACTCAGCCACAAGGGACTGGTCAGAGCACTCATCCAGAGCATCAAGAACAACAACTGGGACAATTACTCCTTCTCTAGTATCCCTGTATGCAGCAGTGAGTGGTCTAACAATGAAGTTCAGGAATTGTTTGCCAATCTTCCAAGATGAGCAGTCAGGATCAGCTTCTACCACATCCAAGATAAGTTGGGACAGGGAGGGATGATACTTGGCCAACTGAAACGAGATGGTGGGGATAATACAACGGACATCACTGGTATCAACCCGGAGATGCGAAGAAAAAAAGGTACCACCAAGGGATTCCTTTTCATCAAGGATTTGACTGAATGAGTAAGCAATTGTTGTTTTACCGGTTCCAGCCATCCCGTTGAGCCAGTATACCTTTGTGGCCGTATTATCACTTGCCCATACTCGCAGTGTATCAAGGATTGCCTTGCGAGTGTTCTCCGTACATGCATTGCGTGGAGCAGGAGATGCCGCGTCATACTCTGCAGACTCAGCACGAGGTAAGAGATTATCACGTAGTACGGCCTATGAACTAGGTTTTAGCAATGATGGGTCCCAGTGCGAAGATTATACACGCTCACTAAGATTTGAGGCCTTGTCCGGTCCTGAAAGGAAGATACAACTGTTAATACGCAAATTGTCATTTACGCTGCTAGAATGATACTTACATTACTGACTATGGTAATATGCGGCCGATCCACATATATACTGTCACCTTGAAAGAGAGGAAGTGAACCATGGGTGTTTGGAGACATGTGCTAGAATGGGCAGTATTTAGTTTAGTGGTGACGACGTTGATCGCAAGATGAATACTGACCGTGGGTAGAGTCTCTGGTCCTGATCTACTAACGGAACCAAGTTGCCTGCGCACAGCAGGTATCGATGCTGAAAAGGGTACGGAACTTGGAGGAGACACTGTGGATGCTTCTGTACTCGCAACCACTATGGCAGGTGCGTGATCGACGCCGACCGCAGGGATTATATTGGGTGGTAAATCACTTGAAAGTATGAGGATGTCAAGTAATAATCAAGGAATGTCGAACGACTTGACTTATTTACTCACCTTATTCCTGCTGCCAGTGCATCTGTCGTTGCCAATGCCATATGGACGTCAGGTATTGAATCCATATCGATCGGCGATGGTGTAGGCGGACGCGACAGATTAGAAAAAGAAGTTAGGTTTCCCTTGACAGATCGAGTAACTTTGTCTATGCGATGTCTCTTAGACGGTCTTTCGTCCGACATGATGATAGTCAAGAGTGAGCTAGCCTCGTTCAATGTGCACTCCGTGGCTGTACGAGTTTGATTTTCCCACGATGTAGTTCTAAGTTCTAACGCATTTGACTCTTGAGCAACTTGATCGTTGAACATGGTATGACAATGACCTCTGAATAATATTCATACAGCAAGGATCGAAATACAATTGTGATGATACAGTGATTGTCAATTGATGTAAATAAAAGCCGACAATCATTCAAACTCAACCAGACAACGACACTTAATCCATAGACAATACAACACGACCTGCAATCTTGCCTTGAGCAAGTTCTTCATAAACACTTCGTGAAAAATTAAGAATCATTCAACAAATAGTCAAACAGGATAAATGATGCAACACGACATACTTCGCAATATCAGCCAACTTCCTCATCTTGTAATGGCACTTGACAGCACCAGAAGCAGCGATTTCGACAGCCTCTATGGCATCCTGACGGTTACCTACATAGGACCCGTGGATTGTTATGCTCTTAAACACCGTGAAGAAAATAGAAGCGTCTAGTGTAGACTTGGCGGGAAGGCCAACAGCCATCAGCCGTCCATTTTCACGCAAGTAATCGATAGCTTGAGAGTACCCAGAACTCTGAAGCAATGACTTAGCTCACAACGGAATGTCAAAAATAAATTCACTCACCGAAGCGGTGGTAACGATTGCGGCATGTGCACCACGACCATCGGTAGCTTTCTTGATATCCGCGACGATATCCTTGGACTCGGCGAAATCGATCCAATGGTCAGCGCCGAGAGACTCGCAGAGCTTCCGTTTTTCTTCGCCAGTATCGATGGCGATAACGCGACGACCCATGTACTTCGCATATTGTATGGCTGAACACAACAATAATTAAAATTAGAATAGCTATATGGAGTCGAGGTCTGGACCAGACATACAAAGATGGCCTAGGCCTCCACCAGCGCCAGGCAGTACGACCCAGTCACCTGGGCTAGTCTCGCTATACTTGAGAGCACGGTAAACGGTAAGGCCCTGATAAAAAAATAGAGTCAGAAGATTGAATTTTAAGATAAAATAGTTCTTACGGCACAGAGAATCGAGGCAGCAGCAGCACTTTCAAGACTGTCCGGGATGGCAGTGACAGAGTGGACATAAGATACCTAAAACGGCATGTAAGTAGTGAAAAAAAGATGCCCATAATTACAAACACGCACGAGATATTGTTGGAATGTTCCATCAACAGTGTAGCCGCTGAGCTTGACGTTCTCGCAATCTAACATAAATAAGTAATTGAAGGGTTACATTCAGACGAGATACCCACTTTGCTCGTAGCCTTTCTTGCATTGCTCACAGTCAAAGCACGAATCAGCGACCCACTTGATTCCGACACGCTGACCGATCTTAACAGGGCTGTTGGCAGTGTTTTTACCTATGGCTACAATCTCTCCGACACCTTCATGACCACCAATAAGAGGTGACATAGGTTTGATGGGCCAGTCGCCAAGGGAAGCGTGAAGATCGGTGTGGCAGACACCAGAGCAGTGCATTTTCACAAGACATTCTCCTGGTGCAAGGTCATCAGGAGACTTGACGGGGTGGTCTTGAACGTGGACCTTAGCTCCCTCTTTGGTGAGAATAGCGACCTTTTGAGATTTGGGAATCTGTAGTGACATTGGAGGTGATATGAATTGGTTGATAACCTTTGACTTACTTGGAGTCTTATAAGGAAAAGGAGATTGTATATGACTATGATGATGCCATGGCCGAGACAAACCTAGGTCGGAGCGAGCCAAAGAATCCAGTGCCTGTCCACGTCCAATGATTGTGCGGACACCAAGTCTAACTTTAGGTCGGAGCCCAGACAGCGCCCAGCCTCGCTGAGCCAGAACGCGATTGGTGCCTGTGTGTGCTCGAGATATTTGCTTAGCCATACCGCAACATGGTGAGATGGCCGAGCGGTCTAAGGCGCCAGACTAAGGATCAGGACATTAGATGTCCACCAGTCGGGGTTCGTACCCTGATATCTGGTCCTCCGGGGCGTGGGTTCGAATCCCACTCTCATCACTATGGCTTTCGAGCCTTTGTTTTTGTGTCTTTTTTTTTGTTTCCCCCAGACCCCCAATTCATGCATTGTCATATTATTCATCAACATTCCAAAATCAATACTGTGCAAGGGTCTGCTGTTTAGCGGATTTCTCCAATTTTGCCACGAGCACCCCCGGGCCCCAATTGTCACAGTATCTTACTCTTGGACAAAAAATGACGCAATTCCTCAGCTTTCCGATATCCTATAGAACATAACTCGGGTAGGTACATCCCTTGTCGGCATGGTCATTCTTCAATGAACACTATGTCACAGACTCATGACAGTGCCTAATGCTTGCTAAGAATATCAATGACCCTACGACGGAGATATGCTCATACCGGATACATCAACCTGAAGATCGTCTTGTGTGGATAGCCAATGTACCCTCAAAGTCACGATTACTGGCAGCTATGCTTAGAGTCATCTCACGTTTAGCCTCTCATGCCTCAAGGAACGTTCATTCAAAAGCCCTCTCGGATCCTTAACTTCCTTCAAATGCAACCGATAGGGGTACTTGTTTGGATTTCGTTTCATTCTAAACGAGACAAGTAAATCCCCCCTTTCTCCAGAGCGAGACATGAAGCTTCAAGGTACCCCGCCGACCACAGGTAATTTGGCTGCATCTCTGTCATCGACTACGACCATCATGATCAAATCTATCACAATGCTTCGCAGTTTCTTCACCGAAGCATTGTTGAAAACACATCAGTCGCCGCAGGACAAGGGTCTTCGAGTTTGAACGCCATTATGTTCCTCCGACATTCACTCCTGCTGTGCTAGAACTCTCTCCGTGGCAGGACTTAGAGGTCTTCGAAACTTAAGACAATCCTGAATACTGTGAGCTCTCTTCGTGGGAAGACTTACAGAAGCCGTCTGCGTTCTCCCTCATACTGAGTGACGCCGGGTTCTATGGCCATAAATGGATATCTAAATCCACCAGCGCTTTCATTACTACTACCTTTGGTTGTGCAGAGGAAAGTCTCCTACCTCATATCTTGGCCCAACCATCACTTCCATGTTTCATCGCTTTAAAATTCATGCTATTTACTCTGTCATCTCTTGTCTTCCTCCGACGATATCAATCCCAGCTACCACCTGGGATTGATAGTTCAAAGACAGCAGGTCATCTATTGTTTATCGCTTCATATATCTATGCCGTCCGGGAACATTGGCCAAGGAAAGAAAAGATCTTCGATAACGAATATTGGAGTCAAATCCAATTTCAAAGCGAACGAGATTAGGCTGATGGTGGACGGGTTCCACAACAAAGAAGTGGGTGTTTTCTCCAGATTCAGAACGATAATAGATGTACATATTGCCATCCTGGAGTATCTTGGTGCCGATAAAAACCTTCCCAGTCGGATATGACTTTGAGCAAAGTCTCCTCAATTTTGACTCGGAGTGGTTCTATGTCCTCTGTGAAGGACGAGTGCTGTTAAGCTTGTCCCCTTGGACGTTATCGTTTGTCATCATCACCTTCATACGCAATATTTTTTCATCGTATTGACTCGATCATAAAGAAACTACATGATGGCGCAAGCCCGAGGCTTCAGTACAATTATTTTTCGCAACCTGCTCACCAGGATACCCAGAGAACATTATAAATGATATAAAGGAATCGACTAGAATCGACGGGCGTTAGCACAGTTCGCATATAGTCACTTCAACCAACACATACCAGGGAGATCGCGAGCTGTCACCTTCAGATCTTCTAAGTTTGGGGATACTTGCTTCATATTGGCTTTCACATGAAGCTATTTTGAAAACGACATCAACGAGCCAATCGTCGGGTTGCAGTGTCAATTGTCAAGGTTGTCGTGATTGACTACGCTGATTGATTAGCTCGTATCCTCGCCATGGCCCCGTCTACTGACCCTGTCATTTCCTTCTCCGTCACCACGTTTACATTTACGTGCCTTGCTCGTATCCTGTCCCGCTCGGAGTTGCTCCTGGTATTAGGTCTTTCGTCGTCCTTTTTGATTTCGAGAAATTTGAACGCCTTTGCGGAGAGCTGTGAAGCCTCGATGATCCAGAATGGAGCCCATGCAGATTACGAGTAAAGTACTTCGTTAGATAAGTTGTTATTGTGATCGAGGATGACATTGTGATACCGTCTCGCAGAATTTGAGCTATCTTTAATGAAATGAATGAGTTTTGCCGCTTTTTGGAGTAGTAACGCATTGGGTTTGATTGAATGCCCCCCTATGCGAAGATCGTACCGAAGAAAAAATAAGTTTTGTGGAGTGGTCTACGTTTACCAAGGTAGTAACCCATCCGATTGTCCTCTAGTTGTTGTAGGTTTACAAATTTAGCACAGTGAGATGTACTGGAAACATAGATACTATACCCACCCAGCTTTCCTCATAACATGGGCAGATGTGAGGTACCCGGTTTGTTTTGATACGAGACAAGCATCATCTCGCTCCTGAAATTTCAGACTTGATTCGATGGCCAATCGACTCGGCGATAGTTACGCGAGATAATTGGCGACCAGGGAAGCAGTTTTAGGTGTAGGGAGCTCCAATGTGGTAGAGGATAAGATGGTAATAACACGAACCGGGAAGGAGATATGGGTCCCGGGAGAAAGCATGCAATGAGCACCATTTCGTGATGGAGACAAAATTGCAGTGCGAGGTCAGGCAAGTGGTCGTATGCCGGAAGGACTACGAACAGCATCAAGATGAGGGAGATGGGGGTGAATTGGAGAATTCTACTATCGGACTTGGGGACATTGAAATCACCTGCCCTTGTCCCTTGGAAAACAAGACCGAGTACAGAGTTGAAGGAGAACGGAGAAAGTTTGTTGGTGTGAAAACTCTATTTTTGGTTTTTCCTTTTGGCGACCCAAGACTTTGTTTCTTTTTTTGTGTTTCACAACTCCGGATCCAGAATTCAATGCGGACATACATAGGACCCCGGACAATAGCGTGAGACCTCTGATCCGTTTCCGGACAAAAAAAATGGATTTGGACAAATCAGCCTGAGCAGAATCCGGACAAAATGGGGTACTAAGGAGGAAATGGTCAGATCAACTATCCGGACAAGAATTTTTGAAGAAGGAAAGCCCAAATCCAATATCCGGACACGAAAGTGTGTCTCAGGTGTTATCTATTGCCTGTGGCAGACCAGCGTGTATATAGTAGAGTTTGAGCACAATATTAGTACATGGGGCTACCTTTTTGCCATCCAGAGCCTTTTGTAGAAAGTTTCGAAATGGTAACGTTTAGGGCTATACCCATGTTTCAGCTGCCTAGCTTCGGGTGCTCTATTCACAGTATATAGTTATTATAATAGAGATTGGAACTTTTTCACCGTTTTACTTGCTCTAGCAGCACCCCAGAGCATTCCGAGGGCAGCAGATGCCAGATCCACTCATCCAGACAGATTTTAGCCTCAAAACAACCCAAATCCCAGATCCGGACAAATTTTAGAAACTTGGTGGAGGCCAGGGAGGATCCGGACACAAACTACGAAAACATGTCCGGACAAGAAACCCGATTTCGAGATCAGGCCTCTCCGCCTATTATCCGGGGTCCTACATACATACTGCCTTATTTCTGCTATTACCATCGAGACTAGCCTGTGATGCGCCTCGTAGCGATGAAGGTCCTCCCGCGGAGTCCCGCCGTAAGGGAAAGGACCTCCGAGTCAAGGTTCCTGGCAGTACAGTCGCATCTTTTAACCTTCTCAAGTACACCTGGACCTTAGCACTGGCGGTCATCCATTTCGTCCCAGGCCAGACCTACCTTCACCCGCCGCTAGAGTTAAGTTGTATCATGCCAATGACCTGGGGCCGGACGCGATGGGGTCAGCTGTGACCTGGCAATAAGCCGTCTTGATGATGGAGGGAACAGAGGTGATCTCGCAGTTGCTAGTGCCGTCATTGAGAACGTTGGGACCGTTGACAACGTCTTGGACTGGTCATCGTCGAGTCGTCGTCCAGCCCTTAGATGGCCCCTCCACGCATAGGAGTCGATCCAACTTTTTGTACCGATCCAGCGCCTCTTCTGTTGTTGATGAACATTTGGCACAGGCAAGGATTGTGTCCTTCTCTGCTACTGCCAAAATGAGGTCGCTTTGGCTCTTCTATCACCGCCATCTTCATCTGGACGACTGATATCCTGGGCTTCTTCTTCTTGATTGTCTTCGTCTTCACCTCCACCACTATCACCATCTTCGTCCTCATCTTCGTCATTATCATCAGATATATGCGCCATCTTTTCCTCCCAGAGAATGCGCATGTCCGTCTTTCATCATCACATTAACCAATGCACTCCTACTCACGCTCGGAGTATACCTGCTAACACTCACCCCGGCAGGAAAATACAATGGATCGAAGTAACCTTTGGGTTCCATCCCAGAAGGTCTTTTCGTCTAGGACCCTGACATGGCGTAAAAATAAGCTCCATGCATTTGATTTTGGTGATACCATTGTTCCTGTTCCTGTCGTTGTATCTGTGCTGCAACGTCAGCTGGACCTTCTCCAACTTCACTCGTAATCCCACCATCATCATATTTTTACATCCTCACAGCTTCATCAACATTCCAAAATCAATGGTCAAGAGAGTATATGCAAGGTGTCCGTCTGCTGTTTAGTGGATTTCTCCGATTTTTCCACGAGTGCCTAATCGTCAGAGTATCTTGGCTTTCGCTTCACTCTTCAAAAAATGGCGCAATTCCTTAGCTTTCTATGATATATCCTCGTCGTATGATCATGGATGCGCTGGCTGGCGTCAGGCATGAGTTTGTCACACATTGCTGATTGAAGAATGGCTATGCCGACAAGCCCCGTACACCTGGGTTATATTCTATAGGATGCTCATACCGGATACATCGACCTGATAATCACCTTGTGTGGATAGCTACTGTAGCCTCAAAGTTCAAGCAAAGTCACAGTCACTGGCAGCTACTTGATGCTTAGGGTCATCCCAAATATAGCCTCTCATGCCTCAAAGAACGTTCATTCAAAGCCCTCTCGGACCCTTGACGTAAGAATTTCCTTCAAATGCAACCGATAGGAGTACTTGCTTGGATTTCGTTTCAGTCTAAACGAAAGCGCAATCGACAAATATACCCCCCCTTTCTGCAAAGCGAGACATGAAGCTTCAAGATAAATTTCTCCTTCGTTCTCTGAGACCGTCTTGTGTCTCTGTCATCGACTACGACCACCATGATCAAAACCATCACAATGCTTCGCAGTTTCTTCACCGAAGCATTGTTGAAAACACATCAGTCGCCGCAGGACAAGGTCTTCGAGTTTGAACGCCATTATGTTCCTCCGACATTCACTCCTGCTGTGCTAGAACTCTCTCCGTGGCAGGACTTAGAGGTCTTCGAAACTGAAGACAATTCTGAATCCCCTACATTCACTGTGCTTGAGCTCTCTTCGTGGGAAGACTTACAGAAGCCGTCGGCGTTCTTCTCCATACCACTGGGTGACGCCGGGTTCTATGGCCATAAATGGATATCTAAATCCACCAGCGCTTTCATTACTACTACCTTTGGTTGTGCAGAGGAAAGTCTCCTATCTCATATCTTGGCCCAACCATCACTTCCATGTTTCATCGCTTTCATCATTCATAAAACTCATGCTCCCTTTTCTGTCATTTTTGCTACTCTTGTCTTCCTTCGACGATATCAATCCCAGCTACCACCTGGGTTTGATAGCTCAAAGACAGCAGGTCATCTGTTGTTTATCGCTTCATATATCTACGCCGTCCGGGAACATTGGCCGAGGAATCAAAAGATATTCGATAATGAATATTGGAGTCAAATATCCAATTTCAAAGCGAATGAGATTAGGTTGTTGGTGGACGGATTCCACAATAAAGTCAAGGGGAAATTTGGGGTTTACTCCAGATTTAGAACGATAATGGATGTACCGATTCTCATCATGGGGTATCATGGCGCCGATTCGGAAAAGCTTTCTGAGTCCGATATGACTGTGACCAAAGTCTCCTCAATTTTGACTCGGAGTGGTTCTATGTCCTCTATGAAGGACGAGCGCTATTAAGCTTGTCCCCTTGGACGCTATCGTTTGACTATCTTACCCCTTACTTAGCTATATACCTCCCTGTGGACAGTGGATTCATGGAATTGTTTCCCCACTACAATATCATCACTTTCCAAGTTTATACGCAATATATTTTTATTATCGCATCGACTCGGTCATAATGAAATTGATGGATTACTGACCATGATGGCGCAAGCCCCGAGGCTTCCGTACAATTATTTTTCGCAACCTGCTCACCAGGATAGCAGAGAACATTATTGATGATATAAAGAAATCGACTAGAATCGACGGGCGTTAGCACAGTTCGTATACCAAGGAAAGGGAGATCGCGAGGTATCACCTTTTCAATTCTGCGGATACCTGCCTCAGATTGGCTTTCCACCTGGAGCTGTTCAATCGACTAGTCACGCGAGACCACCAGCGAACAGGAGGCAGGTGTGTGGAAGCTCCAAGTTTGGGAAATGGGGTACAATTTGTCAGATCAGATTCGGAGTAGGTTAGGTGGTAATAGGAAGGAGATATGGATCATGGGGAGCGTGAACGGAGTATGCGGCGATCATGAGCACCATCAAGTTCGTGATGGAGACAAAATTATTGTAGGTGGTCGTATGCCGGAAGAACCTATTAGGCAGCCTGAGGATGATACAACTTAACTCTAGCGGCGGGTGAAAGTACTAGGTTCTGGTGATTTGTGGCCGGGAGTGAAATGGATGACTACTGGCCCAGTACTGAGGCCTAAGCTTAAGGTCCAGGTGTACTACTTACTGGGAGAGGCTAGAAGATCCGACTGTACTGCCAGGAACCTTACTAGTAGGACTGGGAGTCCCTTCCCCTTACGGCGGGAGGACCTACGCCTTCCTTTATTGCTTATCTGAATCTCCACCGTCATTCCTAGGAGGTACATACATCGCCGGCTAGTCTCGATGGTAATAGTACATGTGCAAACAAGGTAGTGACGCGCATCAAAACACCGAGCTCGAACGAGATAATTATATATAGAGAGATCCAAAAAAGATTATAAAACCAAAAGAAACCAAATGCAAGATAGATAGAGACAGATGAAAAAGAGTGGGAAACAGTGATAAGAAAGAGAATATGTATTCCGCCAGAAATATAAACCAGAAAGGCAAAAAAAAAAAAGAGGAAAAAACAAATCGAGATATCTAGCGAAAAGGAACCGCTATTATTTTAACAAGAAAAAAGAAATGTGTTATGTATGTAGATCCCCGCCTATTTTTCTCTTGAAACAGCAAAAGGATACCCTTCCCACCCTTCCAATCCCCTATGTATATATGTATATATCCGCATTGAATTCCGGAGTTGTGAAACACAAAGAAAAAGAAACAAAAAGCCTTGTGAGGATGAGTTATTTTGTATATCAAGCAAAAGGCCAAAAAAGAAAAACCAAAAAAAAAAGAGCTTTTACACCAACGAACCTTCTCCGTTCTCCTTCAACTCTGTCGTCGGTGTCGTTTTCCAAGGGACAAGGGCAGGTGATTTCAATGACCCAGGTTGATATTAGGAATCTCCAATTCACCTTTATCTCCCTCGCTTTGATGCTGTTCGTCTCCACGTATAGGAGTCGATCTAGCTTTTTGTACCGGGCTTTCAATCGCCTCTTCCAAATCTGAATGAGCTTCTACTCCTGTAGCCCCCGGGTCCAGATTCCTCCGGGTATGCTCTTGTTGTTGATGAGCATTTGGCACAGGCAAAGATAGTGTCCTTGAGATACTGGATTCTCCGCTACTGCCAAATGAGGTTGCTTTGGCTCTTCTATCACCGCCGTCTTCATCTGGACGACGGATATCCTGGGCCACTTCTTCGTTATCATCTTCGTCTGCACCTTCACCACTATCACCATCACCGTCATCGTCATCCCCACTATCTTCATCTTCGTCATCACCATCATCATATATCTGCGCCTTCTCTTCCCCCCCTTCAGTTCCCTCGTCTTTTCCTCCCACTTCACCACCCAGAGAATGTGCATGTCCATCTTTCATAATCTCATTGACCAGCGCACTCCCACCCACACTCGAAGTATACCCACCAACACTCACCCCTGCAGGAAAATACAATGGATCGAAGTAACCTTTGGGTTCCATCCCAGTAGGTGTTCTTCGTCTAGGACTTGACATGGCATAAAAATAAGCCCCATGTGTTTGGTTTTGATGGTACCATTGTTCCTGTTCCTGTCCCTGTATCTGTGCTGCGACGCCAGCTGGACCTCCTCCAACTTCACTCGTAGCACCACCATCATCACCACCATCACCTCTCATAGTTACAGGAGCACCGACAGCTGCATTTATAAAGGTAGGTGCTTCTCCTGGTCTCCCGTAAAAAGTACCAGGTGACATGACGACGCCGGGAGAAAAAGCTCCTGGGACAGAGGTTAGGTTGATGTGCATTGGCGTGGGTTGGGGATGGGTTGACGCATTTGATGCATTTGAGGTAGGTTGGGCATTTGAACCACTACCGGGGGCGGCGCTACGGCGGGGTGGTTGATTTTGATGGTAAAACTGCTGACCCTGTCGTTATAAGAGTGGTAGTGAGAAAAAAGGCGTATTGAAAATGAAAATACGCTTTGATATTTACCTGAGTAGCTTGCATATGCGAATGGGTGGGTATATGCGTGTTATATTGCTGCTGGTGGTGATGTTGTTGGTGATGGTGATGTCGTTGTCGAGTAGACGAGGACGGAGGAGACGGAGATGGAGAGGACGAATGCCTACTGCTAACAGATACATTGGCATCCTCGCCACTACCAAGTATACCCGATTCACTTTCTACCTCTACCTGACGGGCAAGCGATTTTGATCTAGACCGCGTCTGCCTATGTCCACCTGAACCTCCGCCTCCAGCACCCATCCTCCCCCTTGCACCAGTAGGGGTCGTATGCAGCCCCAAAGGCAAAGCAGAAGGTAAAAATGTAAACGAAGGCATAGAAGGCGTTAGAGGGGGTAGCCCATGAGGACTCGTGTGCTGTCCAAACTGCTGCTGCTGCTGCTGTTGATACTGTCCATACATCCCACTTGGATACCCAAATCCACCAGGATATTCGACCAAAGGAGATATAGAGACCGAAACTGACATCCCAAGCGGTGTGTGCACATGTGGGGACAATTGCTGTAAGGGGATGTTGAAGGCTACTTGGGATGGGAGGAGGGGTGGGGGGAGGGATATTGGGCCTGGGTGCTGTGGGTGGTGGGGGTTGGAGGATGAGGGGCGAGATGAAGGGTGGCAGGCGGACGTGGAAGCGGAAGTAGTGTAGGAGGACGACTGAGAAGAAGACTGGGACACGCGCGGTGAAGAGGATTGAGAAGGGGAAGAACGATGACGCGAGCCGGAATGTGAGTATGAATGAGGAGGAGAAACCGACGCCGACGTAGAGACAAAAGTCGGCTCGGGAGACGAAACAGAATGTGGTGAAGTTTGAAACGTTTGTCCCCTTGCCCGTTGTCCCTGCCCAAGGGCTTGACCAAGCGAGTAACCCTGGCCCTGACCTTGACTATGCGGTCTCGAAAACGCTAACGAATTCTTCGAAGCTAAACTCGCTGCGGAACTCGCTGATGTCGAACTCAACCTAGAAAACATGTCTGAACCAGACCTATCCGAACCCGAAGATGTCGTCGTATTTGTATAGCTCATCGGAGGTGCTTTGTATATTGGCATATGCGTCGGTTGTTTTGTTGTCATTGTCGTTGCAGGTGTTGATTTCGACGATGATCTCGACAATGATGGCGGAGTAAAATTCGGGTAATCACGGAAATGAGTGGATGTAGTGGTAGATGTAGCAGGATTTAGAGTAGAAGCGGATGCCAGTCTGTCTGAGAGGTTCTCAATGTCAAGTTGAGATGGCGTGCCATAGAGACGGCTACGTTGCTGCTGGTGCTGATGTTGCTGACGGTGTTGATATTGTTGTTGAAGTTGTAAATTTAACTGTTGCATTTGCGTTTGCCTTTGATGCTGCTGGTGTTGATATTGCTGATCATGTATATGTTGATACTGCATCTCATAAGGAGAAGTAGGCCCCGAAGGAGGGTCCAAATCAAGCATATATCCAGGCGGTAACGTAATATGGGTCGGGTGCGAATGTGATGAAACGCCAGATGACGACCCACCTACGGGCGACGTAGATGTAGTCTCTGGCTGACTGGAATAAGAGTACTTGTCGTGATGGACATTGAGCATACGTCCGTTATATTCATATCTGTCGATGGACCGATTAATATCTTTTTTTGGAGGGGGGGGAGGGGGGAAGCAAAAAGCAGAAAATAAGTACCCGTCAAACATCTTTAAGGCGCGTTCAGCGTCGAGATCTGTAGCGAAAATGACTGTACCGAACCCTCGCGACCTGCCATCAGGGCCTAAAACGACATCGGCACGGATGATGGTACCAGCTTGTCGAAACAAATCTTTTAGATCTTGCCATTGGCAATGAAAAGGAAGCTATAAAAGGTTCCGTTGGAGACGGCAACCAACAAAAAAAAGGGTGATGACTCACATTTCCAACAAAGAGGCTGCGAGAAGAATTAGAATCAGTGGTGGAAGGGTGATGATCTTGATCATCTGCGACGGATGAAGATTTAGAGGCAGAGGAGAGTAGTGAGAGATAACTGCTGCTGCTTGTTCCTACGGATGGCAATGGGGAGTCGAATTCTTGTAGTTGCCTGTCGAGACGAACTTCAAGTATCCTAGATTGCCATGAGTAACCATTGAAAGTGTCGACAGCACGACCCGCATCCTCCGCTGTTGCCAACAAGACTGTACCATAACCTCGCGATCTATTGTCTGGACCCAGGGAAACGTCTGCGCGCAAGACAGTACCCGCTTTCCTGAATAGATCTTTAAGGTCCTGCCATCTCACTCTATAAGGAAGCTATAGAGAATACATAAGAGAGGCATAAATCTCAAGAGGAAAACAAGGAGGACATTGCCAACAAATAGCTGGGTACGTGTATCTCTCAAAGGACCACTTGACCTAGCATAAGGAGTAGCAGAAGTAGCCTGTTGTATGATAGCTTCAATAGCCTCGTCTGTTGGATTTGAAGAAGATGGCAGCCAGTCCATATAAACCCAAGAGTAATATGCTGGTGGTTGAACAAAGGCTTCTCATTTTTTTTGGTAATGTACACGGGTCAAAATTGGCTCCACCTCACTGTGATACAGCCCGCTGACGTCATCGCCATCTAGACTCTCTGTTCTTTTGTACCCTCTTTTATAAATACGTCAATTTGGAGCGCTCAGGCCCCACCCAGTATACGGCATTAGATCCACACTCCGGTATTTGCCGCCGGCGACAGTGTTCAGTCGTGTGTTGAATCATTCGATCATTTTTTCGCCAAGTGTTTATTGAAGGTCTCATACCATTGCTTCGTTGAGCCCTGGGAGATCCATAGTCAGTCGCCGCATCATTACAAATTGTAGTTCAGGATCCTCTGTACAATAAATTATTGTGGCTAGTCGCGGGAAAAGAAAGCCCGTACAGCCACACTAACGCTCACAGTCACACTCTTGACCACCATCATCATCTCGGACGAAAGACCGTCTAAGTCAAGGTTGCTCGATCTGTCAAGAGGAAGCTAGTTTTTCTTCTTAATCTGTCACGTCCGCCTACACCATTGTCGATTGATATGGATTCAATGCCTGATGACCATATGGCAACGACAGATGCATTGGCAGCAGGAACAAGGCGAGTAAATGGATCATGTTGTCCGATTATTAATTGACATCCTCATATTTTCAAGTGATTTACCACTCAATATAATCCCTGTGGTCGGCGTCAATCACCCACCTGCCACAGAGTTTACCAGTACAGAAGCATCCACGTCTCTTTCAGTTTCCGTACCCCTTTCAGCATCAATACCTGCTGTGCGCAGGCAACTTGCTTGCGTTAGTAGTTCAGGACCAGAAACTATGCCCACGGTCAGTATTCATCTTGTGATCAACACCGTCGTCACTAATTACTGTCCATCTAGCACATGTCTCCAAACACCCATAGTCCAATGCCTCTCTTTCAAGGTGTTCACAATATATACATGGCACAACCGAACATTACCGTGGCCAGTAATATAAGTATCATTCTAGTAGCGTAAAGGCCAATCTGTGTGTTAACAGCTCTATCTTCCTTTCAGGTCCAGACGAAGCCTCAAATTTTAGTGAGCATGTATAATCTTCGCCTTGGGACAATCATCACTAAAACCTAGTTCATAGGCTGCACTACGTGAGAACCTCTTGCCACGTGCTCAGTTTGCAGAATACGACGCAGGATCTCCTGCTCCACGCAATGCATGTACGGAGAACACTCGCAGGGCAATCCTTGATACACTGCGAGTATGGGCAAGTGATAATACGGCCACAAAGGTATACTGGCTCAACGGGATGGCTGGAACCGGTAAAACAACAATTGCTTACTCATTCAGTCAAATCCTTGATGAAAAGGAATCCCTTGGTGGTACCTTTTTTTCTTCACATCTCCGGGTTGATACCAGTGACGTCTGTTGTATCATCCCCACCATCTCATTTCAGCTAGCCAAGTATCATCCCTCTCTGTCCCAACTTATCTTGGATGTGGTAGAAGCTGATCCTGACTGCTCATCTTGGAGGATTGGCAAACAATTCCTGAACTTCATTGTTAGACCACTCACTGCTGCATACAGGGATATTAGAGAAGGAGTAATTGTCCCAGTTATTGTTCTTGATGCTCTGACCAGTCCCTTGTGGCTGAGTTACTTTCTGTGATCTAAAAGCACAGTCAGTCTCTTCCAGTCAAGTTCTTCATCACTAGTCATCCAGAAATAGTGGTGATGGAGACATTTAATGGTTCTTCAAATCATTCCAATTTGATCCTTCATGAGGTTGAAAAGGAGATTGTACAAGCTGATATTGAGCTTTACATTAAAGCTTGCTTGCTTGGTGGGCAAATTAAGTACAATAGGCATAATTGGCCACCCCAGGCTAAAGTTGAAAGCCTTGTCAAGATGTCTGGCTCTTTGTTCATTTATGCAGCAACTGTCTGCAAATATATTGACCAGAGGGGTAGCTCTAGCATGCCTAAGTGTCTTTCAAATGTGGTCAATTTTTCAACATCTGGTCTAACCCAACCACTACATATTCTTTATGAAAGAATTTTGGATGCTGCTTATGACTCTGCAAGTATTGGGGAGGTATCAGATATCAACATGGTTCTGACAGCTGTTGTATATGTCTATAATCCACTTTCTATGACTGCCATCAGTCTTTTGATGCAGATACCCATTGAACAAGTTGATGCAGCCCTTTCTTCCCTTCATTCATTGATACATATTCCATCATCTCAACACTCTGTGAAGCAGATCTCAGTACTCCATGCTTCCTTCTATGATTTCATCAGCAATCAAACACTTTCCACAAAGCACTATCTTGACCCTTGTGTTTCACATAAACATTTAGCACTTCAGTGTCTATCCTTGATGGAGAAAGAATGGTCACAGAAAGAAAGGGTATCTTACTTGGCAGAGAGGAAATGTGAAGAAATTTCTGAAGCTCTTGCATATGCTTGTAGCACCTGGGCCATTCATTTCACCTATGCAGACAGCAATGATGAATGTGTTGAATTGAAGCATTTCTTTCAAAGACATCTTCTGCGATGGATGGATTGTTTGAGTATTTTAGGAACATTGAGGACTGCAATGCATTCACTGCAAAAACTAGAAAATTGGGCAAAGGTAATTAATATTGTTACTGCAGATGAATTGCACTTACAACAGAAAGTAGACCAAACAGGTCTTGGTGGCGGTAATTGATGCTAGATGGTTTTTGAAAGAGAATTTTGATTTCATTAAAAATAGAAGTCTTGAAGGATGTCCTTCAGCTTTAGCTTGGCTGCCTGAAAAATCTGATATCTGGAAAACATATGGAAGTAGGCTGCACTCTCCATGGAAGCTCTGTTGGGGAAGGAGAACAGCATGGAGCCAGTCTGAAGCAGTTCTGAGACATTCATCTGGAGTCTGGTGTGCTGTCTTCACCTCTGACAGCATGCATATTGTGGCTGCAACTCAGGATAGCACTGTATGGATCTGGAATACAGCCACAGGAGAGTGTGAGGCAGTGCTCAAAGGACATTCAGGTTGGGTCAGATCTGCTGTCTTCTCTCCTGATGGTATGCATATTGTGTCTGCATCTGCAGATTTCACTGCACGGATCTGGAATATAGCCACAGAAGAGTGTGAGGCAGAGCTCAAAGGACATTCAGCTGAGGTCAACTCTGCTGTCTTTTCAAGTTCTCCTGATGGTAAACATGTTGTTTCTGTATCTGCTGATTGCACTGCACGGATCTGGTATTCTGCCACAGGGGAGTGTGAGGCAGAGCTTAAAGGACACTCACATGAGGTCACCTCTGCTGTCTTCTCTCCTGATGGTATATATATTGTGTCTGCATCTTTGGATAAAACTGCACGGATCTGGAATACAGCCACAGGAAAGTGTCAGGCAGAGCTCAAAGGACATTCAGCTTGGGTCAAATCTGCTGTCTTCTCTCCTGACAGTAGGCATATTGTGTCTGCATCTCATGACAACACTGGACAGATCTGGAATTCAGCCACAGGAGAATGCAAGGCAGAGCTTAAAGGACATTCAAATCATGTCACCTCTGGTGTCTTCTCTCCTGATGGCATGCATATTGTGTCTTCATCTAGTGATAACACTGTGTGTATCTGGAATACAGCTACAGGAGAGTGTGAGGCAGTGCTCATAGGACATTCAAATTGTGTTAATTCTGCTGTCTTCTCTCCTGATGGTATGCATATTGTGTCTGCATCTCAGGATAGCACTGCATGTATATGGAATACAGCCACAGGAGAGTGTGAGGCAGTGCTCAAAGGACATTCACGGAGGGTCAACTCTGCTGTCTTCTCTCCTGATGGTATGCATATTGTGTCTGCATCTGCAGATTTCACTGCATGGATCTGGAGTATAGCCACAGAAGAGTGTGAGACAGAGCTCAAAGGACATTCAGCTGAGGTCAACTCTACTGTCTTCTCTCCTGATGGTATGCATATTGTGTCTGCATCTAATCACACTGCAAGGATCTGGAATACAGCCACAGGAGAGTGTGAGGCAGTGCTCAAAGGACACTCAGATCAGGTCACCTCTGTTGTCTTCTCTCTTGATGGTATGCATATTGTGTCTGCATCTTCAGATAAAACTGAAAGGATCTGGAATACAGCCACAGGAGAGTGTGAAGCAGAGCTCAAAGGACATTCATCCTGGGTCACATCTGCTGTATTCTCTCCTGATGGTATGTATATTACATCTGCATCTTGGGATATCACTGCATGGATCTGGAATACAGCCACAGGAGAGTGTGAGGCAGTGCTCAAAGGACACTCAAATTGGGTCACCTCTGTTGTCTTCTCTCTTGATGGTATGCATATTATGTCTGCATCTTCAGATAAAACTGCAAGGATCTGGAATACAGCCACAGGAGAGTGTGAGGCAGAGCTCAAAGGCCATTCATATGGGGTTGATTCTGCTGCCTTTTCTCGTGATGGTATGCATATTGTGTCTGCATCTTCAGATAGCACTGCACAGATCTGGAATATAGCCACAGGGGAGTGTCAGGCAGAGCTCAAAGGCCATTCATATGGGGTTAATTCTGCTGCTTTCTCTCCTGATGGTATGCATATTGGGTCTGCATCTTGGGATAACACTGCATGGATCTGGAATGCAGCCACAAGAAAGTGTGAGGCAGAGCTTGAGGGACATACTTCTGTTCTACCTTCATCTGATAAAATAAAATTATCTGTTCTATCATCAATTCTTGATGGTATTTTTATCTGCAATGATTTTAATGGTCACCTCAGGGTCTCCCTTCAGTCATCTTCCCTTCACATCTGCAAAGACACAATATTTCACAATACAAACCTTCAGAGAATCTGGGTCCCACCCCCTTTCTGCCACTCCACATCTATCAGCTATCATGGATCCAAAATATGCCTTGGGTATGGCTCAGGAGAAATTTTGCTTCTAGAGGTATGTATGGTCCTTATATTCCATGTTGCTACTTCATTCTTCAATTTTTTCTCTTAAATATAGTTGCAATGTTAGTGTCTTAACATTCCACCAGAGCATTGCAAGAGCCTAGTTGATTTTGGTAACCAAATACACAGCAGACTGCCAGACACTGCCCCACAAGCAAGCTGCAAACTTGTTATCAAATGCATTCACAAAAACCTTACCTGTTACAAATTTCTATCTTGACTTCTACATGTGGTTTTCATTTCCTTTTTCATCTATTTTACTTACATGCACATTACACATGTTACACATGTTTCCTTCATTTTCCTTTACTGCTTTCATACATGCTTTCTCCTTGTATTTTACACACCTTTTGCATGCAGCTACCTTACCTTTACCATATGTTTTTCATTTCTACTTTCACTATATAAACAGTAGTGTCTGATCTCTTGTACCTTAGCTAGTTCTTGTCAACTTCTTGAGAATATTACATGTTGTAATTGGATTTGCAACTAGAACTAGAATGAATGAGATAACTAGGAACTATTAGTAAAGAATTTCATATGTCAGAAATACTACTCACTGTCTCAACTTCCTATAAGAAGTTGAGGCTACTAACAAAAATATAAGGGAACACAATTATATAATGTGTTCAGGAGATGAGACAAAAAGATAAGATATGTACTACAATAAAACTTCATATCATAAAAGATTCAAAAACAAGTTATACTTGAAATACTTCAACATTACATGCTCTAAAGATCCTCATACTTCCTCAAACTCTTAAAAGACAATACATGTCTAGTCAAAGACTTGCACTCATTAGAACTCATTCATCAGGAACAAAACCTTGTATTGACTGTCCAGAGTCATAACAGTGGCAACATGTTTGGTAGTATTGATGTGACTCCTACTTAAAGAAGCATCTGTACATTTGGTTCCACACCCTTCTTTCTTCCTTTCTGATTTTGCTTGTGAGTCTCCCCCTTTCAAGGGGTGTTTCCAGGAACAGGTTTCCACACACTCCTGTTAGAATGGCATACAGGATCCAAGCTAGTCTCAGGCCTCTAGTATTCAAGTGGCCAGGCCACATTTCCATTAGTATCTTTGTCTTGCTTATTTCTCTATTATCATTGTTAAACAGTAATTACTTATTTCATAGTACAATGGTGCCACTGATGTGGCACATAGGTATATAAACTCAAGCATAGCTACAAAATAAATCATTCTATTATCACTCATTCTTATAACCCCATCAGGACAGATGTTAATGCTGCACAGCAGCAGGCATACACTAACCCCCATGGGTACTGATACTACTGTGTTTTTGATCAATTTATCCTAGCTAGATTTACTGCCTGGCAATCAAGTATGGTAAGCTTGGGAAGCAACATTTTCAGTTGCTTCAGGAGCAGCCCAATTGATGGCCCTTACTAACCACAGTGCAATCCAGCAATCCACACAAGGAATTTCAACTCAGATAGACAGTCTGGCAACAGTTTGTCTTGTACCAGGCCCAGGTTAGGCAGAATTTGCAAAGTGAACAATTCAAGTTCAAACAGCAATTTGATTTTTTTACTTATTGTTACAACAACATCCATCTACATCTAAGACAATTTCAATGGGTCAGGTAGAACTAGAAGGTCAAACCATACAGAAAACACACTTCTGCATGGCATCAGTATATACAAAAAGACAGAAGTACAAAAAGTAACACAAAGAAGAGGTTAACATAAAACAGAGACAGCCAGATAGATAGGTTTCAAAAAAAGGTAGGGAAATTCCCGAGGGCCATTTGACAGCAACAAATAGGTCCAATACTAGATGTCACCAGACCGAGTTGAAGGTCAAAGAGCCAACGGACACCCAACAAAAAAGAGGTGTCTGAATAGGGTTATAATTCCACCACAAAATTTCTGAATCTTCAAGAGGAAAATAGATCAAATTTGGATGGCAAAAAGATAATTACACCAATGGATGAAATGTTCTCTCAAACTGTAAACCAATCATAAGGACTGATGAGCATGACTTCGGCAACAAAGTTTATACTATCACTCACAAACGACAAGACGACGGTATGACACTACGACTACACTGAGGTGACAGGACTTTCGGAATCACTTTCATCATTAGCCGGTGGCTTACTATGCGCAGGAGGAGGTTGAGGAATCTCTTCCTCCTTAGCACTCTCAGGCCGCGCAGCAGCGGCTGTTTTGGCCTTCTTTGCTTTCGATTCTCCGTTCTTCGTCTTTGAACGCTTCTTGCTTACAGCGCCAGCGGCTCCCGTTCCATTTTTCTCCCCAGTTACCGATGAAGGATCGTCGGGCTTCCTCGCGGCATCTGCAGGGTTAATAGTCTGTGGCTGCTCCACCTGTCCCTGAGCAGGCTGCTGGGTAGTCGGTGGTGGTGCTTGCAAAGGAGCACCAGATGACGAAGCCACTCCCTGTGGTGGATACATGGGAGGATAGTGGCCGAAAGGAGGATAGCCGCCGGGGATATAGTAAGGCATCATGTGGGGCTGGCCGTTCGGATGAGGTGAACCGTCAGGACCGGACTGCCCTTCATGAGGGTGCATAAATGTGCCAGGTGGCGGATAGTAGGCCGGGTAGTACCCCTCAGGCGCGTACTGGGAGACAGCATGAATAGCAGCGGCTGTGGTCGACGCCGACGGTGGCTGGGAGCCAGGGGGCCATTCACCTGAGACATCTTTGGTTACGTGTTTTTCATAAACGAATTTGAAACTTTACCAGAGTAGTTGGCAGAGTCGCCATCTTTGTTCTTGCGTTTGTATGGGCCACGCTTGATGCCTTTCTTTCTCTCTTTTCTTTGGCCATCAACACAAGAGTCCGCAATACCATACTTGACACATCTCTCACAGGGACGAGTCTCGTCGCAGCGCTTGCAGGCTCCTGCACAATTTGTGCACTATCAGGAAGCCATATTAATCTGTTAAAGTAGTATACATGAAAGGAAGTGGTACTCACGGCCATCTTCACCTGCTTGCGTTTCGGACGACTTAACGCTGGAGATGCTGGGTTGGGCGCTGGTGCGCCGAAAGCTACGTGAGAAAGTCAGCGGTAACATAGCGGAAATAACGAAATAAAACACACATTGAGCTTGGGGGTGTGGAGGGTAGTACATTACGCCAGGAGGTGCGAACATCATATATGGTGCTGGAGGTACACCGTTCTGAGCCCCTTCGGGATGGGTGCCATCGGGCGGCGGTGGATAAGGGTAGAACGGCGGATAAGCACCAGGGGGTCCAGGAGGATATGGAGAGCCGTTAAATGATCCAGGAGGAGGGTAAGAAACGACTGGCGGCGGATAAGGATTCTCCTGGTTCGGAGGAGTTGCATTCGTTGATTCAGTCATAAGTAAACTCTCTCAACGGCTTCTTATGCGGCGACAATGGCTGATGCAATATACAGATGAGCTGCAAGAATACTGGTGACATTGGAGAGAAAACATTAGATCGAAACCAAGAACCGCGTCGGGATGGAGTAAGAAAAATGCTCACTCCGACTCAAAGATTACGAGCTCAGACTCAAATACCCACACCTGGCTACAATTTCGTTGGTCGGCCCAAATAAGACGAATTGATGCTGAATTTTCTTGTACCAGAGCAAGCCGAGTAAGTTGTTTGGGAAAGACTGGTAAAATTCGGGAGTATGTGACAGAAAGAACCACGAAGAACGGTATTGCTACCGTGTGAATTAACCTTAAGCTGGATTTAGGTCCGTGCGCACGGTCCATTAACCCAACCTCTCTTGAACGACATTGAACAACTTTCATTGTACATGCCTGCGGTGACCGGGAATATTTAGCAGACGCTGAGATGTAATATTGTTAATTTTTTTTGAATATTGACGGGGAGAAAAGCATTCCATTTGCTCCGACTCAACTCATGCAGACTCCGCTCGCAATTATTTGCTTTCGCAACCTTGACAAGTTGTATAAGGTTTTTCTCGGCAAGGCGCACATAGTAAATATCTCTATCCTTATCGACTAGCCTGTTTTTGAAAGAGTTTTCCCGCAAAATTTTAGGCCATCCACTGGATTCCTAATTTTGGCCCAGTCCTTCATACGTATCCAACGTTTGAACCCTCAATTCCCATTGGAGCTACTTATAGCTAGTGCAAATTCAACAACTATCGAGTTTCTATGCTCTGGGATGTATTAATCCCGAAGGCGACCCCCTGTTATTCAAGGTTCTGACAATATCATTCGTCTGAGATAAGCATCTAGATCATGAGAATAGATGCTTAGTGGAGAGTGTATAAGGGTCAAGGTCGGACAGCCATCGTTGAGTCCATTCTTCCTTAAGCAATTTTTTTTACTGTCTGAGTGCATCAAAGGTTACAAAGGCATGGGCCCAATGATCCATACAACTTACAAGAGGAAACAACTTCTAACCGTGAAATCAATAGCTCCCAACTCATCATTAGCCTTTGACACCCGGAACGTCGGTTCCAAGGAGAAGAAGGAACGGACAATCTTCGGAAGTACAAGACTGTGGGGAATCATGTGGAATGCACAAGCGACTTCGTCGAACATAGCCTGAACATCAATTTCAGCCATGTGATGTTTGACTCGGCTACCATCTGCTACCATGTTAACTGATAACATTTTACTGCCCATCAAGGCGGTCATACGAGCGTCACGATAAACATAAATGGTCTGCGGCTTTTTACTCTGCTATGTCCAGACCGTAACGATGAACTGTGCTTGTCAGGTTCAAGGATACTAAGAACCAGTGGTGGAGTACATGGTGGCTTTATTGATGCATCCATATACAAATTTCGACTCGATCTACATCCCCTGCAAATACGAAACCAGCCCAGCGTACATAACGTGGCTCCCAGTCAGAAACGGGTATGTATATATTAAGCTCTGCTTCTTTTCTCTGGCTAAGAATGTTTAGACCCTAATCGTAACAGAAGGAGGAGCATCAAATGTAATTTTTTTGATATATGATATATCCGGTTCAAAGGAGTCACGAAACCTATGAACGACATGACACCTCATGCTCAAAAGGTCGCCGGATTCCGCAACCGAACCAAATCCTTACTGAGCTAACAGAGCAGGTGTTTGTATTGGCGATGTCAATATCGTCACAGCTTTCGGTGGTCTTGATTTTTCTATTCAATATATGCCAAACTCGAGACGACCCAACCAACCCTGAAGATCTTCCTGATAATTTCGCTCCAATTCATCCCCCTCTAAACCTGACTGATGTTCGTGAGTTCCGAGAATCTAACTCTTGAGGCTACCTTGCCAGCTCGTCCATCGTAAAATCTCAAACAGCTGGACAAACTCCGTGCGTTTGTTCCTCGTTCCTCTCTTCATACTCCTCATGCTACATTACAGTGGAATGACCTTTGAGTCAGGTGCCATTCTAACCATGCCAGAGGATGCCCTCCAGGAAGAACTTACTCAATTTCCGAGACTATGTTGCTATTCATGCAACAGACTGGTATAAGTTCATCAACCGACCTCGCGGGCGCGAAGCTCCGAACGCCGATGTTCGTGTAGTCGTTGGATGCTACTTCTTGCGGGTAGTTACGTTTTTCCAACACCAATTCGGCCCAACAATCCAATTTTCGTTTGAATTTTCGTCCTTTGAGAGGACAACAGCAACCGCAACACAACGCCCGTAGTGCGTATGCTTGGGGACACCTCGGTGCTGCAGAAGTGAGGGTGGAACCCGAACGTGGAGAAAATGAGAGAATCCCCGATGCGCCAGTTTCGAAACAAATGTTTACTTGTGCGCACCCTCTCAGCATGTGTGGGCTGAGACATTTCCCGGAACTGTTTCGGCCGTCAATCAATAGGGCTCTCAATCAAGAAAGATATCGCGGCCAATACCTCTCCTATTTCCTTTGTCTACTACACTTAGATCTCTCCCCGCTATCGCTCTGCAGAGGATCAAACCTGGGAGTTTTTCTATACGTGGCCACCGACCTGCCCGTGAGATCAAGTGGATAGCCCTTGAACCCGATTACAACCCGGTGATGAAGGATGAGGTAGAGTTTCTTGGAGTCTGACTATTAACAGAACTAATTTGCTTATCTTTCTTCTACATAGTTAGGCCGGGTGCCCGCTCAGCTTGGTGCGGTGCAGAACGAGGATAGGATGTGGGATGTGAATGCGTTCTACCGATCTCACATTCTAGTCAAGAACCCTTCCAAGGTCATCAATAAACACCACCCAGTGCCAAAAATTCATTGATTCATGACAGAGATAGGAAGTACGTTGCTAAAATGGTATTAGATAGCCTGAATGTCCTCTTTCCATCCATTAGTTCAAACTCTTATTGATAGGGCTTTTTGTACCTGGATCCCTCGAAATTAATAGGAGAAGTCGCCTTTTAATGACATTACAATAGACAATGCTTAGTGATTAGTGAGGCTTGATATAGACAATCCAACTTCTGACAGTACCTCCATAATCAGGTATCGTGTTTCTTGGGCCCAAGAATAAAATGGTAAGCTAGATATTATACGTTATTGTGGAGGTACTTATCCTACATTCACTAACAGTTGAGGAACGAGCCATTATCGACCAAATCGAGGGGGGGGCAGATTACTGTTGAACAGTAGTCCCTTTGGGTCTAGCTAGAATTGTTCAACATTTATATGCTACTTGATCAACCAGCTCCGATCGGTTTACATGCCAAAGTACAATGCCCTCCACTGGCAGAGAAACCTTACTGGGACATCCCAAGCGACTTCTATCCTCGATAATCTTATGGGTATTAACCAAGATAAATCACTGCTGCAACGTCGTCGATTAGATAGTGTACGCAGCGAATTGAATGCCTTGCCGCCACAACACCCGGACAATGGCACATGACTCCCACGTCTTGCAGATTCTCAGATGGTTCTGGCAGTTGAATCAGAAAGATGACCTGTAAACTCACCACTAGTTCTTGGAAGCGATCCTCGGCCTCTGTTCTTCCTTTTCCTCCGATTTCAATTATTAGGTAGTACGGATGATATAAAAAATCCTGGGCAACATCCACGCCAAGCGTAACCTCAACGTTAAATTCCTTCTTACTCCTGTCAAGGTCCACAGCTTCAAGAGCGACCCTCAACAAATTATCAACAAATTATCCGACCCACCGGCCAACCAGATGACAATGAATCATCATGAATGAGGGACTGAATGCGCCCGGCGCCTTCAAGCAATCGAATCGAGATGAGGAAGAAGCTGAGGCTGCGAATTTTGAGGAGCTGCACCTCAAGATTGTCGAGATAAAAAGGCCAAACGGGCAAAGGTTTCCAAACTCAACCCACCGGGTCCGTTGGAAGCTCAGGTCCCAAAGTGAAAAGTCCCAAGGACGCGGAAATGACCAGAGATCCTCTCGACTCTGTCGGCCTTCAAGCTTCAAGGTTCAAGTACTGGTCTAGAACATGAGTCTCGATACGGCAGATGAAGGGATTCACCACGAGATCTGACGCTTACTTAGCATATACACTTCCCTGAGATCGGCATATGACCAAAGTCAACTATTCGTTTGAAACAAAGGAGAGAGGTCAGAAGAGGTGACAATATCCCAGTCTCAAAGCCTTCACCAAGTGATAGCATGTGTTTGAGCTTGTTCTTCAGCAGGGTAATCACATTTTAAGATACTTTCAAGAGGATAACTTCATGGCGACCTTGGGCCTCTCATGATTTATGTAACTATAGATACGTCGAAGTAGGGTAATTTCCATACATCGGACCACTGCTTTGAGTTCATTTGCAAACATACGGCGTTCGCCAAACATTTAGTAATAGGAACTCAGGGACATCAAAATCAACCTGACCAACTGCCATCCTCCTGAAGATCCTGACATTGTTTAGAGCTCGCCTCCGGGCCTAAATAGAATAAGGCCCATGGCTGACGTGCATTTCTACGCCTATAAAGCATTGGACTGGATCCTACCGTTGTTCCACCAAGTCCAAAGCCGTTCACCATGCTCTGGTTCCCGTCTTTCTCTGTTGCTCTGCTATGGGTGGTGTTCAACTTGAACGGCGTCCTTGCTTATTACAGCCCTTCCACGGACCCTTCCACGTATCCTTGCAAGAATCTTCTCCAGAGACGTGAATGGTACGTTAATCACCCTCCCATTTAGTCTCGACGTTAATTCATTCTGCCACGTATAGGCGAACGCTAGACGCCACCGAGAAAAACGATTATATCAACGCGGTGAAATGTTTACAGTCGCGTCCGGCCTTCGAACCACATAGCATGTCAGGCGTACAAACGCGCTTCGATGATTTTCAGGCGTCGCATATTCAACTGGCTGACAGGGTACATCTCACTGTGAGTACATACATATTTCATGGTGTCAATCGTAACGCGACGTTCTGAAATCGTACTACTCATAGGGACAATTCCTACCCTGGCACAGATATTTTTTACGCATCTACGAAAATGCGCTTCGAACTGAGTGTGGGTACAAAGGGGCCACTCCGTAAGTCCCCTTTGTATTGCAAGTGCTGATGATATGAATTGTTAAATCTACGATTTCAGATATTGGGATTGGACACAGGATGCGGAGGAATCGAAATCGTGTGCTATCTCTTATTGCTATCGGCGAAACCTTGTTATGAACTAAACAATTCTTTTTCTCAAGATTGCTTGATTCACCCGTCTTTGATCCTATTACTGGTTTTGGTGGAACTGGAGTTCCTGGCACCTACATCCTACCCGAAGACCCCGACGGTACCTCCAAGTTTTTCGATCGCGCGTCTTTCGTTGGATGCGTTCAGGATGGCCCGTTTGCCTCCCAGGTCGTTCGGCTAGGCCCTGGTAAATTAATTACTGATCATTGCCTTGTCCGAGGGGTGGATGACGCATATAAAACGTTCTTGACTTCCCGCTCAGTGGCGTTAACCATGAAATTTCCATCCTTTTTCGATTTCCACGTCGATCTAGAGGGACAACCACTTACACCAACGCACAGGATCCATGATGGGGGACATGTTGCTACCGGCGGGGAGATGAGTAACTTTTATTCAAGCCCTGGCGGTCAGCGGTTTTTTTTTCTTTCTTTGCCTTTTCCAAAAAAAAACTAAGTTGTCAAAATTTAGATCCCATTTTTTATCTCCATCACGCCAATCTAGATCGCATATGGTGGAATTGGCAACAGATGCTTCCCTCTCGCCTTTATGAGATATCAGGGCGCTCAACACCAGATCCGCCCTACCAAAACGTCACTCTGGAATTTGAACTGGAGATGGGTAATCTCGCCCCCAATGTTACTATTCGCAACGTCATGGATATCCATAGTGATTCAAATTGCTACACTTATGTCTAGAAATTAGTGTAATTTATTTTCAAAAGAAAACCGTAGGTAATACCAGTAACCAAATAATACAATTCAACTCATCAAGCGACTCTTCTTATGAGTAGAAACCGTCAGCAGTCCACCTCGACTCTGACTCAAGAGAAATCGGGACTCTTCTTCGACAAATACCCCCCGCCTCATCAATATCTCTGGCCCGCTCTTCAATTGTAACTTGAACTTTTCAATGGGTTGTCGCCAGCTTTTCGTTACAGAAATGATCGCAGAATTAAAATCTTGATGCCGAAGTCTCTAACCATTTCATTACTTATGGTTGACGCAGCAGCAGGGAGGCCAGTTCTGGATTAGTTTGATACCTCAGGTACAAACAAACCAGACTCATAACAAAAGAACCATATAAAGTATCAGAAACGCACATCCAGACAACTAGTACTTGACACAATATACTGTACCATTTCGATCAATTCGGCCGGGGGGGACAGGGGACACAATGGACGGAATTTTATTTCCGGCAACCGGCCGGGGGACCGGGGACAATTATTGAAAAGTCAGCCAGGGGTCAAATTCGGCCAGGGTTATATGCGGCCAGGGTCATATTTGGCCATTTTTAACCCTAGCCACTTCAATATTCTCGTCTTAGCGAAGAATAAGCGTAGACAAGAATTAAGTCTTTGAGCGAACAGGGTGTCACAGCGTTACACGCTTCTTCTCCTAAGACACCCATCACTCACTCTTAGTATCTGGCTCAGTACTTCGCTCTCGCTTACTTTCGCTCTTTACAAAACAATCCTTTGGAGACGATAAAATAATATCGCTAACTTACCTCTAATTCCTTAAATCCCCATTTAATTATTATGGATGACAGGCTAATACACGACCCTCATTTAGAAGTGATGCCAGACCACGCAGGGCCGCACTATAACATCCTACGGGATGTTTTAACCCAGAATGGGATGACTATCGAACAAGCGGTACAAGCCCTCAACAACTCCTGGACCCAGAATCACAACGCTCGAATCCAAGTCTGGGATCAGCAAGTCATCGACGACGCAGCAGCAGAGGAGGCGCAGAGGCTGCAGCAGCTGGCCGGTGAGCCTCAGGTAGGCCAGGAGCCCCCAGAACGAGAAGAAGAGAGGATCGAAGCCGAGAAGAAAAAACCGAAAATGAAAGATTTCAATGACACGACTAGCGTGAGCAACTACATTGCTCCAAGACCAGCTCAATACGCACTCCGTCGAATTGAAGACTTCGAATACGTAGAGCTTTGGTACCTCACGCCGGAAGGATGCACAGATGCGACTCAGCACCAATACACGCAGAACGACGACACCTTCGGTTTGACCAAGGTTGACGACATGGTCACGTTGAAATCTGTTTCTTCGCTCAAAGCCTCGAAGAACGTCGTTCCCGACTCTGAGTTAAGTTTTCGCCAGATGTCAATGGCGAAGAACGCTTTCTTTCCACTAATGGCTAAATACCAGTGGTCCGAAAAGGCCATCAACGCCTTTGCGCAGTTGTTCACTCAGCTGGAGTTGCACCCCTTCCGCCAGCGAGAGTTCGGCGAATGGGCGCTCATAATCTATCAAGCACGGGTTCGTCGGGAATGGCATGACCAGCTCAAGCTAGGATCAGCCTTTAACATCGGCATATTGAACGAAGACCTGCTTCAAAGCATCTACAAGGAGTTACTCGATAAGGCCCAGCTCCTTTCGCTGAATGAGGTCAGTTTTCCCCTTCCCCCCTTTTTTCCTTAGCGATAGCTGACTGTATTTTGTCAATTGTCTCCCTACTACCAACAATTTTCCCCTTGGATTCTTCCCTTTTCGCATACCCTCATATCCCATGACGAACACCTGATGCTCGCATCACGCACCATGCACCAATGCACCATGCACCATGCACCTCGCACCATGCACCACGCGCCTCACGCTGCTCCTCATTTGATGCTGACACGTGTCGCACCTCGACAAATTCCTCGAACTTGCAAATGTTCAGCTGCGAGTTGCCCATAACAACCTGTCTATGCAGGAGGGCCGGCAGGAGCAAACACGCACCCCTAGGCGGCGCAATTATCGAGATAGAGACCAGCACCTTGCTAGGACGGCCAGTGGCAGTGGCCGTCCCCACAATCCATCACGATCACGATCCCCTACTCGACGGACGCCGAACGCGCAAGCTCGTCATCGGCCCTCCCCTCCTCCCTACAACCGTTACCCCTACGCTCCAGTGTCTCCATCCAAGCAGTCGACCTTTCCATCCAGCGCAGCCCCTCAAGGCCAGCCAGTCTGCGCTCTGTGCTTGGCCACAGACCCTCACGACACCAGAAAATGCCGCTCGGAGACTCTTTGGGACGGATCCAAAGCCAGATGCCGGAAAAGTGACGAAGGTAGACTCATCACCCCGGCAGGTACAGTCTTATGCAGCGACTGGAACAACCGTCGGGGATGCACATCTAGCTCACATGAACAGCGTCACGAGTGCTCCGGATGCGGTCTCAAGGATCACGGAGCTCAGAAGTGCCCTCGAGCACAGAAGAGGCCAAGCGCTCACTCCTTATAAAGCTGATGCTTGGGAGGCGTTACTTCGTCAATGTAATCTACTTACTAAATACCCTAGACTCCCTTGCGCCTTGCGTAAAGGTTTCGATGCTGGAATCCCACCCATTTACTTTACCTACGCACCCGCTAATAGTCCTACTTTACTTCAACACCCCGAGGCTTACCAAGAGGTGGTTGCTAATGAATTCAATCGTGCTCGATACATCGGCCCCTGCACACGCCAGGAAGTTGAGCTTCTTATCGGCCCCTTCCAGTCTTCACCTCTCTCATGGGTCCCCAAGCCTGGTAGACCTGGCAAATACCGTGCAGTACATAATTTTTTGTATCCTCATACACCTACACCCACTACTGCCTCTATTAATCATTATATCGATGCCGACATGTACCCATGCACATGGGGTACGTTTGCTACTATTTGTTTCACCATCCACAACCTTCCCCCTGGATCTCAAGCAGCGATCCGAGACGTGGCTGAGGCATATCGCACCATTCCTATCATCCCCGATCAATGGCCAGGCCTGGTTGTTAGGCTGTGTGGTGACAACATCTTTGCCATCAACATTTGCAATGACTTCGGCCTCGCGTCAGCTGGAGGTATTTACGGTGAACTCGGAGATGCTACTCTTGATATTTTTCGGGCACACGGGATTGGGCCCCTTTCAAGGTGGGTAGATGATCACATTTTCTTTCGCATCTTGCGAGAGTATCGGGCAGCTTACAATGCCAGACGGCGGTCTTGGCATGAGACTATCACACGGAATGGGGGGCGTTGCCAATCTGGCAGCTGCATTTGGTACCAGGGCGAAAATTTGCCCAACGACCTTCCGGCCGAGTTCGATGAGGACGCATCCTGCCCCATTATGGATCTTGCCGGTCGCTCTGATCGTTCGCATCAGGACTCCCTTTTCACATATTGTGATGCAGACATTGATCACATTTCTGGGCAGCTCGGCATCCCATGGGAGCCATCAAAGGCTATACCCTTTTCGTCAATTGTACCTTACCTTGGTTTCGAATGGAACCTGTCAGATCGCACGGTTGCGATCACAGATAGCAAGAAGGCTAAATATAGGACAGCAATCGAAGATTGGTTGTCACGTGCTACACACACAATGGAAGAAGCCCAGAAGCTCTATGGTAAGCTTCTTCACGCCAGCCTAGTTCTCCCGGCCGGTCGGGCTTACCTCACCGGATTGGAAGCGCTTTTGGGCTCGTTCAATGACAACCCTTTCATACCCCATCACGCCCCTCGTCACACCCCAGCCGATCTTTCCTGGTGGCTTCATGAATTTAACTCACCCATATCTCGCCCCATCCCAGGCCCAGCCCCAGTCACAGACAGATACGCCTTCTCTGACGCCAGTTCAGGTGTTGGCATCGGCATTGTTGTCGGCAACCGATGGAGGGCTTGGCGTCTCATCCCAGGATGGAAGACGGACGGTAGGGATATTGGATGGGCAGAGGCAGTTGGTTTCGAGTTTCTTGCTCGCACTCTCTGCGAATCAAGTCAACCCGGCCAACACTTTCGGGTCTTTGGTGACAATAAAGGAGTCGTTGAAGGCTGGTGGAAAGGAAGGAGCAGGAATTGGGAAACGAACAAAGTATTCCGTCGCATCCACGACCTCGCAGCTACTTACCAATGCCTTTTTATCACGCGCTATGTCCCCAGCAGAGAGAATCCAGCCGACCCTCCCTCAAGAGGACGCTACCCACCTTTTGCTTATCTCCTCCCAGCAATCCGCATTCCGGACCCTCTCAGGCAATTTGTTGCCGACCTCGACTACGAGTCCCACCCCCCTGGGGATAGTTACTAGCTTGCAAGACCTTCCCTCCTTTCCCATTTCAGTTTCATCTTTAGCCACCAACCGGGTTCGACACGACATGCGTACTACTGATCTACCGGTATCGGCTGTTGTACCCCACAGGCAGCGCCCACCCAGGCCATCCGCATACAGTCCTCACCTCTCGCCTCAACCATCCCCTTTGCGCCCCCATTGCCTGGCTAAAGATCGACTTCGACTATGGAGACCTGCCGCTTCAGTGCAAAGTCGTCACTCCTCGACTCACGAGGATGACATTGACCACGTTTTCAACGTTATGTCAAATGCGTGGGCCGATTCAACTAGAGAATCTTACAGCGCTGGGATCCTCGTTTACCACGTGTACTGCGACAAGAAAGCCATCCCAGAGGAATCGCGTGCCCCTACAACTCAGACCATCATCACATCCTTTATTGCGAGTTTGGCCGGCTCATACTCGGGATCCACCATCGCCAACTACGTCCATGGCATCCGGGCCTGGCATATCTTACACGGGCTGGAGTGGAAACTTAACTCCCTAGAAATGGACGCGTTGCTGAAAGGAGCGGACCGGCTCACCCCTCCGTCGTCCAAAAGGAAGAAGAGGCAACCATATACCCCTGAGTTCATATCCGGTCTTCGTCGACACTTGAACTTGGACGACCCGTTCGACGCCGCCGTCTTCGCGTGCCTCACCACTTGCTTCTATGCAGCTGCCCGGGTTGGGGAGTTCGTAGTCCCGCGTCTGGATGCCTTTTCCCCCTCTCGCCATATCACTATGGCCAATCTCCGCATGGAGCATAACGCAGATGGCATGGAGGTCACTGTCCTCCATCTCCCCCACACCAAAGCGGCCCCTTTAGAAGGTGAGGATGTGTACTGGAGCTCACACCCTGGACCTACCAACCCTTACGATGTCCTGTATAATCACTGGCGGGTAAACGGCTCATCAGAGGGAGCTCATCTCTTTGCGTATCGATACAAGGACCACCTTCGCCCCCTCACCAAACCAGTGTTCATCAGGCGTCTGGCCTCAGCCGCTCGTCAGGCTGGCTTAGAGCCCCTTCAGGGCCATGGCATACATATTGGCGCCACCCTCTTCTATCTGCTGCAGGGCATACCTATAGAAGCCATGAAGGTCATGGGGCGATGGAGCAGTGACGCTTTCTTGCGCTACCTCAGGAAGCACGCTCAGATCCTCACTCCATTTATCCAAGCCAACCCGGAGACCCACGAATCCTTCTCGCAGTTCATAATTCCGTCCCAGTCCTTTTTGCAAGGGCGACGATGATGCTCTCCCAGCCAGCACTAGTGAACACATACCTCGCCGCCCAGTGGGGTTGTGGCTTATCAGGTAAGCAGGGCAGCCCACTCCTAAGGCTATGGGGTAACGAGACTCACTCGTCGCGTTGTTAGGCTCCTATCATATGGGTTTCGCAGCTCGTCTCTTCCCAATTTAGGTTGGATTGCTACTCGGGTCGGGAAGCGCTTCGCGCTTTCACCCAACTCGCTTACAATTGCTTTATCCTGTCCACAGTAGCTACTTCACAGTCAGAATTTACATCTTACACCAGCATCAACCACAGTTGATCTGGACTCATCCGCTTATACAACGAGTGATTGCACAAAGATGGGAGACAGGGGACAAGCGACCGATTTTGGCCACGTCCACAAGACTGGGGACAGGGGACAGCCGAATTGATCGAAATGGTACAGTATACGCACTGTGTGCAGTGCATAGATGTGGTGGGAAATTATATAGATCAACCTAACGCTCTCAATGCCCTGCACATGGACCCCAAGCTATCAGTTTAGCTCAAACCGGCTTTGAAGACTTTGAATGAGTTAGCCAAAGCAACTGTTAATGATCAGCTGTGCAAAGTGATGTATCAGGGGCTTGGATGAAAGGGAGCTGGTCAGCAGTCCCATCTTGAGATAAGGGGAGGCAGGTGCTTGTGAATAGAGCTGGAACCTTGCCGTCCAGGAATACTTCCTTTGTAAGTTCAAGGAGGTGATGTCGACGTTCTTCAGCGATGGGATCAACTGTGGGAGGGCCTGGGACAAACTTGGAAGTTGTTGTGGATTGTGGACCAGCAGACGGCGGCTCTGGAGGGACTAGGGGGAACATCAGACAGGTTAAAGGTGAACAGACAAGTAGCTAAGGGACAACTTGATAGCAGCAGCAGATTTTGGAATGAGGAGAAATCAACTGAGACATAAAGTGGCTACGATACACAGAAATACACGAGTAGAAACAGAAAGAAATATACAACGGCAGTTAATGCCGTGGCAGTACAAGTACATACAGAAGCGAGCGTAATACAAACGGTTTGATTTCCAACACTCCCCCTCAAACCAAAACTAATCCCAAATCATGAGTTAAATATTTGTGTTTGATGAGAGGAATTGGTTTGGTGAGAATATCTGCGATCATATTCTCAGTTGGACAGTAAAGTAAAATGATAGTTCCGTTTTGAATGGCAAATTTGATAAAATGATAACGAATATCGATATGTTTTGTACGTGCATGGAATTGTCCTTCGGAATTAGCCAATGTGATTGCCGATTGATTATCCAAATGGAGGATAATAGGATGGGAAAGGGGTCTGAAAACCTCGTCGATCAAATGCCGGAACCAAATTAATTCTTTGGCAGCGTGAGTAGCGCCGACATATTCGGCTTCCATTGTTGACAGTGTCACGAGTTCTTGTTTCTTCGATGACCAGGATACAGCCCCACCATCAACAAGGACGGCGAAGCCTGAAACTGCGCGTCTATGATCTTGTGTAGCTCCATCGGCATCTGAATATCCTTCAAAACCGTCTTTAATACCGCCTCCGTACGTCAACTTCAATTCTTTTGTTGTCTTCAAATATCTCACAACACGTTTAGCCGCCTCCCAATGAACTCGTCCAGGATTTTCGAGAAATTGCGCTAATTGTCCAACGACAAACGCGATATCCGGTCGTGAACCAACTGCCAACCAGTTTAGAGCACCAACAATTTCACGGTAAGGTATGTTCTTCATCTCTTGTTTACCTTCAGTTGAAGTTGGACAATCGTCCTTTAATAGACGTGTATTGGAATCGATGGGAATCGATAATGGTTTGGCGTCCTCTAGGTTGAAACGACGAATTATGGAGTTGATGTAAGCTTCTTGGGATATGGATAATGTTCGCTTGGTGCGATCTCGAGTAATGGCGAGGCCTAAGAGCCACGAAACAGGTCCCAGGTGCGTGATATCAAATATTTCTCCAATTTGTCGTTCGTACTTTCTGATTAAATCCATGGAACTGCCAGTCATAGTAGAATCATCAACGTGAATGAACAAAATCACCACGTCGTTCCCAACATGGACGAAGAAAACTGCTGGATCGGCCATGGATTTTTGAAATCCAATAGTGGCGAGAGATCGACACAATGTATCGTACCACTTTTTTCCGGCTTGTTTTAACCCATATAACGATTTGCGAAGCTTCACCACATAACGAGAACGATCATTAACTTCATGGTGAGGTGGTTGCTCCATATAAATCGTTTCGCCATCGCTAAGAATCCCATTGAGGTAAGCCGAATGGAAATCGAACATATAGATTTCCCAATCATTTCGAGCGGCGATGGCGAGGATAAGTCGAATAGATGCGAGTCTTGCGACAGGGGCAAAAGTTTCAAAGTAGTCTACCCCCTGGACTTGGGTAAACCCTCTTGCTACTAAACGTGCTTTCCATTTGACAATTCTTCCCTCAGCATCCTTTTTTAAACGAAAAACCCACTTGGAATCAACAACATTTACACCGCTCGGTCTTTCAACTATATCCCAAGTGTTGGCCGACTTTAAATTTTGGAGTTCCACGTCTATTGCTTTCCTCCATTCCGGCCAGTCTGACCTCAGGCGCGCTTCCTCATACGAAGGCTCAACTTCATCGATCTCCGCAATAGCCACAGCTGCAGTAGTTATTTCATCATCATCAGTCGTTTTGGTGATAAACCCTTGTTGAACACCCTTCGGTAACTGACCACGCTCTCTAGGCAAATTACTAAGAACTCCTTCGCCAGTACGAAGACGTTTAATGGCAGCAGACTCTTGTCGAATCCGTTTCGGACGACCTTCTATATCCGGCTGCTTTTCGAAATTGCCTCCGAGAGGATCGACGACATCAATGGACTCGATCGGTTCCTGTATCAATTTCTGCTCTGACGACTTGCTCGGTTGTTCAACTGCTAACTTCTCCCGCTCCCCCTCAGTTGAACCAACTTGAGGTAAGTAGACTTTCACATCGGTGGCGTCAAATTTTACCGAGCGTTCAATAGAGACGGTTCGTGTATCAGGAAAATAGATTCGGTGACCACTACTGTCTTCATCAAAACCAACCCATCGTCCAACAACCGCTCGTCCATCAAGTTTACTTCCACTTGTATTATGAACCCATACCTGAGTGCCGAATTCCGGAAGACCACGTAAATTTGGTTTAGTCCCATGAAAGGCTTCATATGGCGTTTTACCATCGAGGGCCTTAGTTGCTGTACGATTTTTGAGGTAAACTGCATGATTAATTGCTTCACCCCACAGGAACTTCGGTAATCCACTGGCATGTAGCATCGCTCGCACCCTTTCCAACAAGGTACGGTTCACTCTTTCGGCAATACCATTGTGTTCCGGTGTATCATGAACGGTAAGATTTCATATAGTCCCCGCTTCGGCCAAATGCTCGCTAAACGCATTACTCAGGTACTCTCCACCTCGATCGGTATGAAATTTCTTGATTCGAATTCCTTTCTGTCGAAAAAGATAGGCTTCATAGCGTTTGTAGGCGTTAAACGTCTCGCTTTTAAGTCTTTGGAGGTAAAGTTTCAAATATCTGGAGTTGTCGTCAACATAGGTGGAATAGTATTCTTTGTATTCTTTTCCACCAATGGTCTGGACAGGAGACAGTCCCCAAACGTCGGAATGAATCTCGTCCCCAATTTTTCCCGCTCTTGGAACTTCGCGTTCCTTTCTAACCGCTTTCCTATGAGCTTTCCCATATTCGCAGGAACTACAAGTGCTCGGCATCTTGCTGGACTCATCCAATTTGAATCCTTCGACTAATCCTTTGTCGACAAGTGCTTTGGCAGCTTCGGGAGCGATATGGCCCATCAACCGATGCAATCTCTCAATAGACACCACCTCAGGAACCACCACTGCTGCGATATCGATATCTTTTTCGTGTTCGACGCAGTAAAGTCCGTTCTTCTTCTGAATTTGCGCTAATACCTTCCTCCCTTTTGTTACAGAAAAGATTCGCAACTGGCTTTTATGGAACAATGTTGCATATCCGGCTGTGTCAATTTTGCCGATCGAAACCAAAGTGACGCCTATCTTTGGTGCATATAAAACATCCTTCAAGAGGATCGTTGTTGTAGTTTTTCCATTCGGCACTGATATGCGCATTTCACCTCTTCCAACTGCTTCAAAATGACCGCCGTCGGCTGCGGTAAGGAGTTTCTTTTGAATAGAAACAAAATTGATAAATTTGTGCCGGTAGGGTGACATATGACGAGACGCTCCGGAATCATAAAGTTCCGTTTCAATGGTTGAATTAGTGTCAGCTAGCGTTATAGCTGCGAATGTGTAAGTCTTCGCTTCTTCGCCATCATCAATTGTTAACTCATCCTCTAGACTTTCACTACTAATATCTTCCATCACCTGATCTGTTTCGGCATCAAAACCTGCACTTTCGATAATACAGGTGTCGTTAAGATCGTCAGAACCAGTGAGTAAATCATCCACATCCGAAATAGCGGTGTCGGGGTCAAACTGATGTTTATCCTCTGCCCAGATTTCGTTATTCGTCCACATTTGGCATCCATCTTCAACTCGCTCCGGAGCTTCCTCCTCGATATCAATCATTGCCATCCACACACCATCATCATCATCATCTGCGTCTTCCACTTTAGCGGCGATCTCTTTTCCTTTGCCCTTATCTCTCTTCCCTCTCTGCTTCGGTCCTTTTCCTTCAGCACCTCCCCCCGGCGCCCAGCAATCCTTCGCATAATGCCCAGTTTTCTTACAATTGTAGCATTTTCCTTTCTTGGCTTTCCTCGATCCTTCACCACTTTTCTTATCCTTATTCGAAAATTCCTTGGCTACAAAAGCCATATCATCACCTTCCTTTTTGGATTTTGGGTTCTTTATGGTGCGTCGATCAGCCTCATCACGGATCGCATCAATTAAATTTGTTGGCGACAGGGTCTGATTGAGCAGGGACGATGTGGCAGTGATTGCCGCAATGTACGGATCGTACGATTGTGGAATAGATCCAAGTATAATGGAGGTAAAGTCTTCATCCAAAATTATACCGCCCATGGAGGCTAAGTCCTCCCGCATAGTCTGCAGTTTAACGAGGTGCGCGCGAACATCTCCTTGCTCAGTACACTTCTCTGACTGCAATTTACGACGCATGTCCACGGTGACCATACGGGATTTCTTTTCCCTTTGGTCCTTGACTGCATCCCACATCAACGCCGCCGTTTCTTTCCTCCTTACTTCAATAAAGAGAGAGTCCGGGATTACCGACGCTAACGCCTGTTTGACTATATTCTCCTCCATCTCCCATTTCGTACGTTTCATTTCATATTCCTTTAATGCCTCTTTCTGATCTTCCTTCAAAGTTACTCCAGGCCCATGGCTAAATGCCATAGGAACGGGTGCGCTGTCCGTGCCATCAACATGGCCTTTTAAAGATGCGGCAGCAGCAGCAAAGAGGAAGCGATCCTTGAAGATTACCCAGTTGGAGCCATCAACTTCCAACTTCGGAATATGTACGAAAAACTCGAGTAATTTGCTGTTTGAGGATGACATTATATCCTATAGTTGCACAATAATAGATTTTATAAAGTTATAGCCCGGGGCCCATAACCTGATAGCAGCAGCAGATTTTGGAATGAGGAGAAATCAACTGAGACATAAATTGTGGCTACGATACACAGAAATACACGAGTAGAAACAGAAAGAAATATACAACGGCAGTTAATGCCGTGGCAGTACAAGTACATACAGAAGCGAGTGTAATACAAACGGTTTGATTTCCAACACAACTCACACATAGATAGTGTAGCACAATGTTCAGGCCTGGTGGCTTGAGCAATCAACTTGGCTTCCTCCTCACGAATGACTGAGACAATGTCTTTTAATGGAACTTTTATCATTTATGTCCAATTTGGCTAGTGCAACCTCAAGTGTGCTGAGAGACACTACTTGAGGAAAACCTGGTGGAGGAAAACCTGGTGGAGGCGGCAACATTAGTGATGCCAAAGTTCAGTTCAGTTCGGTTCTTCAACCATTTTTGAAGAACTGAGAACTGAACCGAAGGGTCCCTGACTGAACTGAACCAGAACCGGAACCGGTATAAATCGTTGTTTGTGTTGTTATAAAACACCAACCAGAGAGCAGTGGACCAGACCTTAGGTCAAGAGACTCCCTGTTGTTCGTTTAGGGAAGGTGTAACCTTGACTTGTATCACACAGAGGTAGGGAGCAAGAGTAGAGGTGGATGAGGATGAATATGAGAGAGTCTTTGGTGAGACTACAGCGGTTGACAGTAGGGGACAGTGACAAGTAAAAGGCTGAAAAAGCGAAGGGAGTAGAGGATGTGGATGAGGATGATAGAGAAAAAAGACTTCAGTAAGAATATAGATTGACATTAAAGGATGAAAAAGTAAGAGACGAAATCACGAACATAGGAAGGGTACAAAAGAAGAACTACGGTACGAAATAGGTTGTAACCAACTATCTATCAAAAAGAGAAACGCACACTGTAAGGATGAGTGAGATGGGAAGCAACAACAAGAAGAAACAAATCGAAAAGAAAAAGGAACAAAAATAAAAAATGCAAAGTGCCAAAGTGTGAGAGAAAAGAAAAGAAGGCAGTGTACATAGTCCAGTAGCAAAAATATATCTAACTCAACTAAGGCATGTGGTCATCTCAAAAAGCTCAGAAGGTCCTCACTCAACACTAGAAAGGCGCAGCCATGTTCACGAGAAAACACTAAGTGCCCATGATACCATGTCACGCAGCCTTAATAATCACTTGACATCACTGCAAACTATGGCTCGGCTACAGACCATTATGTAATGCTCTATAGCACCAGAGTGCTGTAGCATGGGTCCCTATGTCTGTAGTGTCCTGCAGACACTACATAGCACTACATAGCATCACTTAGCCAGTCTATAGTACTCCATAGCACTTCATAGTTAGCTCAGTTTTCAAATGCTACTGGTTGATTTTTTCAGTTTTCAATTCATTCTCAACACCAAGTTACATGGAACAATAAAAATTTATTAAAAGAGTCCTAAGTACACGGAACTGTATTGTCTATGTAGACTACACATGCATACTCTAAACCGATGGGGCAGTACCAGTACCATTATCATAGACTAAGAAAAGAGAAATATTGTTACTGTAATACTGTCCATGAAGAAAAAGAACAAATAAAAGATGCCGACTCATGAGGTCTTTACACTCATCAGCAAAAAAAAAAAAAAAAAAAAAAAAAAAAGCCACAACAACGATGACAAAGCCTTGTACATAATGGGAGATGTAGTTGATGTGTCCATAAAGGGGCCGTTCTTGAAATGATGGACCAAAGATACGATCAAACGCGAGCCGATGACCGATGCGAATAGTAGATTGATCGCTTTGCTGGATCACTAGCCAAGGAACGAACGGATGGTATATGCTTAGGAGCATGTCGATAGTGAAAACAATGGAGAGCATAGTGTGAGACATTGAGAGTATGATGAGCAATGGGGATGTTATCGTTGAACGAATGATATTGTTGACCAGGAACACGATTCAGGGCTGCTTCCAAAATAGGTAAGTGAATTTGAAGTCCGCTTATTTTCATGATGGCGACTTTTAAGCTTTCTTCTCACGCTACCAATCAGTATTGGTGCGCGATACCGGAACCGCTAGAACTGGTTCGAACAGTTGAACCAATAAATTTAAATTGAATTATATTGCACTGGGTACTCTATTTTATTGTAATAAGCTGCTACCCTCACTACTAGCTTTAATGAAATAAAAAGAATAACCCCCTATGAGGGGGGGATGCTGTTGTTAGAGGTTGTTATCATAGTGTATTGAGATGGAAAAAGAAAAACCTCGTTCGTGGCGCCTAAAACAGGGGGCGCAGGCATCTAACAGGGGGTCATAGGGGGTGATGGTGGTGCAAGTGATGATGGTTGTTGTGATCCTCGCTGTTGAACATGGCATTGGCGATTGGCATCGGTAGTGGTGGCCTGATATAGCCATCGTCCTTGTTGTTGTGGTTGTGTGTGGTGATGTGGTGCCATGGCGAGGTGGTGTGGCTCGTCGCCGCTGTCATGTCCATTCATTCACTGTTGTCCATCCATTCACCTGTCGTTGTTCTCCAATTGTTTGTTGTTGTTGTCTGTTCATCCATCCGTTCATTGTCTCTGGTTTGTTTATCATTTGTCGTTCATTCATTTGTCTTTGTTCATGTTCATTTGTTCATCGTCATCGTTCCCTGTTCTCGTTTGTTTGTTATTGTTCATTGAATTGTTGTATTTTGTTCATCATTTGTCTATAGTAGTTTGCATTAGATTCAAATTAAAATTGAAAAAAAATACCTACCAGAGGGAAGTGCCCATGCTTGTCATCAATGTGGCCCATCATCGCGAGGTCTTTACACTCCCCCACGTCTTCCTGGAGGATTCCTGGTGGATTCCTACCTATTCCTGGAGGATTCCGGGAGGAATTTTCTACCAGCCAATTCCCCCTGAAATTGACATTCCTGGCTCTTCCCAGTCCAGGAGGATTCCAGGAGGATTCCTGGTACACAATGAAATTGATACCAGGATTCCCGGAATTCCTTAGGAATCCCCAACACAGAATCCACCCGGAATCTTGGGAATTCCATCAACTCTTACTTTTAAATATTATTCAAAATTAAAAGAACCATATATAAGTCAATAGTAATTTAAATGTATATAAGTTAACTGTAATTTGTATATGTGTGGTGGCAATGCCTTGCCGCCATTCAAATTCCAAATTTTGTTCAGACCGCAAGGTATGGTCACGTGACCGCACTCCTCACAAATCAACAAACATCATTTCGTCTTCTCACAACTACCACAACAACCAGGACGATCAAGGACGACAAGACGGGTGGCGACGACGACCAACGACGACAATGAGCAACAACAACAACGAGGAGGGGTAACAACGAGGAGAGGTAACAACGACAAGGGGTAACAACGACGAGGGGTAACAACGACGACGACGACCACCACCACCACCACCACCACCGACGACCACAACAACAACAACAACCATGGCCACAACGGCCGCAACGACGACGACGACGACCCCCCCTCACTTGGGGGGGGGTTGTTTTACTTTTATTGATATATTACGACGACGACAGCACACAGACGACGACGACGACGACGCGAACGACGACCAGCACAACGACAACGACCCCCTCTACTGGGGGGGTTTTTATTTTTTATTTTTTATTCTAGTACACTACACGGACGATGACCGCAACGACCACCACCACGCACCACCACCACCACTACCACGCACCACCACCACCATGCACCACCACCACCACACACAACAACCACGTACGACAACGACGACCCCCCCTCGCTGGGGGGGTTTTTACTTTTATTACCCGGATAAACACACACGAACAATGGCCACGACGACGACCCCCCCCCCTCACTGGGGGTTTTTATTTTTATTAGCAAGGTGACGACACATGAATGACGGCCGCGACGACGACCAGCATGGACGACGACACCCCCCCTCACCGGGGGGTCTTTTTTAATTTTTTTGTTCTTTATTTTAATTGACTACGACGACATGTGCAAACGATGATGAACCCCCTTTCATGGGGGTTTTATATATATATTTTTATTACGATCGACAACCCCCTCATGGGGGTACATTTTTAGTTTTGTTAATAGGTTATTAATAAGTGAATAATATATTATTAATGTGAATTTGTATTTATATAATTTTCAATATATATCTAACAATCAAAAGTCAAAAAAAATCAAGGAAAAATAAATTAAATAAAACAAGTCAATGACTTGGCTGATTTCACCAGAATTCCACCAGGAACTCACCAGGAATCCACCAGGAATCCACCAGGAATTAACAAGGAATCCACCAGGAATTAGATAGGAATCCCAGGAATCCACCCGGAATCCACCCGGAATCCGTGAGGAATTTTCTCATTTACCAGGAATTCCTGGATTCCTGGAGGATTCCTCCAGGATTCCGGGCAGTCCGGGCGGATTCCTGGAGGAAGATGTGGGGGAGTGTAAAGTTCAGCATCATCGCACTCGTCATCGGGGCTGCTTTGGATGGGTGTTAGTAGGTGGCAAAGGTGGTGAGGGAGGTCCTGGGCATCATACGTCGAGCCTAGCTGTTCATAGTTAATAAAGATAAAGAAAAACCCCCCTTGTTGAGGGAGGGATTGCTAAAATGACCGGTGGGTGCCCAAAACGAGGGCAGCGACGTCTAACAAGGGGTGATGGTGGGATGATGACGAGGGTGGGTCGTCGTCGTCATCAGTGGAAACCGAAGTAGAGGCTTGGAGGATCATGGACAGCCTAATCGATGACGATGGTTAAATATTACTTGAAGATACGATAGGCAAAGTTGAACACTCACAGTAATGCCAGCGACTTGTGCGCTTGCAGCCGCAGCGGTAACGAGAACAGATAGCATGGCGATCGGTGGTGCTCATGTTGACAACCAATGTCGAAGTTGCTGGTTCAGGGCTGGAACCTAGAGCATCATTGCTGGAGTTTTTGGTGTTCTTGTCACTATTGACATCGCAGGTTGAAAAGGTTCAAACTCCAAATTCCAAAGCATCGGGCCAAGCGCCTAACAACAGTATTTTATAGATTATAAAATAAACTCTGCACAGAAAATTTAGGAAAAAATATGGTCAGAGAGTTCGGTTTGAACCGGTTTGAACCCAGTTCTCAAAATTTTAGAAATCTGAGAACCGAGAACCGGACTGGTAGCCCAAAATCCTTGGACCGAACTGAACTGAACCTGAACCGACGGTTCGGTTCTTTCGGTTCTCGGTTCTTGCGTCAGTTCGGAACCGAACTTTGGCATCACTAGGCAACATGATGACAAATAGGTGGTGGTTGTGGTTGATGAAACAACAAATGACTTCACCTTGGTCAGCGATTTGTAATTAAGCCAAAATATTTTTAAGCCCAGTCGTCCAGATAGACACTTTTTTAGATCAACTAGTGAGACTGTATCTTAGTAAGTATGAGTCAGCGGTGATAGAAGAGCCCAAGCAACCTCATTTGGCAGTAAGTAGCAGAGGAGGACACAATCCTTCCAAACGCTCATCAACAACAGAAGAGGCTTTTGAAAACGCTGGATCAGTATAAAAAGTTGGATTGACTCCTATGCTTGGACGACAACAATGACAACGACCAGTCCAAGACATTGTCAACAGTCCCAATGTTCTCAATGACAATCCTAGCAACTGCAAACCTCACCAGATCCTTCCTTATCACCTCTGTTCTCTCCATCATCAAGATGGCTTATCAGCTGACCCCATTGCATCCAGCCCCAAGGTCTGGGTGACTTGTGGCCTGGGATGACATAGATGACTGCCAGAACTGAGGCTTAAGGTCCAGGTGTGCTATTTACTACATCAGCAAATTCAGGATTTTTCCATAGTTTGTCATAGTCACATCACACAAAGTTGTAATTTCCCATAGTATCATATAGTCACATCACCAGACTTATAGTTCCATAGCATCTCATAGCATCCATGTGACGTGCACCAGCACTGTCCAGCAGTGTATCGTCACACTATCATTACTCTATCACACTGGCATAGCTTTGTCACCGTGTCACATTAGAGCCACACATTTTTCATTTAAGTTAAATAAACCAGCCCTAAACAAAGTCCATGTGCAAAGTTGATCTTTACATATATGGGAATTTTTTTGTCACTCCAACTTTGTTACTGTGCATCTGTTGCCACATCTACCCTCTTCTCAACCACCACCATGTACTCTGGTGTTGCGTGGGCGGCGCCTGTTGAGCCCATTTTATTTTTTTAAAATTGTTTTTTAACTAATTAATACTACTGTTTAGGTTCTATCACTGACGACGCCAGATGCTCACTCTTAGCTACAGTAGCTCACAAAACTGTCCTAATGTTAAGCAGCTTTGGACTAATTGATTTATAACATAGTAATTATGTAAGCTATGATTCTGAAATTTAAATATGTCATAGGGGGACATATCACCTTTATAACAAATTCAAGATCACATGATTCCAATGGAAATTAGTTGAGTAATTAATTAAATAATATAATATGTCATTGGGACAGTTTTGTGAGCCTCCATTATTGTATCATCATCTGTCATATAATGAGCTGAATTGTTGTAGATAAATTGTGAGAAAATTAAACAAGGTCAGGTGACTCTATTTGTGTAGATTTGGCATGTTGAAATCAACTTCAACCATCTTTCTTTCTTTCCACTACCTCATGAAGTCCATATCCTCCTCTCAACACTCTTCTGTCATCTCTCTTCTTCAAGAAGGATATTCCCTTTGTCAGATAGAGTCTAAAACTGGTCTAGGGAAGTCTACAGTTGGAAGGATAAAGAGGGAGGTGGATAGTGATAAGGAGAACAACAAAGGTGGACGACCTTCCAAGCTCTCCCCTCATGATAAACAAGCTATTTTTCATCAAATCACTACTGGAAAGCTTGATAATGCTGTTCAGGCTACCCATTACATCAATGACATTGTTCCCTCCCCTGTTTCTCCTCAAACAGTCTGGAGAGCTCTCAAGAAAAACAATTTTTGCTCTGATGTTACACAGAGATGACCTCTTCTCACAAAGGCCCATTGCAAAGCTCGACTCAAATTTGCCCAGTATCATGCCAATTGGACAGTAGAGGATTGGAAGAGGGTCTTGTGGTCAGATGAGACCAAGACCAACAGGATTGGGTCAGCTGGAAGGGTGTATACTTGGAAACCAAGAGGAGAACCACTTTCTGATAGGACCACCACACCAACTGTCAAGCATGGAGGAGGAAACAATCTCATGATATGGGGTGTATGGGATGGAATGGAGTGAGGTCACTTGTGGAGGTTCAGGGGATCATGAATGCAGAGCAGTACTGTCAGATATTGGAGCATGGAGTGGAGGAAAGCTTTGAAATGTTGGAAATACCAGATAGGGAGAGGATTTTTCAGCAAGATAATGACCCCAAACACACATGCAAAAAGGCAAATCAGTGGTTTGAAGACAATGAAGTTGAAGTTCTCAAGTGGCCTGCCCAATCCCCTGACTTAAACCCCATTGAACACTTGTGGACCCACCTCAAAAAGCAAATGAATGGTTATCCAACACCACCCAAAGGAGTATTTGAATTATGAGAAAGGGTGGCAAAGGAATGGAATGAAATACCTCCAGAAACCTGCCAAAGACTTATAGAAAGCATGCCAAGGAGGATAGAGGCTGTTCTTAAAGCAAAAGGAGGTCATACTAAGTACTAGTTGAGAGAATAATGGAGGCTCACAAAACTGTCCCAATGACATATTATCTTATTTAATTAATTTCTCAACTAATTTCCATTGGAATCATGTGATCTTAAATTTGTTATGAAGGTGATATGTCCCCCTATAACATATTTAAATTTCAAAATTATAGCTTACATAATTACTATGTTATAACTCAATTAGTCCAAAGCTGCTTAACATTGGGACAGTTTTGTGAGCTACTGTATGGCCTCATCATTTACTCAGCTCCTCCCCATCAAAATAGGTTTGCTTTGGTACATCTGATACCCACCCACCCCCAGCATACTACCACAACCACTAACAGCAACAAATGACGAGTTGCATACCTACCTCCTAGCCCCAGAAGGTGGCAACAAGCGCCAAGGTGAGGAGTTTTTTGAATTTCTTACTGTTCTTTTTAAAAACTAACAAATTGCTACTTTTAGCTACAATTTTGACAACCTCAACTACCCAGCCCCTCCTCCCCATCCAAATGGGATGTGAGGGGTTTGTTTTGGGCCATTTCAACACTCCAACCACCTCTGCCTGTTTTCAACACACAACAGCATCCGACACCTCGTTTACGAACCTACTATTGATAGTATGGGTAGTACATATATGATATGACTCAGACTCTGTGTAGATAGTTGAATATGATTTATATATATATTAATTTTCCTTATCCTTGCGTGAACTTGGAACATTAGCTTTCTAGCCTCAGATTGAATAGTATATTGTAATATTAACCCTACCCTATATCATCAGGAAAATCTAGAAAAAACTTAAACAGGCTTATTCTTGGCTTAGTGGACTTATTGCCTGCTAAGCACAAATAAGCCAAAAATAAGCAAATGACTTGGCTTAGATGCCTCAATTTGCAACTTAACACACTTAATTTGTACTTAATTCAACTTAGATCACCAGATTTTGAATTCCAAGCTCAAATAAGTAGCCTTAAGTACTCATTAAGCCTGTGTAAGCCAAGTCATTTTCTTATTTTTGTGCTTAGCAGGCAATAAGCCCACTAAGCCAAGAATAAGCCTGTTTAAGTTTTTTCTATATTTTCCTGATGTCATAGCACTGTATAGTAAATATATAGCACCACATAGTGTGACCGTGATGCTTGACAGCGCTGTAAACAAAGGACCCTTTGCTATGGCACTATGGCGCTGTATGGTGCTGTCCAGTGCTGGTAAGCAGACCCCGAGTTTGCTGATGTAGGAGACACTTGTCCTGGTACCCAATGCAAATGTGGTGATGGAGAAGGAGATGACAGGGTCATGGACGGGGCCATGGTGAGGGTACGAGCATAATCAATCAGCGTGGTCAATCAACCTTTGGAGACAAGAGAAACACAATAGATGTCTATATATGAGTAAGTCGTCAATCATTTCCAGCTCATGGATGATGGATCATGCGGTCTGTTTCCTAGTAGATCTTGGGGGCCATGTGCAGGGCATTGGGAATGTTAGGTTGATCTAGATAATTTCCCACCACATCTATACACTACACAAAGTGTGCATATATCGTGTCTAGTACTAGTTGTCTGGATGTGTGTTTCTGATACTTAACATGTTTTTTGTTGCAAAGTGTGATGCATGTTGGGTATAACTAACTATAAATTATAATGAGACGAGTACCATCCAAGTCTAGACAAACTATGACCATGGAAAGAATATATTGCAGGACAAGGGAACAGACAAGCAGTTCAGAGAGGGACAACTCAGTTGCTCACAGGATCATACCAAGAGATCAGGCTACATTACTTCAGCAAGTGGTTTGAAATGGAAAAATATGTAGCTTACCTAATCAGGCCATAAGCTTGAGGAAACAATTGAGAGAGTTGAGGATTTAATGAAGCAGGCTGAATCTGATATTGCAGGTGGTTAAGGAGACCCTAAGCATCATGAGTGAATGAAAGTGCCCTAGCAAGAACCGTAGCAGCTTACATGTTGACCAAGAATGATAAATGTGGCATCATTTGGCAACGTAGGATGAAAACAGATGACTGAATTCACTATTTGGTTTGTATGCAGAAACCTAGCACATAATATTAATAATTGTTTCATGGGTATAAAGCTCTTAGCTAAGCGCACGAGATGTCCATGATAGCAAAACCTTCATCCTGATTGTTTCTCACGGCAGGATCAAGTAGGCTAGTGAGGATGATGGAAGTCTGAGCACCAGTGTCCCAGAGGCACCAGACATTCTCAAAGACGGATTGTTTTGAATTGTGGCCTGTGGTGCTGGTAATGACAATACAAAGAGCCCAGATGAAAGGGAGCCGGTCAGCAGCCCCATCTTGAGATAAGGAGAGCCACTGGACATTAGGGAATGTCACGGGTTACCCATGGAATTTCATGGGTTTTGACTATCTGGGCCTGTAGCTACAAATTCTGTGATCTCAGAACTTTTTTCTTATCCAAATCCGTTGAGAAATGGGTGAGTTATACCCCTACCAAGTTTTGGCCTTGAATTCAATTTATTCAAAGAATTGTGCCCTCAGCATCATTTTTGCTGACATAGGTTGCCCAAAATGGCCAATTTCCAAATTTGGCAAACCCATAGTCACTAATTGGTGTGCTGTGACATCACAATTGACCATAGGCCCCTGAAAATTTGCACAGCTGTAGCTTAGTGAGTTCTTCACCAATTTACATGAAAAAATTTGCAAAATGTTCAGAAAATTCAGGGCTATCACATAATATGTAAAAACCCATTGTTAACCCACAGGTAACCTGTGACATTCCCTACTGGACGTTTGTGAATGGATCTGGAACCCTGCCATCCGGAAATGTTTGCCTTGTAAGTTCAAGGAGGTGATGACGGCGTTCCCCGGCTATGGGATCAATCTCAGGCAGGGTGGGAGGGTTTGGGATAAACCTGGAGGTTGTCGTGAATTGCATACCAGACAACTGCGCCAGAGGGTGAAGAGCGACTAGGGGAACGGTTAAAGGCAAACGGAAAAGTAGCCATAGGGACTCACGAATAGATGTAACACCAATCAACTTGGCTTCCTCCTCACGAATGTCTACCGGAAGAGGTGGCATGGCGAATAGGTGGTCGTTCGTTTGTTCGTTGGGGCTGCCAGACAAAATAATAAATAACGATTCGAATGTCGACCAATGGGCTCAGGCTAACCCAGACTCAACCTGAATCGCCATAGAAAGCAATATGCACAGGTTCAAATGTGAAATCCCTGAAGCGCGGTGGTCGTGCTATACAGCCGACTTGCGATGCACCTAAAGGAGTATATCTACCAGACCATTAAGAAATCGGGGGGCAAATCAAGTTTCTTTTGTACAAAGTTAGCAGTGACTATGCCAGGAGCACCGTAATACACCACAGTTCTGCATTAATTTAGAAAAACGCATAAGGATCCCAGATCTCTGATTCAATCTTTCAAGGGACATATCTCATATATCATCAAACTTCGGCTGAATGCTTCTTCCTTTCAACAATATTAATTTTGGAAACGGTGGCGGGGTTGTCGAATCTCGGTTCGTTGTATAGTCTCAAAAGAAGAGAGCTGCACACCACCGACGTTGAGCTAACAACGTGCAGTATTTGAATGGGATATGTTTGAAAAAAAAATAATGATTTGAAACGCACGACAATGTCATGGCCAAAGACGACCATACAGGATTGAGCCTCGCATGCCCTGCAGGGTAAATGGCCCCCGCCGCAATGGGAACGGCTATGAGGTTGTAAACGGTTGCCCAGACCTAATATTATTTTTTCAACAATTAGTAATCTTCAAATGGACGAATGTACAAAAGATGGATGGAAACTGACGAAATTGAACTTGATCCTCCTAAACACTTTCCTCGACAAGTCGGTTAAAATCAGTAATGTGTGAAGGTTCGACGCTAGAAGAATAAATTTGGCGCTAGAAAGAGCGATATCGCTCCCAGACCCCATTGCAATACCAACATCGGCAGCCGTCAAAGCCTAGAATATTGATAGAATCAACGCGAACGATTTAAAATTGATATGCAAACATACTGGAGCGTCGTTTACTCCATCTCCAACCATAGCCACTATTTTCCTCTTCTCGTTCTGGTTGCGACGGTTTCCCTTGATGTTCCTTCGAGGTAGGGACTGCAGCCAGCGAATTTTGTCTGCCTAGGAGACGAAGTTTGATTAAAATGTTTCGCTCATATTGTAAGTGAAACCTTACCTTTTGTTGAGGTGACACTCCAGCGATAACATTTTCCGAAGGAATTCCAACAGATTTCGCAACGGCCTGCGCGGTTATTTCATTATCGCCTGAAATCATCCAGGTTTCGATTTCTTGCGCATGAAGCTGAGAAACGACGGAGGCAGCTTCAGGTCGAATTCGGTCTGAAATAGCGAACACGGCAATGATGGAAAAATAGTCTTGAGGCGAAGACGATATCCCGTCTAATGTCGTGTTATCCAGAGCGAGTAGAACGACACTTTTGCCCTGCGATTTCATGCGATGCAGTTGTTCGGAATCCTGGTCAGATGTCGCACCCTGTTCACGGAGCCAACTCTCATTACCTAAGAGAGCTCGAACTTCTATGATATTGTTATCTCCAGACGGAAAACGGAATGAACCCCTCATCCCGCAACCCGGAAGTTCCTCGATATCAATTCCACTGACTGCTGGAAGAGCGCCAGTGCCTACCTCCTGGTAGTATTGCCGCAATGAAAGACACAGAGGATGAGAACTTGCAGAAGCTAATTGAAGGACGATCGCAGCTATCGAGTCGTTCCATTTCTTTTCATCTTCGTTAGACTGATTTTTTTCGTCTTCGCCCGCAGACCGTGACTCATGAATGATCACATCAGTAACCTTAGGCTCAGTGCCTTCGGTCAAAGTGCCAGTCTTGTCGAAAACGATAACGTCGAGTTGTGATGCCTCTTGAAACGCTTCACCGCCGCCTCGAGCCAGAATACCGTGCTTCGCCGTAAGTCCAGAGCCTACTAGCAATGCTGTCGGAGCCGCAAGACCTATGCCGCAAGGACATGCAATGACAAACACGGATATCGCAAATTCGAGAGACCAGACGGCTGTTTAATCACAGTCAGCAATGTTTATGTCCCCTAAAAAAAGACGTACGCCATCCTCCAACGGTATTTGTCAGCGTATCAGCTGGTAAAGTACCGCTTACACCGAGACATAACCAGATAACCCAAGTTAGGATGGCAAGTGTCGTTGCCACTGGGACAAAATATGCTGTTACCACATCTACGATTCGCTCAATAGGGGCTCTCTTCGTTTGACCTTGAAGAACCGCTTCGATGACTTGCTCTAGCCTATATATTTCGTCAAAAAAGGAAGTAAGATGTAGATTGATTAACTTGCATAGTTTCCCCTTCTATTGCGTCAACTCTCATATCAACCATCCGTAACTTATTGATCGTCCCAACAAATACCTGATCGCCAGTGGTTTTCGTCACATTCCGACTCTCCCCTGTAAATGAACTCTCATCAAAAGTGGTAGTATCCAAAGACACAATAGTGCCGTCTGCTGGAGGAGTCGCTCCCGGCGGAATGCGTACAATGTCCCCTGCCTCAAGAAGGTCGGCTGAAATTTTTTCTACTTTTACATTAGAGGAATGAACGGCGTCTTCCGCTTTCTCCGTGTTTTGAGTAAGCGACGATGTCGATGGTGGGGTTGGTTCGCTGGTTAACAGAAGAGCATCAGAACCTCGTGATTTACCCAGGAGAGTTATCGCATTGGCTGCTTGGTGCTTGCCGAAAGCTTCTATTAAGCGTCCTAGGTAGGATGTTAGCACTTGGTTATGGAAGAAACCGGTAGACCTCGTGTACCGATAAGGAGAAACATGGTTAAGAACACGACAGTATCAAAATAAGTCGTCGATCCCGCAATGACAGTTGTGGCATTCGGATCTCTACTTGCGGATATTGCGAGTTGGGCGATGGACGAGAAATAAGCTACTGAAACTCCAAGAGAAATCTTGGATTGTATTGAATTAAAAGGAACTTAAAATCAACAAGGTACTCACGAGTAGATTCATACTCCCAAAACGAAAAAAACGAGTTGCCCATGATGCTCGACTCCCTGGTTTCCACAAGGACCAAAGTTCCTGTATCGATCTCCGATGGAAATCCTAGAAAATCATTAAAAGTTCAGTATATAACGCGCATAAGAGAGCATTTCATTTCCAACTTACCTCAGCAGCATAGAACATGACCGGCGTGGAAATGATGAATGAAGCCCATTCGCCTCTCGTAACTTGACCCATCCACACCGGCCTTTCGAAATATAGACGGCCTGGGTTATCCGGTTTTAGAAGGGACATGTACACGATTTCGATGATAAATATAGGAATGGCGGTTATTACTGCAACAGAGAGGCGGAGGAGAAGTTTCATTTGTTCCTTTCTATACATTTGCCCGGCAACCTCATCGGAGGAAGGGGGGTGCCATATTGAGACGGCAGAGATGGGAGTTGACACGGACATAGAGGTAGAAATAGTTAATAATATCGTTCGGATTGTGAAATGAGGCGCCGACGGTGTGTAGTTAATGCGAAGGACATTGGGAGGATCGCTGGTATAGGGCTTTACGATAGTTACGTTTGATCCAAATTCCTCCAAAACGTCTTTGATTTTCGTTGGCCTATCGGAACCAGTCAGATCGTCTTTAGAATTTAGAGTTACACGACAAAAAGCTGGGACTGACAAAGATTCCATGCCCTTGAATTCTACAGCGACATTTCGTTTCTTGTCCATCTGCCCTGAAGTTCCTACAGCTGCGATGGGTGTCACAGAAATAACTTTGCATTCATAGCCAATATCCTCGATAGTAGTCACGATAGATTCCACGAGGTCTACTCCGGAGACTACTGCAGAAGCTGACTTTCCTACTTGGTTGACTAAGATATCAGATACTCCCTCCAGTTCTGAAACAGCGTCCTTGATAGCTCGAACGCATGTCACGCAAGTCATACCTCCCACAGCTAGTCGAACATAGGCCGAATTTTCTTCGTTCCCAGAAGAGCGTTTTGCACTATCGGACTCATCCATTGCGGTGTTTGAGCCAATGTTACAGTATAGAACTACCAGTTGAAAGTTCGAAGGAGTTGGTGATCGCAATGCCAGATGCCAAAGACAAGGAATACTTCAGGAGAGAAAGTTACTTTCCGACAAATGAAATGGAGAGGCCTTTATGCCGTTTCGCAGGTACTGAGATTTGTCACCTAGACTTATCTCGGACCCGACTCCGATTTCTGGAAATCGAAGGTTTGAGGAGCCTCCACAAAGACGACAAAATCTCGGAGAATTTTTACATTCTTAGAGAATCCGGAAGGAAACCTGTGACCACCAGTTAAGACACAGAAAATGTGTTAGACTTATTAGGCCTTCTCTGAGAGAAGGAGCGACGGTTCGCGATTTCATGATCTCTGCCAAACAAAGCAGCACAACGAGGCAAATTTGCTAAGATGTCCCTTTCTGTTCGTTTCTATCATTGAGCAGCTAGATAATCATAGGAACGGTTGGACCGGTTTGTAAGAAGCTCAATCACAAAGACTTACTATGCTCGAAATAGGTCCTTCATATGCCTATAATTCGCTATGCTCATCCGCAATAAGCCATCAAGCCATACTTATAACCAGCAGAATGTCTTCATCCTCGGCCTCGGACATCGTCATCAACCATCTGATGTATCTTCTGCAGCTTCCTCGTTCAAAGATAGATGCAACGAGTTTCTGTTTGTTTAAAGCAACTAGAATGTTGTTTGTTGATCTGTAGTCTCGTACCAATGGCGATAACAACTGATATGTTAAATAAATAACGTAGCTGTACCGATAGTAGAGATAACGTACCTTCGTGTTGGATGATGGCCGTTAAAAAGTGTGTCCACTGTCTCAGTGTCTTTGTTTGTACATGTATGACAGTCATTTTCCCTGGCTGATGTGTGTGGAATCTAACATTAACCAGCGACTCAGTCCTGTCCCTCTCTCCATGGCGTCTCAAATTCCCCAAGATATGCTCTGAAGAATGTTTGATTCTTCAGGAAATTGAGGAAACGGTCACATGATATGTCACATGACCTCTCTCCAACAGAGAAAAGTCTTTCCTTTTTGGCCCTAACCTTCGGGAGTTTGGTAAGATTTTAAACTATCCTGCCTTGCAATCTTCCCCGAGTTTGGAGGCACTTCTTACGACGGCTGACCTTTTTCAGTCAATAATCACCGAGCCTCAGTGGTTACTTTATAAATCCCAATGGCCCGCATTCAACCTCTTTGTCGCTCAAGAGGTTTAATCTTGTCCTAAACTATGGTTCATTCTTTCCGTTTCTTGCTTGTATTACTATGGGCTGTCAGCTTCTTCTATGTGCCAGTCCTTGCGGAGTATGACTATGCAGAGGGATTGACAAACAACAAATGCAAGGATCTTTTACAACGTCGCGAATGGTGCCATCCTTTCATTGACTTGGAGTCTTCATCTCAATTTACTGACGGTTTTGTGGCAGGCGAAAACTTAGTAACGTTGAAAAAGCCAACTATATCAAAGCCATCAAGTGTTTACAATCTCGTCCTCCTCGTCACCAACATATTGAAGCCGTTAAAACGCGTTTTGATGAATTTCAAGCTCTGCACATCGATGTAGCTGACAGGGTACATACGACGGTACAATTCACTACTGCTATCAACAGGCGCCGGATTTAATACTTATGCTTATGCTTTTAGGGTCATTTTTTGCCTTGGCATCGAAGTTTTGTTCGCCTTTACGAAAATGCTCTGCGTGATGAGTGTGACTACGAAGGGGCAACACCGTACGTGGTAACATTGGCTTGAAACCCACAATCGAACTTATTGTTTCGTTGCAGATATTGGGACTGGACACAAGATGTGGGCCAATCGACGCCGTATGCCCATTCATTTAAGTTTGTTAACAGAAGAAGCTGATTTCATCCCACTATAAGTTTCCACAACTCACCTGTCTTCGATCCGGCCACTGGCTTCGGCGGTACTGGTGTACCCGGCACATATACTCTCCCGAAGGACGAGGCTGGCACCTCAAAGTTTTTTGATCCCGAATCCTTCGTTGGGTGTGTGGCGGACGGTCCGTTTTCCTCTTACACCATTCGCCTAGGACCCGGGAAATTGGTTACCGATCATTGTCTCGTTCGAGGGATAAATTCAACGTATACGCGATACTTCAGTTCCTCTGCCGTCGCAAACGCGACTTCCTTACCGACCTTCGAGAAATTCCGGATTGAACTTGAAGGAATGCCTATCACGCCAACGCATAAGATGCACGATGGTGCCCATTTGAGTGTTGGTGGGGAGATGAGTAACTTTTATTCTAGTCCTGCCGGTTAGTTGTGATGCACGCCAAATATTCACTGTGCAGGCAATTACTCATGGATGAATATCTAGATCCACTCTTCTACCTCCACCATGCCAACCTAGATCGTATTTGGTGGAACTGGCAGCAGATGGTCCCCTCTCGCCTATATGAGATCTCAGGACGCTCCACAACAAAATCGCCTTTCCAAAACATTACCCTAGATTCCAAACTGGAAATGGGCCAGTTCGCCCCATGGATTTCAATACGCGAAGTTATGGATATTCATCAGGAGCCTTTTTGCTATACTTACGTCTGAAAGAGTTTCGAAGAAAAGAACTTGGATTGAGAGGCATTTGTAAGCCCCCTTCATGGACTAGATAGAAAGCAGTTGTTTAACATTCGATGTAGAGAACACAAAATACAATGAACTCGGGTTTAACTTTCTCACATGTTGACGCCATGTTTCTTCATGTGGCTGACTCTTTCGCAATGATCACCTTCAACTATTACAAAGCCTCCTACAAACATTACGTCTGCCATCCTCAGAGTGTGTTATGCTCGCTCAGTCCTGAATGAAACCAAGGGTAGGATGGCTGACCGTCTTCAAGAGAAACTGTACAGTTAAAAGCTATCGTTCTCTCTGGGTCGTTTTAACCAACTACGCCTACCCCATCATTATTTCTCATATGATCCGATCTCCTCCATTGTTCAAGTTGCTTGTTTTTCTATGGGTCGTCAGTTTGTCCCATATCCCAGTGCTCGCTTATAATGGTCATGGAACGTTAAGACTCTCCTCACACGGACCGTCGAAGAATTACTGCCTGACCCCCCTACAGCGTCGGGAATGGTAGGTTGCCTTATCCTCCCCCCATACGTCACTAATTTCCTCTGTCGCAGGAGAACGCTAAATGATGTTGAGAAAACCAATTACATTACTGCCGTCAAGTGTACGCAATCACGTCCGGCCCTCCATAGCAACAGAGCATCTGTTCGAACGCGATTCGACGAATTTCAAGCACTGCACATTGATGTGGCTGACAGAGTGCATGCTACGGTTAGTCACTGTTAGCACACGATCGCAATCAGAGGGTCTAAAAGTACACCTAGGGTCAATTCCTTCCTTGGCATCGACGTTTCTTGCGAATATACGAAGAAGTGCTGCGGGGTGAGTGCGGGTATAATGGAGCAATACCGTACGCCTTCTTTCTCGCCGATGAAGGCTATCAGCTATTGATCCATTACGTTTGCAGATATTGGGACTGGACACAAGATGCGGACGAATCGAGGCCGTAAGTCCACTATTGTTCAAGAATCCTTGAGCAGATGTGATAATGACATAGATGTTCTTGAAGCTTGCTTGAAGCAGCCGTCTTTGATTCTGCGACTGGTTTTGGTGGAAACGGCGTTCCTGGCACCTACACTCTCCCGCCAGACCCTGACGGTACCTCCAAATTTTATAGCCCCGAATCCTTCGTTGGTTGTGTGCAAGATGGCCCATTTGCGTCTTATGTCGTTCGAATGGGTCCTGGTAAATTAGTTACCGATCATTGCCTCGTCCGCGGAGTGGACGATACGTACAAACGATACCTCACTTCCACCGAAGTAGCCAAGATAACGAGTCTACGAACGTTTGAGGAATTTCATATCGACCTTGAAGGAAGACCCGTCACTGTAGACCATAAGATCCACGACGGAGGTCACGACGCGGTTGGCGGTGAGATGAGTAATTTCTATTCTAGTCCTGCAGGTTCGTTTAATTATTAATCCCTTTCAAAAAATATTTCACCAATCACTAAAAACCATTTTTAAAAAAATCCCACCCATAGACCCACTTTTCTACCTCCATCACGCAAATTTGGATCGAATTTGGTGGATCTGGCAGCAAATGCTCCCTTCCCGCCTCTACGACATCTCTGGACGTTCAACAATTACACCACCATTCCAAAACGTTACTCTGGACTTTGGATTAGAGATGGGAGACCTCGCCCCGACCATTCCCATTCGAGACGTCATGGATTTACGCCAAAAACCGTCTTGCTATGCTTACGTTTGATTACTGGGGAAATTCACTTTTAGGACAGGAAATTGTAGAGATTTGAATTGTAAGTTACCGAAAACCTATTGATTTTTCGGTAAATGTTCCTATCTGGCGAGTTGATGCGGTTGGATCATACAAGAATGACGATTGTGAGTGACTGCGGTAAATCTGGCCCGAACCCGGCAGATAGATATGTATCAAACTCTGTTGAACGGCGAAAAGGCCTGAAGCTTGAAGCTTGAAAGCCTGACATCTTAATTAAACTCCTCGCTGACTTTTGAAAGATTCCTTCAAAAGAATGGCTGGAATCAGTACTCGATTTTCCATCTCGCTTTGAGTGAGGTAGCGACGTCGCGGGTCATTTTTGATAGGTATGTACTCATACGCCACATGGGGTAAACAAGTACAACCTGATGCAACATGCCGTAGTCTTCTGCGCTAATCGAAATCCTTTGGCCTTACTTTGCTTGGAATTTTGAAAGGACTTTGATGAATCCGCTAGACTTAAAGCCATGCCACTTAACTGATCTTCCTATCGAATTGCACCTTCAGATCTTCTCTAATCTCCAGCCGTACGATATACTTCAAGCCCGCCAGGTAAGTATGTTGATGAACTACAATAGCTTTCGCCTTCAGAACTCATATGTTGTTAATCAACTAGGCATGCCACTCGCTGTATATTGCTTCGTTGGAACGAACAGTGTGGAAGGATGCTTTACATCGCATCTGTGTTGAAAACACTTTGTTCGAACCAAGCTTTCCCATAGCAAGCATGTCTCTTCTAGAGTTAGAACGCGCATCGATGGGTCCTCGTCGTTGGATCGCAAGATCATCCTCGAAGGAGCGAACTCTTGATGGAGTCCTGCCTCATTTAGCAATGCGGCGCCTGATATTGCCTACGATAGATGGTCTATTCGTCGGAGACCCGGAGTCACTGGAATCTGTGTATCTTGTGCCAGGTGGACGATATTTGTTTTCATTCTCCAAGAACTGGATGGGACTTTGGGATTTGGGCTCCCCTTACTCCTCAGGTAAAGAACCCCATGTTATTGCAACTGCGTCTGTGGTTTTCTTTGGTCTATACCTCGTTCATTCGACACCAGATGGGTTGGGCCTTAGAATATTCATTCCTTATCCTATACCATATAATACAGAATCGTAAGCTATTGGCATTTCACTCTCAGAAAAAAAGAAACATTCTTACAATGAAAAGCAGATTCTTTGCTTACGAAATCTACGAAATCTACCCTGAGAGTACATCACCTCAAATTGCACAAATCGCCCACACACATGTCCCGACTTCGTCTTCCAGTCTGATTTTCTACTCTCTATCATACGACCGTCTTATCTTCCTCCATGGGAACATGTTGACGGTATGGGACTATAAAGCTAATACGTGGGGGAGGTGGAGTTTCGAGGGTGACTATTGCCAGGTATATCAATAATATCGTCCATTCTTGCTGCATCCATTCTAATCCATTTGGGTTAGATTCTAATTACGAGATCTACCTTGACGCTCATTCGCACCTACGGTGTCTCTGTTTGGAAAATCCCCCCCCTCTTACCAGAATCATCACTCTCGACAAGTACCAACCCATCCATCATGGCTCCGGCATTTGAGCTCAAGTACCCTGATGGACAGGTGTACCACCATTTCCTTCAAGCACCATGTGATTGGTATTCCGGTTCCCCCCAACCACTTTACTACGACCTGATTGAAAACCAAGACCGTGACGACGATCCCCTCAAGATAAGCCGCTTTGAAGTCGTCATTAATTCCCAAACTTCCGGTGCTACTTTAAACTTGCTGAGGACTTTCGAGATCACATGGGATGACGGTACTCAATTTTCCGAAGTTACTCGGATCTGCCAAGATCAGAATGTCACCATCTGCATCGATGACGACCACACAGGGTTTATTGGAAGTCATGTATCAGACATATATGATCATCAGCAACTCCCTTTATTAGTCACCCCACTTTTTTTTCACCCCCTACGAAATCTTGGTACACTTAATAATGTAAGCTTCTGCCCTGTAGCTGGTAGAGTTGTTTGTTGTGAAACCGATGACTGGTTGTCTGGCATTACCATCCTTGACTATTGATCATCGGGTACTAGGTTGTTGGTTTTAACGTTTAGAATTTTAGAATATCATATAAATCGTTTCTCATTGTCATGGTCAACTTTGACCTGGCAAGTTGCTACTGACTTTTTGATCATGGTATCTTGTAATGCCGCTGAAGTATTGCTCGTTAGGTTTAAGCGCAGAGGTTCAGATCTGCCACCGGATACACATACACTGGCGCCTGTTACTATGATCGTGCTCCATTTGTCTCCAATCAGATTCTTCTCCGTTCTGGCAGACTTTTATGTAATTGTGTGAAACAATCCAACCCGTCAACGTACGTGCCAAAAAGAGATCTCCGTCATCAGGAAATCGGGGAAAGTCCGATTTGGCAATATGGTATTCACGAAGCTGTCACAACATTGTAACACCCAGACAACGGTTCATAACTGTGTATCTGTGACATGTAGGATTATGGTAATATCATGCATTAGGTACAATATTTTTTCTTTAATGCAAAGCAAATATAATGTGGCAAGTACATTATAACTAGATTGTAAGATGGCTGCCAGGTTTGTGAAAAAATCACAATATGCTTAGATATTAAATGATTATAGCTCATTATCATCCTTTGGCAGGATTGATCCAGAAATCAGGAAAGTGTCACAACATTATATCACCCAGACAACGGTTCATAACTGTCTATCTGCGACATGTAGGATTATGGTAATATCATCCATTAGGTACAATATTCTCTCTTTAATGTAAAGCAAATACATCAGGAAAACACGAGGGTGATCTTCAGTGTCTTCATCTCAGGGAATGGCATCTCTGAGCGCTATGTCTTTGGAAAGGACGTCTTTCGAGGCCTCTGTCTTTGGATGATAATCTTTGATATATGTCATAAGGCTTTCATGTCTTTGAGTCAAAAGGTTGGTCTTTCTTACCTCGAGGTCTTTGGTTGCGATGGCCATGTGTTCTGGCCCGGGAATAAGATCATCATGAGCTATTTTACCACCCAATTCTGGGGAAATCCATACTGGAGTTATTGTATTGATATGTATCAATTAGAACGCATACTCGTGGGCATGGTGGTCTATATATTTATTTACATAAAATGCCTGGAAAGCATCCACGCTACAGTCAAATGTTAGGTGGTGAGGAATTTGTGTACTGGTCTCTGATGATGATGAGTAAAGTGCGTAAATTATTCCTCCTCGTTTACACCTTCTTTCTTTCCATTTTTATGCCTCCACAAAAAATTTTGGTCTTCAAGTTCACTTTCAAGGTTGATAATAATTGTGATTCCCAATCGATGTACTATCTGGTAAATTTGCCTTGATATCCTTTACCAGTCTCCAATTTTTTTATCCATTCATTTATACCCCTCCATACTGTTGCAAGCAATAAATATGTTTGCTACCGACTCAGAGATGTGAGCTTTCAATGATGTGAGCTCTCGATGGTCAATAAGGATGGGCAAGGATCACGTGATGGACGCGACTGCGTTTTCAACAATCAATGATCACATACACAACACAACTCACCTTCACACTCCCACCACCATATGGCTTGTCCATGCCACTCACACTCAACGTTCATTAGTACTACCTACTCGCTGGAATGATGTGGTTCGCTCCTGTTGATATTTGGGGGCATGACTCAGAACAACTCAATATGACAGATGAACAACGCAAAATGGACACAGGCAGGGAGTACAAGTACTGTGGAAAAGAGGTTCGTTTCATTACTCTTCCTCGCATTGGCCAATGACTAAACAACAATATTCTTTCTTCCCAGCCTTTCTTCTGTGTCAAACAATGGTGCGCTGCTCATTGAGTGCTTTATCGTTACATTTTAATTTGGTTTTACGGCAATTTGGCTAACTACTTGCTTCTACTACAGGCCCTTTTCTTCTCTGAGTCCAGCCATTCCTCAAGGTGAAGATAGCATGAAATCGTCGCGGTGTCCACTGTCACTACCTGTCTACACACCTCCCCTTGTCATCACTCTTGCTACAGAGCCGGCACTATCTTTTTCCAACACATATGAATGGTATGTATTATAGTCTGCAGTCACGCTAAAGTTAACTGGCCTTTGTACCGCAGACACAGCAGCGAACTTGACCACATTCAGCTGCTTGAGCTTGTCTGCAACTTACACATACACCGAAAGGCCTATTGTCCCCTACCACAGATTTGCCGCTTTTACCTCGTCCACTGTCTCGTCCTATATATACCGCTTCCCTGTTCATCACTTACACCTTTCTTTCCCGCTATCGCGCACCAATACTGATTGGTAGCGTGAGAAGAAAGCTTAAAAGTTGCCATCATGAAAATAAGCGGACTTCAAATTCACTTACCTATTTTGGAAGCAGCCCTGAATCGTGTTCCTGGTCAACAAAATCATTCGTTCAACGATAACATCCCCATCGCTCATCATACTCTCAATGTCTCACACTATGCTCTCCATTGTTTTCACTATCGACATGCTCCTAAGCATATACCATCCGTTTGTTCCTTGGCTAGTGATCCAGCAAAGCGATCAATCTACTATTCGCATCGGTCATCGGCTCGCATTTGATCGTATCCTTGGTCCATCATTTCAAGAACGGCCCCTTTATGGACGCATCAACTACATCTCCCATTATGTACAAGGCTTTGTCATTGTTGTTGTGGCTATGGACCCACAAGTCTTCCCCTCAGCCATCTATCTTGCCATCCCTCGCTCCTGGATCTCACTCAGTCCCCTATCCTCACTCATCTACCTCTTATCTTATCATTCACTGCCAAAACCATCATTCACGCGGTACCTGAAGCCTTCCCACCCTCTTTATGACAATTTAGGAAGTCCAGGAGGATCACGACTAAGCAGGAATTGCAGATGAATCAGCAGCAGAGGATTATTCTCGCAGTGTGTCAAGTGTTATCAAGGCTGCGCAACATGGGACCATGGGCAAGTAGTGTTTTCTCGGGAACAAGGCTGCGCCTTTCAAGTGTTGACTCAGGACCTTTCATATTTTTGACATGACCACACGCCTATGGAGTAGATATATTTTTGCTATTGGACTGTGTACACTGCCTTCTCTTCTTTTCTCTCGCACTTTGACACTTTGCAGATTCTTTTACTGTTCCTTTTTCTTTTCCATTGTTCTTTTCTTCTCGCAGCTGTCCTCTCTTTATCTTTCTTCCTTTGACAGCGCGTACTTTGTTTCTTTTATTTGTTTTACATAGCCTCATCCTTAGGGTATAAATACTGCTCTTTTGTACCAGGATAGGTAGTGCAGTTCAATTCATTCTTACCCCCCACTTTCATCATCTCAGTGGAATTCCAGCGAATTCCTCCCTCAAGTTCGCTTTTTTCTGCCTTTAACTGTCAATCTATCTATACTGTCTACTGCTATAGTCTTACAGAAGACTCTCTCTTGATCATCCTCATCCTTCCTCCTCTATCTCAGTCACCTCTAAATTTGTCTTCATCCTCATCCTCCTTGTCTTCTACTCTCTCCCTTCTGTTGTGTGTTACAAGTCACAGGCTAAGCCTTCCCTAAACGAATAACAGGGAGTCCTTTGATCTAAAGACTGATCCGACGCTCTCTGGTTGTCTTTGTAGTCTTCATTGCTCCTCAAGCAGTCTAGGCTATAATCACTAACAACGATTTATACCGCTATGGCTCCTTCGAGTGGCTCGTCATGCCGTTCGGACTTACCAACGCCCCTGGCAGTTTTCAATGCTTCCTTAACACCATTTTTGCTGACCTTTTAGATGTGTTCGTAATCATCTATCTGGACGACATCCTCATTTTCTCCATCAACGAAAAAGATCACATCAAACATGTCTCCGAAGTCCTCCGGCGGCTCCGAGATAATAATCTCTTCGCTAATGGTAAGAAATGTGTTTTCCACTCTGATTCCGTCGAGTACCTGGGTCACATGATCGGTCCTGATGGCCTTTCAATGGATCCGGCGAAAGTCCAAGTCATTCAAGACTGGCCGGAACCTCGGAAAGTCAAAGATGTCCAATCCTTCCTTGGTTTTGCTAATTTTTACAGACGTTTCATCCACAACTATTCCGATATTGTGGTTCCGTTGACCCGTCTCACCCGGAAAAATATTCCGTGGGTTTTTGATGACAGTTGTCACCTTGCTTTTAAGACTCTCAAGGAGGCTTTTATTTCCGCTCCGGTGTTAACACACTGGAAGCCTAACTGTCCTATCATTGTGGAAACTGACGCTTCCGACTATGCTTTAGCAGCTATCCTTTCCATCCGTGATTCCGATGGAGAAATCCATCCTGTCGCGTATTGTTCTCGTACCTTTTCCGGTGCAGAATTGAATTACGACGTTCACGACAAGGAGTTGCTCGCCATTTTTGAAGCTTTTAAAGCTTGGCGTCACTACCTTGAAGGTGCTAGTTTCCCGATTGATGTGGTTACTGACCATAAGAATCTAGAGTATTTCTCAACCACCAAAATCTTATCCCGGCGTCAAGCCCGGTGGTCCAAGTACCTTTCCGCATTCAACATGGTTATCAGATTTTGCCCAGGCCGTCTCGGGACAAAACCGGACGCGCTGACTCGTCGTCCTGACCTCTATCTAAAGGAGGGAGGGAAAGATTACAGTGAAGTCAATCCACACAATTTTAAACCTATCTTTTCTTCTGAACAACTTTCCACTTCTCTCTGAGCTACTTCATTACTTCCTACAGTACTCCGTGGTATCTTTACCATGGATGTCGAAGAGCTCAACACGGGGATCCTTTCTGCTCTTTCCACGGATCCCCTTGCACAGTCCTACTTATCGGATCTAGACAATCCAAAGTATGCTAGATGGTCTAAGGACTCTTCCGGATTCGTCCAGATTGATCAACGGATCTATGTTCCAGATTCCGGAGATCTTCGTCTCCGTGTCCTTCATTATTATCATGACCATCCCGTCTCCAGACATTTTGGTGTCAATAGAACTCTTGCGGTTATCCGTCGAGAATATACTTGGCCCAGTGTTCGTGTTTTTGTTACTGACTATTGTAGGACTTGCACCACCTGTTCTCGGTCCAAAGCCAAACGTCATAAACCATACGGCTTACTCCGACAACTCCCTGTTCCGTCCCGTCCTTGGGACTCCATCTCCATGGATTTCATTGAACACCTTCCAGACTCCGAAGGTTTCACTGCGGTCTTGGTCATAGTAGACCGTTTCACAAAACAATCCATTTTCATCCCCACATACAACACCATCACTTCCGCTCAACTTGCTGAACTATTTGTCATCCACGTGTTTTCCAAGCATGGTGTTCCGTCCCATGTAACCTCCGATCGCGGTTCCGAGTTTGTATCTCACTTCTTCAGATCCCTCGGAAAAGCCCTCGACATGAAATTGCACTTCACCTCCGGATACCACCCGGAAGGTGACGGACAAACAGAACGCGTCAACCAGACCTTGGAACAATACATCCGCATCTACTGCAATTATCAGCAAGACAACTGGAGTTCACTTCTCCCATTAGCGGAATTCTCCTACAACAATACTCCGAGTGCCACTACCGGTGTATCTTTGTTCTTCGCCAACAAAGGCTACGATCCGGCTATCACTATCCATCCGGAGTACGACCTTGTCTCCTCCCGTGCTCATAAGTACGTAACAGACCTTAACGAACTCCACGAGGAACTCCGAAAAGCTATCCTCACTTCCCAGGAACAATACCAACGTTCCGCGGACAAGCGTCGGATTCCTCCTCCGGACTTCAAGGTTGGAGATCGAGCCTTTGTCAGAGCACAATTCTTCCATACGACCAGACCTTCAAAGAAACTCTCCGAGAAGTATCTGGGTCCATATGAGATTATAGCTCAGGCAGGTCCTTTGTCCTGGACCCTCCGTCTTCCCGACAACTTGCGTGCCGTCCATCCCGTCTTCCATGTTTCCATGCTAGAGCCCTCCGTTCCGAACACTATTCCAGAACGCACTCAACCTCCGCCTCCTCCGGTCGTCATTGACGGAGAGCAGGAATTTGAGGTCTCCGAAAATCTTGGACTCTAAATTGGACAACAGATGACGTGTATGCAAACTTCTGTACCTAGTCAAGTGGTCTGGCTATGAAGGTACCGACGAAGAAACTTCTTGGTTACCAGCTAATGAATTAGGACACGCGTCCAAACTTGTTGCTGATTTCCACATGAGCTATCCGACTAAACCCGGACCTCTTCCGCTCTCTTGATTCCTTTTCCATCTCCTTCCTTGCTTATTGTGTGCCTTTCCATGTCTTTTCCGTTCTATTCCTTTCCGTTATCTTACTTTTCTGTTTCACAAAACAAGTCCAAGAAAACAATTTTTTATAAAACAAAACAAAAATTAACAAGAAAAAAAAAAAAAAAAATATATACAATTATTCCTCTATTCTACTGTTTTTTCTATTCCTTCCATCCCTTCTTCCTCCGCTCCCTCCGTCCTCTCCGTCTCCGCTTCCAATCCTTGTTCCACCTCGTCTTCCCCATCATCCGATTCCTCGTCCTCCGTCTCCTCTTGCAACTCTGTTTCCACCCCCTTCTCCGCTTTTGTCGCATCCCTCCATTTTCTCTCCTCTTCTCTCCTCGCTTCAGCCCGTCTATCCTTCTCTATCTCCCGTTTCTCCCTTTCTATCTCCCGCCTCATCCGCACCTCCATCGCAAACCCCATCGCCTCCTGCGTCTCCACCATCTTCTGCAACAACCCCCCTATCATCTCTAACCCTTCCATCAACATCTCCATGCCCTCCGCCGCTGGCACTACCTCCTTTGCCTTTCCCTTGTCCACCCTTCCACTCCGTTCCTCCGTCCGTTCCTTCGTTTTCTGTTTCGCTCCTACCAAGCTGCATGCTATTTTTCTTACATAACAGCGCCAGCACCCTGGTCCGCTGCTCTTCTCGTAGCACACCTCCTGTGCTGCGATACACCGGCTGCACGCCGGGTTCTTCTTTGTCTTGGTCTGATAGACCTCCTATGGGTTTTCCGTTAAGTCTCATTCTGATTCTATATTCTTTGAACCACTTACTTTCTCACTTGTTTTTCTTTTCTTTGGGGCACTCGGCCACGGCTCCATTCCATTTCCTTCTTCTTCTTCTTCATCGTCGTCGTCATCAACCGCCATTGCCTCCGCTTTTCTTTTCCTCTGCTCCTCCTCCTGCTGCCTCCGTTGCAACTCCTCATTCTTCCTCTTTTCCGCCTCTACTCTCCGTTTCTCCGCCTCTACCCTCTGTCTCTCCGCTTCCACCCTCTGTCTCTCCTCCTCCTCCTCTAGCCTCCGTGCTTCCTCAATCTCCGCCTCTTCCCGCCTCTCCTCCTCCTCCCGCTCCTTCCATCGACGCTCCCGTGCTTCTTCGAGCCGTGCTCGTTGCAAAGCAGGAGGGCGGGAGGGGCCAGCATTGTTGTTGGTGTTCATAGTGTTTTTGTATTAGAGGATGGGGTTTTGGTGAGAGGTAACCGAAGTGAAGAATCATCCCCAGTCGCCGACAGTCTTTATACCACGGAAACCTCGCACGGACCATCACGTGGCCTCGAGGGTCTCGGCCTTGACAGGGAGGTACTGTTACATTCCGTCTTACGTTACTCCGGTCCAGCTCCGTCGGAGCTGTTTCCGGTAGTCCGTACTCCGAACAGTGCCTTCCCTTATTCCCCGAACTACTCTTCCTATGTTCAACTCCGAGACTTCTCCGTGTCATTCCGGTTCCTCCATCTATACTCCAAACCTGTTATCACTTCTTCGCCACTACCACTATTCTCCGTCATCATCCTTCCCACCATCAGTCAGCATACCCACCATGGATTATTCACCCAAGAATGCAGGACCCTTCCAGGAGCAGAACGCAGCACTTATATTTATCTTTTATATTTCGGTTGCAATTCCTTTTATATTTAAAGTACTTGAACTTGTATGTTTTCCCTTAGTTTGAATATCAACTTAGTTTCCTCCTCTTGTTTTCCCTCTAAGTCACTGAGGTCTTCCGACTTGTTACTTTCTTCTTCCATTCCGAAATCAGGACACCTTAGGAGCTGGGTGGCACAGCACACACGCTGAGGCCAACGTCCTATCCGGGTTACTGTTCCGGTTCCGTTCTGTCCGTTCCAGAGTAACTCCGACATGACTTCTCTTTTTGTTTTCAACTTAACAAAAGGTCCGGATCCTGAGACACCAACACAAAAACAGCACCACATATCCCCATCCCTGAGTCCTGTCACTCTTACATCCACCACAGTCAGCCAATCTTCCAACTTGTTTATTCAGGTCCCTCATGGGTGTATCTGGCCTGATGGCTTGCTCGTTCATGAGGTTGCCCATGGGTTCACTCTGATGGCACGTGCAGAAGGCAATCAGGCAACAAGATTCCGCACTGTGTTTAAAGGTGCAACTTGGTTGAAACTGACATTTTCACAGCATCAAGCTATGTGGAGGAGTTTGCCTGTGGAAGAGAGTCAGGCGGTACCAAACATTATGTGGAAGGATTTGTATAAAAAAGTTAATCAGCAGCGCTAAGTTCTAACATTGCTCACCATGATCTTGAGCTGCTCTCGAAGAGCAAGGTATTTACAATTTCTTTTAATCAATCAATCTTTACTTGTCCTATAGTCCCAATCACTATCCTATTAATATTGCTATGATCGACTACTAGTGTATATAAGCTCGGAAATATAATCAGGACAGTTACCATCTTGTTTGAGAGTCACTTTAATCAATCTGTTCTTTTGTAAAATCATCTCATCAAGGAAGAAGTTATACTTCCTTGCTACCATCTCCCATAATATGGAATGATATCCACCTAACCAAACATTGGTTTGCTCTGCAATTGACAAATTAAAAAACCATGTTTTTTGGTCATCCCCAAGAAGTTCTTTGAAATTTGTTGGATTGCAATCAATGGCACATGCATCTGAGGTCTTCTTGTGCTTGCATGTCCAGTGGAAAACATCAACAGGAAAGCCAACAGACTTATAAAGGTCATTCCCAGATTTCTTCAAGTGTTTGTAAACCTTGCACCCAAGATCATAAATAGCAATCTCGGGCATTGACTGTGGTGTCTGGAAAGTCTTTTGAAGAAAGTCCTATAAAAAATTAACATCTTCAATGTGTTCTCTACGATACAGAAAGTGGAAATGGAAGATGAGAATGTGACTTACCACTGTCTGTGGAGTTGTTTCTGAGCCAAAAAAAGTTGCATGTGCAACTATTATCCCACATGGACAGACAAGTATTTGCTCACTATGAGAACGCCGGTGCCCAAAGTGAGCCTGTATCCGCCGCTTGCCATCCTCATCCTTGCCAGTGCATGCTGGGTCATCTTCTTCAGCACGCAAGTGTAACTCATCCACCATGTCGTCTTGTGCCTGCATGTTGAATGCATCATCAGGATGTGTGACCTTCTGTCTTGCAAGACAATCACGTAGCTGAAAAAATGCCTTATTTCCCATCTGCCTTTGGGTGTCAAGCATACAGTGATTAGGCTCAGAACAAGTCAAATAACCAGACTCAATGTCTTTTCAGCAGTTGATGACACAGCATATATGTATTTTGTTCATCCCAATGGCCATGACAGCCTGAGAAGCAGTCTTTATTGTTTTCGAGGGGTTGACTGCAATGTGCAACACCACAGCAGGGGTGGCCAATAGTGATCCCATCAGTAACAATTACCTGTAGCTTCTCTGAGTATGCAAAATAAATTGAACAATGTATCACTAATGAGGGTTTAATTTAAAGGAAGGGACAGACTTGACGGTTCTTTGTTCTCTCCCTCCCAAACTCGACAACATTTTGAGAAGTAGTGAGCCCATTCAGGTTGACCTGATTGACTCATAAAAACATTTTGATTGGTAACCGCATCGTCGAACCAGGACTTCTGGTCACCTCCATGAGGAACAGATAAGAAGGTGTTGGGTGTTCGTGACTCGAGGTCTTCCAGAAGCAACAAAATTGTAAAGCCATCCCACACATGTTCAGGTTGTAGGGTTGGAAGTTCAATTCTTGGATCACTTTCCGACTCAGAACTGAGGCTAGCTATGGGGTGGACCAAGGTGTCATACCCTGAGAGATAGCTGTTGTATATCTGTGCAGCGTTTGTTGCAGATGTCCTGGTCTGACCATCAGAACTATCTGCGAATAAGAAGAACCAAGAAGGTTGAGGTACACATACCATGCGATGAGCATCATTCCAATAAATAAATTGACGACCCTCTTCTCTATGAATTGATGCTCCCCGACCTGGATTAAATTGGGTATGCCACCATAGTAGGTGCAGAATTCAGTGTTGATGGAAAAGTTATGGTGGTAGTTGGTAAAACAGTCTACATAACAAAAGCGGTACCAGAATGTTGTTTTAGCAATGAGCATCTTGGAGTGAAATGCATCCACTTACGATGGCATAAGAGATGTACCAAAAATCCCACATATGCTCCATTTATCCTGTAGACTGTAACTTTCCTGGGTCCATCCTTTCGACACAATAAGCCTTCCATTAAATTCAAGCAATCAACATTGATACATTTGGAATTTGGTGGGTACACATTGTGGTACGCTATGATTCCAGAATCAAGACTCGGTCCATCAGCACACAGATCCTGAACAAGAATATGGCATGGACAAACCAAGAGATAGCAGATGTCCATACTTCTCAAAGGAAACAAGATCCTGTGGATCAGGATGAACCGGACGAGCTTCGAGATCCACTCCATTGGTCCAAATACTGTCGCAGAGAATATCCCAACATATTTTGACCACCGAATGAGTCCAGTCCATTGACTGCACAAGGAACCGTGTCACATGGAGGGGAAGTAAATCAGATTTAGGTGCCACCTCTTCTGGATGAGCTGGTCTTTGTGCATGCAGGATCTCACAATGCAGATGAGATGCCAGGCATATGAATGTGATCAGTTGCTCTATCGTGAGATCCTCTGATAGCTCATCAGGGCAATTTTCGAGCAACTTCAGAAGGGTCCTAGTCTTAATGGTCATTGGAGAAGGAAGGGTTGATAGCATGTCAACCACATGTTGCCAGTGTAATTAATAAACCAACAGCAACGAGGCTGCTACAATCTATGACTCATATCTAATCTGATCTATGTATACCAGTACTCTATCTATCAGCTATCATACACAGCTGCAAGGCTTTAAAAATGAAGCACACCACCATGAGCTGTCCCAGAAATTTCTTGTCGCTGTGGAACTATATGGAGACAGATATGCCAGAACTGAGAAAAAAGGTCAGACCAAAGAGAAACAGCTCATCGCTTCGAGTCAAAGAATGGGGACAGCAACTCAGTGTAGTCCACTTCTATCCGCAGTGACTGTCCCCAACAACGAGGGCTCTGTCCACCCTTCGCACCCTCAATATGTACCTCTGCCATATTGAGGATGAGCAGAGGTATAGCATTTGTAATGCCACATCATCCTATCAGAGAACAATGAATTAATCTGGTCAGATAGGAAAATGGGCAGAATAACTCTCACCCCATTGTCACACTTGGTTGTTCCTTGCCTCATCTCTCCCTTTCTCCATCCCATCCTCGCCTTATCTCCATTCCATTGCATTTCTTCGCCATCGGGGTTGTGGAGTTTGCAAGAGATAGAACATATGGAGCTTAGTAACACATATTGCTGTTAAAATATTGTTGTGCAGGACCATCTAATGCACTGAACGAGGCACTAAATGAAATAAGGTAAGTTGCTTAGCAGGGCGATATAAATAGAAATGACGCACTTTGTCGTGCAGGACGATGTAATGCACTGAATGAGGTACTAAATGAGACAAGGTAAGTTGCTTAGCAGGTGGCAATATAAATAATCCATGACGCACTTCCTTGAATTCCAGTGTGACTCCGAGGATAGAAGTCATTCCTCATAGGCCCAGTGACCTCGTCTTTGACTAGTCTGGGTGGCTATTACCCTTCTTGTGCCTTTCATGCAGCATATGTTGTAGCACCTGGGTCATAAGAAAAAAGCTTGAGTATGACATGCTGGGTGGTTGATGTGGATGAGAGAGTTAATGGAGACGGGTGAGAAGATGCTGAGAAGGTAGCCGAAAGGTGGTTGAGTTGGTGATAGACAGTACAAGATGCTCGTTGCTCGGGGAGGCACTGCCTGTGATAGGAAAGGGGATGATGGGTAGATTTTGATGGCAAAGGAGAAAGAAAAGATGTACTTATATAGATGGGTTGGAGGTCCTTTCAAGTCTCACGTCTCATCAAGTCTCACAAAGTCTCACAAAGTATCCTGGTATCTCAAACTTTCACAAAGTCTCACAAGGTCTCACAAAATATCAAGGTCTCACAAAGTCTCATAAGTATCATGAAAGTCGGGTCTCATGAGACTTTCCAATACACGTTCTTCCTGAAAAAATGGTCTAGATGGCTGCTTTCTGTGACCTTTAAGCAGCACTTGAATCCTGTTTTGTTCTTATTTTTCTCACTTATATTACTACTTGAAAATCTACTTGATTCACTTTCTAGACTCTAAGGACAGATTCTGACATTCAGATGAGAAAAAGGATGACAAGTGGAAATCAAGTTAGTGACTAGGCTTGAACAAGTGTCAAGGAGGGTTCTTTTCTTCTTGAATTTGCATCAAGTGAGTCAAGGGGGTTACAAAGGGGTTCAAGGGCTGATGTGGAGTGCAAAATGGGATGTGACAAAGGTCATGTGCCGTGATGACAGAGACACCGCGGGACAAATACATCCGAGGCCAAGTTTCTGCAGTACTCTACTAATTATATTACCTGTAAAGGGTCTAAATAGAAGGGGACGACGATTGAGGAGTAGGAGATTAATCTCTATGTAAACATAAAAAAATATATAAGAATTATGATAAGTAGCAAGCACATTAACCAGCGATTGATGGAGGTGCCACATTTTGGGTCGGGTTGAACGCCAGAGTGGGTTTTTGTCTACCTTTTCCTCTCTCAGTCCGAACATCCTGCCTCGTCAGATACTTGGCTGAGCCCATAGGTCTACTTGTCACCCCTTTCGCCAGGCCTAACAAATTTTGATTCTTCGACAAACCTTCCAAAGACCAATTCAACACCTTCTCCAACCGCAGCTTCAAATCCGCCACCATCAAAAACTCCGAATACACCACTGGACTCCTAAAGCTCATCCAAACATAAAACACAATAATTTTGTGAAACGATTCAAGACGCATCAAAGTGTCGATATGGGAATGAGGAGATTTCTTGACCATATCATCTTCAACTTTCAACATCGTTTCAAGGTGACCAGTCTTTTTGATACCTTCCATGAAATCGACGGACATGGCGGAGGAGTGCATGTTTAAGAAACGTAGGATGATTTCTGTCGTGGCAACGTCTCGCCAAGGTATGGGTGCAAATAGTAGCATCATTCGGTCGGCGATGTTCATACCGGTCCAGTAACGATCGACGTAATCGAAAACGTGATAGTCGCTGCGGCTTGCATAACGCATGAAGGTAGGTATTCGGCCAATATAGCTATGAGCGTCTATAACCGTATGGAGCGATGCATTGGGAGGAAGGACGTTCATAGCTGTCGTAACCGTATCGGTTGTGGCTCCGATCCGGGTAAACTCGAGTGGTACATACGGAGCTGCGAGGCACTGACGAAGGTAGGAATGATCGTTGGCATGTAGAGTCGTACAAGTTCCGCCTGGCTCTCCTCCGTCATGTAGACCATATCGTCCTGCACGTCCAGCAATTTGTTTAACGGTAGAGACGGAGAGATAAACGAAACCACCGGGCTTGAATTTGCTGACGGCTTCGAATATGACACGCCTGATTTTACTATAAAATGTGTATTGTGAGAAAGGGTTTCACTGATGGGGGGAAAATAGTCGTACAGATTGAGTCCCATACCAATAGCATCGCTGCCGATGATCACGTCGTAACCCGAATTCGGATCGTTGAACAAGGCAGCTTGCTCACTCCTAACCTCTGGTGGAAGCCTTCCGTACACGACAGCACACCTCAATCCAGTCTTCTCCTCTACCTGTCGTTTAATCCCGAATATACTGGAACGAGAGAATGTTACGATACAATCTCCCTTCCTGACCTTTGTCAAATCACCCCCAAGACTCTCGCTTTCGATGACGAGAGGGGTAAGTCGTTTATATCGCCGAACAATCAACTCGTCGCCAGTATCTTTCAACAGCTTCTCAACAAGAGGGACTGCTGTCTCCTCTCCACAAAGGTGAACTTCATGCGCAGCCAACCCCGCCACAGCAGTAAACCAAGCACCCCCTCTTTCTAAATCTCCGATCATCTGAATCTCGTCAACAACCGCGACGTCATAAACCCGAGAATACAATAGCATTTCCACCGTACAACTCAATAGAGGTGCGTTGGGATCGAGTATCTTCTGTTCTTCGCCAGTGACCAAGTTGCAGAGCCGTGCGTATTTTGATTGTGTTCCTTTGGATTGATTCGAATCGTCGAGGTTGTCTTCGATGCCTAGAGGTGCGATTTGTCCTGTGTTAAGTCGTTCCCAGATTTCGTGAGCAAGAAGCCGAAGAGGTCCGGCATAGACTCCTGACTTGGCTGCTGCCAATGCGCGGAGAGCATGATGAGTTTTGCCACTATTCGTCGGACCCACATGCATGATAATTTTTCTATGCATACTTCTAGCTTTCTCAAACTCGTCTGTGGGGAATTGCCTATTCATTGCGGAGGATAGTTGTTTGATGAGGGACATTGTTGAACTGGAAACCTTCGTATTGGCTTCGATGCGACACATATGTTCAGGATCATGTTTGGATGCCCAAGAGAAGAAAATGGTACTATAGATGGTTTCTATAGACGATGGGTCATTTGTATGGCCGAAACGTTCCAGACCGTAGTAGGCATAATTCTCTGGGTCCGACAGGGAATCTGATTGAACGTCACGAATGAATTCATCGAGAAGGTGTTTTGAGTCATCGATAGGGAGACCAAAAGATGTGAGGCGGAGAAGGGTTTCCGGATGATCGACCCAAGTTGATACATTATTCTTAAAAAAAGGTATAATGCGATCTTGCTGAATAGTGAGCGTGGTGGGTACCGTTGGGTTGGTGTTCCATCCGTCTTTGGATGTGCGAGTATCACTTTCTACAGGAGAATTAAGAGATGGGGGCAAAGGGAGCGTGCGTGGTTGAATTTTTGGTCGAGTATTCGTCTTTGTACTACGGCATCGAAGGCTCATCCATTGATTCCGAACAGGTATTGAAGCTCGACATCGAAAGCCAGCTCTTAGAAGACATTGCATTGCCTAGGTAGAATTGAAATGACCTTAGCTTCAACAAAACATTGTGAAATTTGTACAACTCACCCAAGAAGGTATAAATTTGAAATGTGACAGGAAAGGGGTGACACCTTCGTGACAATACCTTTTGCTCAACGACCAATGTTATCGGCGGTGAGGCAGGCTGCTGGACTCTCTAGGCGGCTGCCTCAGTATGCACGAACCCTCACAAGTGGCCACGTCGGAAACGACCTACTACTCCAAGACGAAGCCCGTACGTTTTTTCTAGACCAAGTCGGCGTACCTCCTGCCCCACCAGCACAGGCAGCATCTTCCAGTCTTGACAACATGCATCATCACTTACCACCAGAAAAACATCCCATCCTCCAGCTCATCACCACATATATCATGAGCAAAAAAGTTCGCAAGAAACCGAAAGACGTAAACGAACCATACAATAAACCTTTTGGCGGGAAATATGCTAGAGCTGCCAAATTGACCTCGCAAATGCTTCTTTTCATTCAGTCTTCTACACGTTCCCCACCGATGCCTATCGTTCAACAGGCTATTCTAGATGCATCGCCGGCTGTAAAATGTTTGCGACAAAAGCGTGGTGCGAAGGTACTAGTAAAACCAACCGCATTGAACGAGAGACAGAGAATTGGAAAAGGAATTGAATGGATCCTTGAGGCGTGTCGTTATAGACCAGGAATCACTTTCCCGGAACGACTGGCCCAGGAGATCATGGGTGTGTTGCAGGGTGATAGTAAAGCGTTAGCAAAAAAGAAGGAACAGCATGAGTTCGCCACAGTCAACAGGTTTGTGGTTGCTTTCTCTGGTAACTTTACATATCTGCTCACGTATCAATTGGGTCTTTTAGAGGTGTACTGCCCAAGCGGTAGTAGCTTAGATCTTGATGTTTCCGAAAAGGTTTCAAATATAGGTTGACGCGATGGAAGAGTTCATCCCAAATGTCGAGCTGATAGTTTTGGCCCGTTCCACAAAGTCAGTCTGGCAGGTTTGAAGATAACGGTTCAAGATAGCTATTGCTTATTCATTGCTATCGGTGCTGTCATTCCTTTTGTTTCTGCCAACTCACATCTTTGTCTCTTCGAACATTCAATAGCATTACTACTACTTCACATGTTGTTAATGTTATCACTCTTGCCTTTCGGCGGCCGTATATTCATTGTTGAACAAGTCATCCATTAGCTTTATGCGGAACTCTCGGTTTCGGAAATACCTATTGCGATTTCTTGGTGGTTGCTCAGTCAGGCGAAGCCACCATAGGAAGGCCACTCATTTTAATGAAATCATTCCTATAACCTACGAAAGAAGAGTGAAATACAAATACAATAAAACAAGCATAAGTCTGTAAGAGAAAAGTAGGCCTCCTGCTTGTTGTTCGGGTTGACTAGAAGGTAATAAATGATATGTCTGTTACGGCAGTGGCATTGTTCTTGACTGTGACGTGACGAGCTGTGAACAATAATGACTTCCATTGTTGTTGCCATTCATCGTGAGGTTAGGTTAACACCAGCAACGAGGGCTCTTTTATATGAGAACAATGCAGTATCCAACTCTCCGATACCCTCGCCTCTCTCTTCCAACAACTATCAAATCCTACCTTCCTTGACTGCTTCTTTCTTACACCTTGACGGTGCACCCCGTTTCGACAACGTTTATAATTTTCTTCTAGGATTCTCTGTCTACTTGGCACCGTAGCCACTCGACGATCGTAACGACGAAGACGACGACCATTTCATTTCATTCCTTGAATATCGTATCCAACAACTGAGCTTTCAATAACACAATGCTTCCCCCTCGTGCTTGTATGTTTCTCTCTCTTCCCTGCACATTCATTTATAACGCTCCATCATTAGACACCTTTATCACTCTCAATGCTATTCGCATTCTCGGTATCATTGCTCTTCTCCTGGTCTTTACCAGCAATATTGTCACCCTTGCCAATGATATAAAAGCCGTCAACCGCTTTACGGCAGCTGGAAGGGCTGCTTCATCAACCGATAGTACAGGCGGTACTGCAAATGCCACTACCCAGATATTTGATGATGATTATATTTCGTTCGTGACCTTTCGGCATTCCTCTGACTAAAACAAAGCAAGCTCATCAATTAAATTATTCAGGGGAAGCACTGTACCGAACCAGCCCGCAGGCGCGTTTTGGGCAGTTCTCAATCGGCTTTTTATTATTTTCCAAGCCGTCGTGCTCATCCTCTCCGAGCTCGGTTTCCCGGGCTCCTTTTTCAATCGCTATTTCCCCGTACTAGGGAAAGACTTTGGCCTGGGTGCTTTAGGTGTTATTCAAATGCTGTTAGTCCTTTATTTATATCCTCGTTTCTCCTTCTCAGTATTCATTCCGTCTCCAGAATTGGAGCCGCCGTCCTCTCACACCATGTAGACACCTTCACCCTGGTCTCCGCCTTCTTCCTCTTTTCTCTCGGATGCGTTAACGTCCTCCTAGGACTTATATTCCGCGAATCAGCCAAATCCAAACGCTCCGTCACTTCCTGGCGCGAACACGCCAAAAGCGCTATACCAACCCACGTTGCTGGGATAGACGTACGTCCTATCACCGCTTCGAGCTCTCCTTCCCTCGTCTCGAAACTATACACTGGAGGAAGTACACCAACTTACAGTCCCACGGTTGGGCGTATGGGAAGCATAAGTAAGGAGGAAACTACTGCCAGTGCGGACGATAAATTTGCCGGGTTTGGGTTTGGGAGGCAGGGTGAGAAAGCTGCGGGGTTGAAGGGATATTTGATTTCGAAACCTGTGGAGTCGCTTCCCAGATATATGCCGAAACCATCTTCAATGTAGGGTGGGGGATACATTGTTGGAATGTTGAAGGTAATCGTATATGTACAACAGGATAAGGGATTCTCGGTGAAACGCGTGCTGTTGAACGGACTGATTGTCTTTCTTTTATTTTGCCCCGTCGACTGAGCTCACAGTGTACAAGCATGACATGAATCTGAATCTTTTTTCCAAATGTTGGCTGAGTGGGGGTTCTTAAATTTAATGTCGGGTACTACCCAAATATTTTAGACAAATGTACTATAACTCTGAATTTATAAATCATATTGTAAACCTGTTTGCAGTTTGTTGGGACAGTTGCAGGATTATTCCGGTCTCATCCTTAGCTAAATGAGGACCTTAAGTTCAAGTTGGCCTCTCAAGAGCAATTAGCTTACATAACTGAAGAGGCACGTGCTACAGGAACGCGACGCGTTGAATCTAAATTGAACTTCATCGTTTCAAATTTCAACCCTGACATCTATGAGAGACTTTGAGCTTCAGGATGAGCTACAGGCTCTCCAGCTCGGTACTAATGAAATTGAACACGACCATGACTTTAGCTCGGAAGATCCAGAGCATTTATTGGAGGGTCAGTAGGGAACAATTCGTATAACAAACTTTGTCACTTATTTTTTGATGCAGCTGCGGTAGAAGCTGTGGCAGAATCGAGTGACGCTATTCAAGATCCCGAGGTTTTTGACGCATACCAAAGTCTTCTGAAACACTCCGATATGCTTCCAGGATCCATCATGAGCAAACTACTCGACTCCATATCCTCCGGTCTTCTAGCCGAATTAGAGGCCACTATGCGCGACATCGAAACGGGCGATCAGAAAACGTACATGGCCCACAAAACGCCCCTCGAAATGTACGCGTTTTTGCTTCACTGGTTCGTCACTGCCGCGGAAAAGGTCAAAGCTTCTGACGACGGAGATGCACCACCTGCCCCTGCACCAAAAGCCCGAAAGGGAAAAGGAGGTAAAGCTGCAGCTGGACGAGGAACAGGCCGTTCGACTGCTAAGAAGAACGAAACTTGGACATGGCAGGAACAGATCCCCCCAACGCTCGCTTTGATCAGCAAGGTTCTCCGTCTTCAGAGTCAGCGTATCTGGACGACAACGGCTGAGAAGGATACCTTCATGAAGTATGTATTTTTCATTTTCCAACTATTCTGAGTCCTGAATCAATACAAAGCTGTATCACACGCCCAGCATACCATGTCACTGAAAGCGAACAGTACATGAAAGCGGAAGAGGTCAGAATGGCCGTGTACAAAGTCATATGTCTCGCCGTAAAGCATCACGGGCAGTCTATGGCCGTTCAAATCAACATGATGCAATCCCTTCAATTCTTCGAGCATCTCTCGGAACCTATGGCTGAATGCCTACGATATCTCGTTCAGGAATTCGATTACCCCCAACTCGGCGACGAAATCATCCGTGAAATCTCTGGAAAAACTTTCAATGCTCAAGACAACAAAGGTCCGAAGGCCTTTGCCCGTTTCCTAATGAAATATGCCGAATACTGTCCTCGATCTGTTCTCAAACAACTGAGCCTTTTGCTAGCACAACTGGACTCTGAGGTGGGGAAGTTTTTTATTTGCTCATTCAATCGTCTGATCCTTCTTTCTTTTCTAACAGTCATATCCCATGCGCCAAGCTATTATTGAAGTCATTGGTTCTCTAATCTCCGAATTAGCAAATGCCGATGGACAAGAAGCTGACGCTAAGCAAACACAAAAACAAATCAACCAGCTATTCAACCTCCTCCTAGAACGTGCTCTAGATCTCTCGTCATACGTCCGAGCCAAAGTTTTCGCAGTACTCGCCAAGCTTACCGGTATAAAAACCATCAAATTCCCGAAACAACGCTTGCATATCACAACTGCGGCAGTGAGCGCTCTAGACGACAAGGTCGCATCTGTGAGGAAGGGAGCAGCTGCGCTTCTCGTGCGCCTTTTGGAAACCCACCCATATGGTATGATGCATGGTGGAATGTTACAGTTGGAAACTTGGGAGATGGATTATCAGGAAGCGGTGGCAGAGTTGAATAAGATTGAAAGTCAGATAGGAAACGTGGTGAATACGGGAGGAGAGGAGCAGGATGAAGAAGACGAAGAAGATGGCCATGAAGGTGAAGATGAAGATGAAGAAAGCGGCAAGAAGAAAAAGAAGAACAAGAAAGCCAAGGAGTATGATGAAATTATACTTCAAGATTAGCTCATACTGATATATGTGCCCAGATCTGACGATACAATGGACGTCGATGATGACGGCGAAGAGGAGGAGGAGGATAACGGCGGGGATACTGAAGAAGACGAACCATCACAAATGTCGGTAGACGAAGACGACCAGGATTCTACTCCCAAGAAGTCAAAACCTAAGAAAGCCTCTAAACTCAAACCACGTAAATCCGAACTCGATATCAACGCTCTTTCTCAAGAACAAGCGGTCCTCGCGAAGTACAGTGACCAAGAGCTCACGGCTCTCCGACTCCGAAAGAAATACTACTCTGATGCCTTGACTTTCATCCGTCAGATTGAAGGAGCTATGGAACCGATGTGTAAGCTCCTGGGATCGACGAATAAACCTGAAGTTTTGGAAGTTATGGATTTCTTCCGTGTTGCTCATGAATATCAATTCGAGAGTGCTAAGGTTGGTCTTTGCTCTCGCCTTGTCTCGTCATGGGTAAGCTAATTCGTGTTATAGGAAGGAATTAAAAGGATGTTGCATTTAATCTGGACGAAGGATAACAACAGTTCATCTTCTGAGGATGGCAAAGAGTTGAAGGGCATTCGACAGCGACTTTTGGAGTGCTATCGACTTTTATACTTTGATCCCATCGCAGACCTGGAACCCAAGGACCAAGTCAACCGTATCGCCAAAAACCTCGTCGAGTACGTCTGTCCTTCGTCATCCTCGCATGTATCAGTACTTAATGCTGGATCTCCAGACGTACCTACGATGCCACATTAGCGGAACTGACGAGCTTAGAGGAGATGATGCGAATCATGATGGAAGAAAATCATATTCATCATGACGTTATTGCAAAACTCTGGCAGGTTTACAGTATGTTTTTTTATCCCCAATCTAGTTCCTCGCTTCGTCCTATTTCTGACTCGCTTGTAGGCAAAGAAAAACACCTCCCGAAACCTCAGCGTCGTGGCGCTATCATCATTCTCGGAATGTTGGCACTAGCGAAACGTAGTGTTTTGACCGATAAAGTCGACGTTATGCTCAAAGTGGGTCTTGGACCCCTAGGGAAGGTAAAGACCAAGTCTCAAAGATTTGTTGCATTTTCCCCTTCATTCATTGAGACAACAGGCGGATCCCACGTTGGCGCGGTATACCTGCGTGGCGTTGCAACGATTGAACGGTAGTGCGAAGAAGATTAAAGGTGGGCTGAGGAACCTCGACCTACTCATACTTACTCTCATACAGTCTCTCTCTTTTTTAGGCTCTTTGCTGGATAAAACATTGAGGATTGATATGGACAACCAGATCTTCCGTAAACTGCAGACCGCCGTGCAAAATCCATGCCGAACAAAAGAATGGTTCGGTCTAGCGGAGCAAGCTATCAATACCGTTTATGCCCTTGGAGAACATCCTGATATATTTTGCAATGAGCTCATCAAGAGCCTCACAATTCGAGCTTTTAGTCGTCCTCCTAAAGCTGCTGGCGAATCTGTGGCGACGGATCCTGATGCGATGAACGATGACAACCTCGGTGATACTACGATAGATAATGGTGATGTTAGTATGCTAGATGCGACTCAAGCAACACAAGCATCGCAATCACAATCAACACAGGAGAACAAGGAGAAGGACGTTGGCGAGGCCTTTGAGCTAAGTCAGCTTCTCTTTGTGGTGGGACACGTCGCTATCAAACAAATCGTCTTTTTGGAATTGATTGAGCGAGAATGGAAACGACAGAAAGACGAGAAACAAACAGGTTTGGTTTTGCTGTTCTCCACTATCCTCCGCCTTTGAGTTCTTACTTTTATTATATAGCTGAGAAACAGGCTAGTGGCAATCAACGAGGAGCCAAAGATGTCGAAGAACTGGATCAAGTTGCTGGAAACGCCGAGGACGAGATCGGGGAACGTATAGCTGGGGTAAGAGAGAGTGAGCTACTATATGGCCCTGAGTCCCTGTTGGCGTTGTACGGTCCTATGATTGTGCATATCTGTGGTAGCCCTCACAAATTCAAGGTATTTCAATTCTCGACTCGAATAACGTTGCGATGTTTAAATCGACTGTTGTCCTTTGCCAGAATCGAACCCTCCGTGCGACCGCTGCTCTGTCCTTTAGCAAATTCCTTTGTGTCAGCTCACAGTTCTGCGACCAAAATCATCGATTATTGTTTAAAATCCTGGAGACCTCGAAGGATGCCAATATTCGCAGCAACATCGTGATTGCTCTCGGAGATGTTGCTGTATCTTTCAGCAATATCATTGATGAGAATAGCAACGAGCTTTATAAAGGTCTTTCTGACAAGGACTTTGTGGTCAAGAAGAACACGCTTATGGTCCTTACTCATCTGATTTTGAACGGTATGATCAAGGTTAAAGGACAGTTGGGCGAAATGGCCAAGTGTTTAGAGGATTCTGAGCCTCGAATTTCTGATCTGGCGAAGTTGTTCTTTACTGAGCTGTCGACAAAAGAAAATGCGATTTATAACAATCTACCTGATGGTATGTCCTTTTTGATTACCTCATTGATCGGAAATATTTTATTGTTGCAGTCATTAGCCATCTTTCGACCGGCGACCATGCTGTTGAAGAAGAAATATTCCAAAGCACTCTTCGTTACATTTTCACCTTTATCGAAAAGGTTTGTTTTGATATTTGTTTGCTGTCCCGATGATTGGTGACAATTTCCTTATAGGAGAAACAAGCGGAGAGCATCGTTGAGAAATTGTGTCAACGATTCCGGTTAACGGAAGATCCACGACAATGGAGAGATATTGCATACTGCCTCTCCCTTCTGCCTTTCAAGTCGGAGCGCTCGGTCAAGAAACTCATTGAAGGATTACAATTTTATCGTGACAAACTACATGAACCTGCCGTTTTTGAGCGATTTACTGAAATTCTGGCCAAGGTCGGTTTCCTCTTATATATATATTTTTTGGAATGAAATGCTTATTATTATTATTTGCAAGGCTCGAGCTAATAAATCCAAGGATAAACCAGACTCGGAACTCAACGAATTCGAACAGGTAAAGACTCTCTGTGTCTAACAAAAAATATGAAGGGCTGATTTTATCAGATCCTTGAAGAACATAAATTGCAAGGCCAAGAAGATCAAGCTCTGGAGAAACGTGTTGAAGGCAAGAAAGCTGCTGCAAAGAAGCGAGCTGCAAGGAAAAGTATGTACCTCTTCCTGTGTCTTGAGATGATATATTTAATAGAATTACAGCAACGCGGAGTAAAAAAGTGGCACCTCGGGAAGATGATATGTATGATGATTGAATGTTGTAGTATAGTTGAGCCTGTCATAACCCATACCCCGGTCCTTTGGAGAGGGGTATGCTAACAATAGACTCAAAAAAGGGTAAGAAATCAGAAAAAATCAGGAAAAAATCAGGACTAATTTAGAGAGGTGAGTTGCTCACTGGCTGTGCTTCCGGTCGGATAAAACTATAAGCACGTGTGAAGGCAGTTAGCACAGCCACTGATGTTGTATTTTTTGGCAAGTGACCATTAAGCTCGAGGCAGTTCTATGTACATGGCGACTGTGATCACTGTCATGCGTAGATCGCCATCGCCAATACCGACCAAGAACGATTCCTACAGACAGAGTCTCCTTTCTACCGTCTCCCCATCAGCCACCTCGTTCAAGACTGCCCCCCTTTCACCTACTCGTTCATCTTCGTCTTCTGTTCGCACAGTAGTTAGAGATCCTGATACGTTACCAACATCTCAAGACGTTCAAAATCCGATATATACACTGGCGACATCTCAAGAAGTCCATATCATAAAAGTCACTGCTAGTGATACGGTGCAACCCCCGCCACACTCAACGTCGCCTACTGTGGAGCCGTCGACACATGCACCTTCTACAACAGTGGGAAATAAATATCTATCACTCGATTATTCACTCCAGCCAACAAGACGGAATACTACCGGTTCTACTGCAATCACAACATCGAAAAAGCCTCTACCCAATCCACCTAATAAAGGCATTTCACAACCAAATGCCATCCACGACGACACGGTTTTGGGTGAGGGCAGTATCGAACTTGCCAACGACATTGAGTTGCATGCGGAACGTATCCGTCAAGAACGTATGTCAAAGAGGGCTAAACAGCAGCAAGAAGCTGAGGCTGCTCTCACCCGAAGTACTGCACCTGCTACTGCTGTGTCGGAGATGCCACTTGTTGGGAATCTCATTGGTGAAGATCATGTGAACTACGTGTTGATGTACAACATGTTGACGGGTATCCGGATTGGCGTATGTCTCTTTTTACCCTGACTATGATCCACCTGTAGCCTAATCTTTTTTTATTTGAACAGGTATCAAGATGTCAGGCTAAAATTAAGAGACCCCTTACAGACGAAGATTTCACAGCTCGTCATAAATTCTCTTTTGACATGTTCGTCCAATTTCTCTTTTCCACCACCTTCCTCTTCCTAATCTATTTTACAGTATCGGCAACGAGCTGACACCATCTGCTAAATATGACTTCAAATTCAAAGACTACGCTCCTTGGGTATTTCGCACTCTACGAGAAGACTCATTTCAACTTGACCCTGCCGATTACCTCCTATCCCTCACCTCCAAATACATTCTCTCTGAACTGGGGTCCCCGGGAAAATCAGGCTCCTTCTTTTATTTCTCCAGAGACTACCGGTTTATTATCAAGACCATACGACATTCCGAACATAAATTTCTACTAAGCATCCTCAAGGAATATCACGCACACGTTCAAGCGAACCCACACACTTTACTCAGCCGATTTTATGGATTGCATCGTGTCAAGTTGCCAAGGGGCCGTAAAATCCATTTCGTGATCATGAACAACTTGTTTCCACCACATAAAGATGTCCATGAGACGTTTGATCTCAAAGGGAGCACGGTGGGACGAGCGTATCCGGAAGACAAGGCAGCAAAGAACCCGAGAGCAGTTCTGAAGGACCTAAATTGGATCAATAGACATAAAATGTTAGAATTGGGGCCGGAGAAGAGGGCATTGTTGACGGAACAATTGAGGAGAGATACGGAGTTTTTGAAGAAGGTGCATGTGATGGACTACAGTTTGTTAGTGGGTATACACAACATCCAGCGAGGGAATAGAGAAAATCTGAGGAAGAATACGTTGAAAGTTTTTTCGGTTTGTTACTTTAATCTATGTGTCCTTCCTATGTTTGACTATTACCCTCCATCAGCCCAATATTCCAGAAACTCGACGTTCCAAGTCTACATCCACCGTTGGTACCTTTTCGCCTGAAGCTATAGCTATGCGTCGCGCCATGCGTTCTTCGGATCCGAAACGTCTTGGTAAACGTACCATCCGATTACCGGAGGAAGACACCGGGGACCGACAACAGTTCGTGTTCTATCAGGATGAAGGAGGGCTAAGGGCCACGGATGAAGCAAACCAACCGATGGAAGATACCATTTATTATTTGGGGGTTATCGATTTATTGACTCCGTACGGGATAAGTAAGAGGATCGAGAACATCTGGAAAGGGTTGAAGGCCGATAGGGTTAGTCAAATTGTCTTTTTTTCCTTTTCGTTCTTTGTGATTGTGTTACTGATATATCTCATCAGCATAAAATCAGCCCTGTTCCGCCTAATGAATATGGAGACCGCTTTTTCTCGTTCATGAAGGCTATCATGCGAGGAGGTGAAGGAGGTGAGAAGTTCAAAGCGGAGTCATGATGTTTATCTTGGACTTTCTTGTTCTTTTTTTCCCTGGTCATTGTCGGACGCATATTTTTTTGACATGCTTGACTGTTGCCAAGCTATTCACCCAGTGCTTCGTTAAAATCTTCTCTTCTCCATCATCGACTCCATATACATCCCCCTCCCCCCCCCCGACGAGAAAACAGCTCTGAACGGACCTCTATACCCCCTCACTGTATAAAACCACACACGCCGCAGTATTCACCTTACACCTGTCAAGAAACCCAACGAAAGGTCTTTCCTGATCAGCCACACTCTCCTTTACTTATATCTATATTATTTGCACGCTATGATCATAGCATATGCGGTAATTATCGAATTTCCAAATAGTTCATCGTCATCGACATTCACGCTCTTTTATATTTTACTTTTTTGTTTGGCAAAAACATTATCTTTATAATGGTCGACCCTTTCTCAGCTCATTTTCCATGGAACTTGTTCGTTTTTTCGTTTCATTACTTCGTCTCTCTCTCTCGTTATCTTATATAGGTCTTACTCTCCTTGGTCTTTTTCTCATCGCGGATATGTACCAATACTGCTGTGACATACCACAAGGTTCCTTGCTTAATTATTAATATAAAGAAGAAAAAAAAAAAACTTCAAACTTTTTTGTCAGGTTTATCTCTTTTCTGTACCACCATCCATAGCTTGTCAACAAATTCACGTCTGATAACTTGAATGTTACATGGTTTTCGAGTACTTGATAGTTGAACACGGTGGTATTTACAATGACCTTTTGAATACTAGCGTACCATACAATGGATTGACGACCGATGTAAAAAGCAAAGCCGAGATAAATCAAACTCAGCCAACTTCCAAACATCGACCACCTTCACTATACTTGAGCGCACAGTAAACGCCCTGATAATGATAAAAATTAGAAAATTAAATTTTAAAAGATGAAATAACTCTCATGACACACAGGATCAAGGCAGCAGCAGCACTTGTTAATGCTATCCGGGGGTAGCAGTGAAGGTGAATACAGAACGGCATGTAAGTGGTGACCATTTTTGATTATCCTAAATCCTTCTAAGTTCTTTGCACTCTGTCGCACGCGTGTGTCAAATACATTGCTCTTCGGGCTATGCGCCGTATGGAAAGGATTCATCAATATGTCTACTACGAAGGGGTCAACAAGGGGGTCCCGGGATTTTAGTCCATGACCCGAGGAGGGGGGGTACCTACTGAGGGCTTAAAAATAAATTCTAGTACACTTTAAACACACATTTCCTGCTACTAGACAGCATTTCTGCCCCTGTATCATCATAACATAGCTAAATACAGTTCATATTTGCCTTCTGGGCAAGGTTATTTATGTTTTTAAGTGATAAAAGATTGTTAAAAAACATATGGAGAGTCAGAAAACATATGGAGACCACCTATAACTGGATGATCCAACCACATCCCATCAAAACATACCTAATTTGGACGAAAACATACCCTTTTTGGAAGGAGGGGTAGGTCAAAATGCCTTAAAAAAATTTACCGACCCCGTGCCGTTTTTACAATTCCTAAATCCCCTTGGGGGTCAATCTTTCTCAAATATCATACCCGAGGAAAAACTGACCGTTATATACAACTCCCAAACGTCCATGAAATCTTGCTTCCCGGCGTAATAAACACAGATACCGTTCCATTCATTGAATTTATCTACAAACCTCGAAATTTCAAATAACTTGTCAAAGTTCAGTCATCAATAGGGCACGGAGCAACACAACAACATACGCACATTGTGTTCTCCTTGCGCATCACATCCTCGATCACACCTAGGCTATCACCTGAATGACATATCTGTCCTGTCTGCCTCCCATATGGAAGCTCCAAATAATGCAGTAAGCGTCGCAGCAGGGACCACAAGCTACTACCCTGGCAACACATCAACCATGCCTCTGTAAATGGTGTTTCTGTGCTGGGCTAAATTGGGGACCGGATTGCTATAGGTGTGCCCCTTTAGTGCAACAGGGGATGGAGGGGAGGGGAAATGGGCATTAGGGGCCCTGGTAGATTAGTTCCAACGAGTATGTAAAGTGTGCTTGGGGCTACGTCCTCTGGACTTAAATTGATATCAAAAACAAAAAAAAAAGGGGTCGCAGCAAAAGCAGACGTTGACCATGTTAGCTGCAAGAGGTGATCTGACGCTCATTACAGGCTTCGTTGAGGACTGTACAATGGAGTATCTGAAGGTGACCGTAGGAAAAGATGGTGTGACATTACAAGCGCTATAAAGCGCTATATCCGAAAAGTCAAGAATAATGCGTTATACAGTGACCTTACCAATGCCTCGTCTAATCTAGTGACTCTAGTGTTGAATGTGGTAGAAAATCAACGACTACTATTGTACTGATATCATCGTGATCATCATAATCGAGATGTACAAACCTACCGGATGCTGGGCACAAAGAATGGCTGTGTCCACGCCCATCCACGGGTAACAATATGCTGACTGCATATGGGTCCCTGTGTGATACAGTGTTGGTGGGGTGAGATAATATCGATCCAGTATATATCCCACAGTCGTCGGAAGTATCCCAGAATGAGACCATGGTATCCTCACAAATATTGGATGTAGAGGGTGTTGCTAGCCTTTCGGAATCACGGGGGGTTAGCTGGAGAGTATCTATGAAATGGAGGGTAGCGTCGCTCAAGTCGGGTTTTATGATGATCTTGAAACGCTGAAGTTCCAAATGCCGTTCATGTACCATGTCGAAGTATAGAGGTTGGGAGGAGCCAGAATACCAGCGAGACATTCTTCTCCATATGGGGGGTTCGGGATGACGTGCAAGACCATCTGGAAATTTAAGTCTGATCAGTGGTTGGAGTCGAGGAATATTGTCACGATCAAAATCAGCGGGTTGAGATAGAGGTGGAATAGCCCAGATCAATATTCCTCCCTCATGTAAAATGACAAGAGCTGTCTTTGTAGCGAGCACCTGTCGATTAAGATAAGCTCCAGGACTCCTGACTTGAAAGATAGGAATACTCATACTTCCGTGTTGTAGTCAAATTTCTTCGCATCGACTTCGGCGGTGAAAGACGCTGAAGCGTTCAATCGATAGTCCCAGACCTTCAAAGCGATCCCATGCGAAAAGTAGTTGTACAAGATGATGTTATCAGATAATATATAACTTTGACCACAATATGGGCCCGGGAAATGGTGGAAATCAAGACAAGCAATTTGGATGAGCTGAGGGGTTTTGCTTTGCGGATATATCTCGTAACAAGAACAATTACATTCGTAGTATCTATAACGCGTATCCCCGTGGGTAAATATACCAATCATAGGGTAACAAGTTGAACTTACGGACGAAGCAAAAAGATTATTAGACCCATGCCATCAGAGGTGGCGTGAACATCGCCATAGCCTGAGCCATGTTCAAGTCTAAGCGAAGCAATTAACTTGCAATCGGCACTCGACATGTACCCTAAATCCCAAACCCCAACTCCGTTCCGCGAATAGCCCACCATGTATCGGCCACCTGGCACAAGGATAAGTTCAGTAAAAGCCCTGTTCCCTGTAGCATGATCCACGCCAAACGGATCGTCGATAAATCTAGTCACTGTGGGGGACAGCCCTGATTCGGACCCACTGATTCCTTGAGTTGCAAAGGAGGCAGATAGTTCAATCCACCTCCGCGGTGCAATCGCAGCCTGTTCCAGTTCCGCGTCGCTCATATTGGGAATAGGGAAACTTGGCAAAAATAGAGTGTTTTCTAGGCATACTCGATGGAGGGCGTCGATCCAAATCAATCTTTGCCTGGTAACAAGTTGAAGCGTTTTGCATGTCTTCGTTTCAAGTTATTCATTAACAATTTGAGCAACTTGTCAAAAATGAAAAATCGGGAAGGGATACCTTACGCAATGAGAGAATATCGGAAGGATGGAGAAATGTGCAGATTACGATGTGTAAATCAAGCGCAACGCCTACAAGCGTCATCGTGGCCGGAACCAAGTATGCAAGAGTATGCAAGGGGGCACCAAGAAAAAAAAAGACCTAGGGTTGCCTTGTCGGGTCGAGTTGATTTTTTTTTTGATGGCCCAGACCTAATTTGGAAAACCGTTGCTAACCGTCAATTTGGAGCGCAGAGTCATAGAGAGTCATTATATGCGGCGACGGCAACAGTGAGCGTCCGCATGATTCACAAATGCAAGTTTCAGTTTCTGTCAGTTTCATTACGAGTTCCATTTATGGAATTCGTTCTTTTACCAACTGGCGTTTTTTCGGGGGGGCGTCACGGTGCCTTAGCCGGCAAACGCCGATTTGTTGCATTCGGGGTCCTGGCACTATCGTCTCGCTTTCCAGACCATCTTGTTGAGCTAGTCTCTCTTTTCCTAACGCTTCATGACTGTCATGTTCCACACTACTATCCTTCTCATTGGACTAGTCTCTCTTCTCTGAACGCTTCATGACTATCATGTTCGACACCACCATCATTCTTATTGAATTATTCGACTAGTCTCCCTTCTCCTATCACTTCACGACTATCATGTTCAACACCAGCATCCTTCTTATTGGACTAGTCTCTTGTTGGAATCAAACCGATGTACTATGTATGATTAGGTAATGTCTTTCTTTATCCATATGTATACTAGTGTTACGATGTTTCTACTTCTGTACTTGTATTTTGTAGTTGCCACCTCGTGTCTCACAATTAACTAGTTCCTTCCCAATTTCCCGTCGTTGCTGCTCACAGGTTATGGGCCCCGGCCAAAATTGTTAAAACATAACACTGTCAACCATACAATAAAATGTCTTCGAATAATGGTAAACTACTCGAGTTCTTCGCACACATTCCAAAGTTGGAAATCAACGGATCCAACTGGGTGATTTTCAAAGATCGATTCCTTTTTGCCGCAGCTGCTGCGTCCTTGAAAGGTCATATAGACGGTACCGGAAAGCCACCAGTAGCCGTGCCTGCTATTCAAGTGGGAACGGAACCTTTAACGAAAGAACAAAAGGAATCATTGATTGAATACGAAAACTTACGAGTGAAATGGGAAACGGAAGAGAATATAGTCAAACAGGCGTTGGCGTCGGTAATCCCGGACTCTCTCTTTATTGAAGTAAGGAGAAAGGAAACGGCAGCGTTGATGTGGGATGCAGTCAGGGACCAAAGGGAAAAGAAATCCCGTATGGTCACCGTGGACATGCGTCGGAAATTGCAGTCAGAGAAGTGTACTGAGCAAGGAGATGTTAGAGATCACCTCGTTAAACTGCAGATGATGCGAGAGGACTTAGCTTCGATGGGAGGCCAGATTTCCGACGAGGATTTTACCTCCGTCATATTAGGATCCATTCCGCAGTCGTACGATACGTACATCGCCGCTATCACCGCTACGTCATCCCTGCTCAATCAGACCCTGTCGCCAACGAATTTAATTGATGCAATCCGTGATGAGGCCGATCGACGTACCATAAAGAACCTGAAACCCAAAAAGGAAGGTCAGAATGTGGCTTTTGCAGCCGGCCAGTCCTCGGAAAAGGGAAAGAGGGGTGGTGAAGGATTGAGGAAGGCCAAAAAGGGGAAATGTTATAACTGTAAGAAAGTCGGACATTTTGTGAAGGATTGCTGGGCGCCGGGTGGAGGTTGCGAGGGTAAAGGACCAAAGCAAAAGGAGAAATATGACTCCAAAAAGAAAGGAAAAGCGGTGGCAGCAAAAGCAGAGGAAGATGACGATGATTTAGATGGTGTATGGATGGCGACAGTGAATGATGATGATGATATTCGTGGATGGATTGATAGTGGAGGAGACACTGGGAACGAGTCCAAAATGTGGGTAGGGGATGAGATATCTGTGGAAACTGATATGTGGGTTGAAAACGGACATCAAGTCGATATGACCAACTCACCGATTTCCAATATCGATGATATCCTTACCTCTTTCGATGATCTGTTCGCTTCCTCAGACACCGATGATATAGATTTGGAGTCAAATTGGGTACTCGATTTGGAGGGAGTGCCGGATAGTGTTGAGGCAGTTGATGTCGAGGTAGGAGGTGGTAACAACAGTCTTAAGGGTGTTTTAGCCATTGATGATGGTGAAGAACCGAAGACTTACACGTTTGCAGCCATAGCGTTGGCTGATACCGGCTCTACTTTCGAAACAGAGTTGTATGACTCCGGCGCGACTCGGCACATGTCTCCCTACAAACAAAGATTCATAAATTATATTCCTATCCAAAGAAAAGTCCTTACCGCGGCCGACGGCGGTCATTTTGAGGCAATCGGAAAAGGGGACATGCAAATATCGATGCCAAATGGCAAATCTATGACGAAAATCCTTTTGAAGGATGTCTTATATGTGCCGAAAATGGGTATGACTTTGGTATCTATCAGCAAGATAGATATAGCCGGCTACGCATCATTGTTTCACAAAAGACAATTACGGATCTTCTCATCTGCGAAGGAAAAGAGGGTATTAGCGAAGATACAAATGAAGAATGGGTTGTACCGCGTCGAGCATGAGAAGGATATAGAGGTAGCGGCGGCAGTAGTTCCTGAGGTGGTGTCAATTGAGAAGCTGCATTGCTTGATGGGTCATATAGCTCTGGAGGCTGCGAAAGCATTAATTCAAAAGGGAATGGTTGAGGGTTACAAACTCGACGAGACGAGTACAATGCCAAGTACTTGCAATTCCTGTGAATACGGAAAAGCGCATAGAAAACCTATCAAAAAGGAACGCGAAGCTCCAAGGGCGGGAAAAATTGGTGATGAAGTCCATTCGGACATTTGGGGACCGTCTCCTGTCCAGACGATCGGTGGGAGGGAATATTATTCGACCTACACCAACGATCACTCCAGGTATTCAACCATTTATCTTCAATGTCTCAAAAGCGGAACATTTGCGAGCTATAAACGATATGAAGCATATCTTCTTCGACAAAAAGGGGCTCATATCAAAAAACTCCATACGGATCGTGGAGGAGAGTATCTGAGCAAAGAATTTAGTCAACATCTAGCAGAAAATGGGACTATACGAAACCTAACTGTTCATGATACACCAGAGCACAATGGAGTAGCCGAAAGGTTGAATCATACGCTTCTAGAGAAAGTTCGAGCAATGTTACATGCCAGCGGGTTACCGAAATTCCTATGGGGTGAAGCAGTTAATCATGCCGTTTACCTCAAAAATCAAACAGCAACCAAAGCACTCAATGGAAAAACTCCTTATGAAGTATTCCATGGCGCTAAACCGAATTTACGCGGTCTTACGGAATTTGGCACCCGAGTATGGGTTCATGATCCAAATGGCAGTAAGTTGGATGGGAGGTCAGCTGTTGGGCGATGGGTAGGTTTTGATGAAGATAGTAGTGGCCATCGGATTTATTTCCCCGAAACGCGCACTATTTCAATTCAACGATCAATAAAGCTCAACTCCGGAGAAGTTAATGTATACTTACCTCGAATCAGTCCAATTGAGGGGGAGTTGGAGAAATCGTCAATTGAACAATCAAGCAAGTCGCCGGATCACGAAACTAAAAATATTGTCGATCCCCTTGGAGACAATTTTGAGCGCTTACCAGAAACGGAAGGTCGTCCGAAGCACGCACGACAGGAGTCAGCGGCTATTCAACGTCTTCGTATCGGTGAAGGAGTAATGAGTAACCTGCCTAGAGAATGTGGTCAGTTTCCGAAAGGGGTTCAGCAAGTCAACCTACCCAGAGTTGCAGAAGAGGTTGAGGAAGTCGAAGTTGTTGAGATGAACAAGTTGAATGAAACCGAGCCGGATGTGCTGGAAGCTATGATAGCTGCGGCTGTTATTGGTCCTGAAGCGGATGAAGTTGAACCAACATATGAAGAGGCTCGTAGGCGATCCGATTGGCCAGAGTGGAGAAAGGCCGTGGATGATGAGCTGGAGAACTTAAAGGCAGCGGGAACTTGGGATATTGTGGAGAGACCAGAAAACACCAACGTAGTGGATTCCAAATGGGTTTTT
>MU130554.1:2467-17321 GCA_015039465.1 Phlegmacium glaucopus
GTTGACCCGGAGCCACCGGCACCAGCACCGGCACTTGGTCTAGCAGACGTCTGGACTGATACTGACCCGGAGGAACCTCTCGACACACGTGCACTTGGCCTCGCCGACGTCTGGAGTGATGTCCAGTCTTCTGATGCCGAGGCCTCAACACCGGCACCGGCACATGCCTTGCTTCTGGCAGATAATTGGAGCGACAATGACGAGCCAGGCGGCCATGAGATTTTTCAGCCTCTAACGCCAATTGCCCTGCTGCTCGCCGATGACTGGGATGAAAATGAAGTTTCCGGCAATGACATGACTTCACCGGCACTGGCACCGGCACCGGACATCCTTCTGGAAAACATGTGCGGTGGGAGTGACCATTCAAGCATAAGGGATAATGGAACAGAATGTAGCGAATATACATATGGATCTCAACTCATTGTTTCCCCTTCACGAATTACACTTGACCCCTCTTCATCTGTCCCCCTTGATACGGATGCCTATTGTCCACTATCTGATAACCTCACTCCGGCTGACACGCCGGTTTCAACCCCACTTCGCACATATGATCCTGAACACTTCGCCTACCTGCAGGATCATTTGTTTGAGGATTCATCTGATGAGGAAGGAGAATGATCTTGACTTGTACATACACCATAACTAGTTAGTTACATTGCGGATAGAATATCTGGACTCAGCCAGGAAGAGTAATTCACATATTCCGTATGTCATCCCAGACAGTTCTGAATGCATGTAGGCCCGCAGTGCCGGCTGAGAAAATGTGCCGGTTGAGACATAATGTGCCGGCTCAGATATAATGTGCCGGTTCAGATATAATGTGCCGGCTCAGATATAATGTGCCGGTTCAGATATAATGTGCCGGTTAAGATATAATGTGCCGCTTCAGACATAATGTGCCGTGTCAGATATAATGTGCCGGTTGGAACATCATCTGCCGGTTTAGACAATCTGCCGGTTCAGACTGCCGGTTCATACTGTCCCGGTTGAGACATTCTCGCTAGGTACTGGCAGTGCTGATTATTCCTTTTAATGCCAGGCTGTCTGGAGTGCTTAATATCAGTCTGTATCACTGGCCATAGCCAGGTCATGAGTATTACCATCTGATATCTGTACTCCCATATTTACTGTACATTCCCAGCTTATACCAGCAGTAGCACCGCCAGTCTGGAGTGCCCGTTTATCAGCTCTGGTCATAGCCGGTTCATATATGTAATGCCGGCTCATCCATAGAGTTGCTGGCCTGTTCATATCCCGGCATTGCCATGTCATGCACTCCTGATCATGCAGTGCCGGTTCATACCTTTTGACACCTACTGCCCCTCTCTCTATCCCAGCAGTACAACTCCCTGTTCATCTCAGCAACAGCTGGTTGATCTGAGCATCACCCGGTCATAGATGGCCAACTATCACCAGTACAAAAAACTCCCGCCGGCTCATACACCCTACCGAAACACATCGGTGGACAGCACCCAGCCATGCTGATAGACCTGCCCGGCATCATCTAGTGCCGTAGGTATTCCGTGAATCCGTATCTTTCGACACAGTGTGTAGATCCAAATATAGAATACCGTATTCCCAGATTCACGGGGCCCCGTGAATCCGTATCTTTCGACACAGTGTGTCCGTTCCGGGAATGGTATCATTTCATACACTGTAGTGTCCCTACCTGGCACTCAAGCAGCTATCTTCCAGACCTAATCGCTCCCAAAGACCTCGATGATATTTGATCATCCGTTCACCACAAAATTGATAGCATGAGGCGGAGGATATTGAGGACTTCGTCACGATACAAGCTTTGTTTGGCGGTTGTCCTGGTCTTTGTATATCTGAATTCCCTGGATGGCAGAATGCTTCAGTTTATGATGCAGACATAGGGCGGTGCTTCAAGGAGAGATCCGATGGAACGACGACGAACATGTCCTCCCAGCATCTGTGATATGTATTTTAAAAAATTTAAAATAAACAAAAAAAGTGAACATACCGACACTAATTGGTATCGCTGTCTTTCAAAGTTTCATTGGGCTATGGGTGGCTGTTGATACTGAGAGTAAAAAGAGGTCGGAAATGAGAGGAAGTAATCAGGCCTGTCGAGTGATTAAGGTCTGTCCAATAAATTGGTTGGATACCTACGATTGAAATTCTGGTGGTATCTTTGGCGACATGAATACCGTGTTCGAGAACGATCAGCCCGGAACTGCAGGCAATGTCCACAATCAAAGAAGGACTATACGCCAAGGCCAGAACGCAACAAGTGTGAGTATTCGGCCGTTTATCAAGGCAATTTACTCACTAGCTGATCCATTCGCAAGCCGTGCTGGTAGCAACATCGACGCGATGTAAGGGTTTCAGAGTCTCTCGACGCGTTAACTCAAGGATTTCTGGTGCTTTTTGGCTTTATCTTGGGTAATATGATAAGTACATCTCGCAACTCTGATCTGTAGGATCCGGGACATCAGGAGTCTGGATGTCTTTGGGCTTCTTTATGAAGAGACAAAGATATCCAAGACTTAAAGACACTGCGTCTTTGCCAGGTAAGAACCATGGTCTCGCAAAGACATTGGTCGTCTTTGAAAGGCCACACGATAGATATGGTAAGGATGTATAGCAAGACATGAGAATGTGTAGAAATACTTACATGCGTCGTTGTTAGGATTCCCGTGCTCTCTCGTCGTCGTCTAACCCAAGGGCATGCATTGCTGTGGAGATTGCAATGTTGGCGATAAGTGGAGGATATGGTGGGCGGAGCGTCAGCTGAGGGTCGTCAGGCAGGCTTGTTAATAATTAGACGAAGGATAGAAGGTACGAAGCTTGTTAGAGGAATACTTACCTTATACGATGAGAGCCAGTCTCCTTCTTTACAACCCAAACCCATCCATGTCGTCAGCACTCTGGCTGAGTGCCAGAGTCATGCTGCTGGTCCTATAAGTCAGCGTCGAGCTATTGACAAATTGTGGAGACTGGCAAGTACGAAATATAAAATACTACGTCGCGAATGACGTACTTTACCTGCAGAACATCCGCCTGCCTCACCGCTGCTCCCATGCCTTCAATGTCGAACGCTGCACCGGTGGAGGTCGTAGTTAAGGAATATCTCGTAGGCGTGTCCCTAATGGTATAGACGAGTTGCTGAGGGTTGTAGCAATAGTGCAGGTCTGTAAATACCATGGCATGTGCTGCGAAGAATGCCTCCTGGGAAGGTTGAACGTGGGGCTGGGTCATCGTGAAATTGGGTGACTAATCAGCGTGGAGGTGACATATAGGTGTCAGCTACGATTTGAGGCTGTTACGACGAAGAAATAAAAGTAAGACTACAATTTAGATAGGAGAAAAGCCCAGTACTCACCCTGTGTCGTAGAACCTGCTCTCTGGCTTCCACCCCAATCCTTAGCCTTCCATATTTGAGGCATGCACGCATGCGCCACGTCTGTCGTAGGTAGCCATGACGGTGAAGAGTCTCGTCCTCGCTGGTTAAGCTGTCGTCCTGTAGTCTGTCGATACGGTAAATTAATACTTTCCACCGAAATTTGAAGTCAATTTCACCTTGAAAGAGAGCAACAGCGGTGTCGAAATTTGCCACACAAGCGATCTGGAGGGTTGTAATGGAGCCCTGGAAGAGGGAAAAGACGAGGAGCAGGAGTGGCGGATGAGATCGATGAGAGTTGATCTTATCTCAGCTGAGAATAGAGTCGAGCTAGATAAACGACGACGGCGAATCATTTATGAAGTCAGACCATTATATATCGCTGTCGCCCTATCTCTCTCCCAAAAAGACATAGGATAATATTGGTCTGGCTATGGGAGACGCAAAAACTGTTGGCTAGTAATCATGGATTCTATTCTAAGCGAACTTGAACGCGAGGAACGAACATTTTGTCCACGTGGGAGTTGTGACGTGACCAGCTCTTCCTTCAAACATAGGACTAGATCTCGTCATCTGATCATTCTTTTCGCCCGCCTTCCACTTCCCTTTTTCGCAGAATTTATCTTCACTCAAATAATTCCCGTTAAATTTTCACCTTACCGAATCTGTTTTCTGTTTATCTCTTCTATCCCGGATTCTGCTATACTGATCAGGCCGACCCGCCTCACAGCTCACCTTAGATCAAAATTTCCATAGGCCAGGACCTTTGTTTCGGTCGAAAAATCCTTTGGGTTTTTGCCAACCTCTACTGCCACTGTCCTTAATGATTATTATTCATTCTCACTGATCTGGGAGATCAGTTTCTTTCTTCGTTAACATAACCTTCGACTACATAGACTCACCTTCTTGCACATCTTAGCCACCTTGTTGGTCCTTTCACCTTAACCACATGCAGTGTGACCCCACGTGTAAAAGACGTGCTAGAGGCAGTCTGTACGGAAACCTTGCTGTTATCGTGCGGTCAGGATCATGGCCTACACGAAGTGCAATATATACCTGGAGGCCGCAAATATTACTTACGCATAATGGCCTGGTCGTTTCTTCCGCGTATCTTCAGCTTCAGGTACGAGAATGGTAATGTTTGTCTTCTCATTTCAATAATTTTCTCTCCGCTAGTCGCTCTGGCAGCGATGGCCTTGGTCATCCAAGTTCTAAGTCTGACACTGAGTCACCGCCTGCCTAACAGCCATCCCCTGCCGAATCGTTGCCTGCCCCACCACCGCCCCCTATTACCGGCTCAAGTGTAGCAAGGCAGTCTGACTCCGGGCTCCCCAATGACACTGGCGACGCCCCAAACGTGTCTCCCGAATCTAACCTCCCTGATTTTGGCCCTGAAATCCCCAATAACATCGTCGGAGCCTTTAACGAGCCTCCCGAATCCACCCTCGCTGATTTTACCCCTGAAATCCCCAATGACATCGTCGAGGCCCTTAACGAGTCTCCCGAATATGATCCTGCTGATTCCACCTCAGAAATCCCCAATGACATCGTCGAAGCCCTTGACGAGCCTCCCAAATCCGATCTCGCTGATTCTGCCTCCGAAATCCTGGATGACATCGTCAAAGCCCTCAACAAGTCTGCCGAATACAACTTCGCTGAGTCACCGCCTGCCTCACCGCCATCTCTAGTCAACTCAAGTATCGAGGCCGTTCTATCAAGGCAGTCCGACACCGGGTTGTCGCCTGATTTGCTGTCACCTATTACAATCTATGAGTCTCTTGAACCCAACCTCAATATCAGCCAGGTGTCGTTGTTGATACGGTCGGCACGCGAGGCCGGCAACAAAAGCGCTCTCAAACAGGTCAAGGCTTTTTTCAAAAAGGCAGTACGAACAGTGCGGAAGAAACAGACTCCAGCACAGATATACATCGTAGATAATTGGGACAGCCATTCGTCGCGATCCCGCCGCTCCTCAACCTTTTCTCTCCTTCCCACCCCCTATCTCCCATCGCGGCTCGCGCAATCCTCTTCCATATCTTCACCCCCCCCTAAGATCTTCGTAGATGCGTCGGCCTATGGGATCGGTTTCATCCTCGACGACCGCTGGCTCGCATGGACCTTCACCCCGAACCATCCGAATATTCTTCTTGGGTCTGACGGCAATATCGACATGTCCTGGGCTGAGCTCATCGCCGTTGAGCTCGGCATCCTCTCGCTGCTCTCAAGTGGATATCGGGATATGAAGGTACTGGTGAGGTCGGATAATAAGGGCGTAGTCAAGGCATTGAGGAAGGGGAGGTGGACGTCGAACAATGGACTCGATATCATTCTAGCGAGGATCCTTGATCTGTGCGAGGAGGCAAGGCTGGAATTGGAGGTGGATTTGATTCCGGGGAAGGAGAACCCTGCGGATGGTCCATCTCGTGGAGAGTATCCTCCTATGGATGCGATGTTAGATCATAACCCTCCCATTCCTCAACATTTGCAAGGGGTAGTAATCCAGGTTAATGCGGCTTAAGCTTCACTTGGCCGCACTTGATGTTCATTGATTCTGTCGTTGAAAGTGTCGTATTAGTTAGCCTATGTAAAGTTATATCTTACCGATGCCTTTTTCCGTTGTTTTTTTTTCCGCCCAGAATCATCATGTGGCTTCTCGAAACGCGTCGAATCTGGCATTTAATTCAAGAGAACGCGTCAAAAATGATAATTTAGTGTTCAACGCCATGGCTGCTCTGGCTCTCTCGCCTACAAAGCCCACTTTAGTAAGTTTAACTTATTCACTGTACTCACCTTGCTCAATGTGTCTAAAATGAAATATAGTTTATGTTAGTACCGTCAAGACAGATCCTAGCGCACTTGACCTTCGAAGCAGGTACCTTTTCCGAGAATCATCATCTCGCATCTTGTATACTAGTAGCGGAGTGGTTTGAAGCTTTCAGTAGCTTACGCTCTCGCACTTCTTTCTATCTTTTGATCTCAGTTGCTCTCGTCGGCGCATACAACCCGGAAACCCCGTCTCACACATTTTGAGCCTCCATTGCGATTACCTGAATTTTGGTTAGTTTTGTTTTGTGTTTTTGTTTTTAGGGGTTTCTTCGTCTCGTTTCCGCGCCTAGGTTCTCGCTCTGTTCATCACCAGTGATGTGAAGAATGTCGGACGTTTATATTTAATGTAAATTGTAGAATCACCGACGTAATATTGAAGTTCGAACATGGAGAAATTAGAATTGGCAGATGACCAAGGTAGACATATAATATATCGACAGAGCTACTGGCACTCAACCAGTCGTCTAATCTTGCACAAGTTAAAAAGAAAAGCTCCTTATACTACTAACAATTTAGTTTCAAAAAATTATTATTCTGAGTAATGTACATCGACCATTATCACCATGTTCCTTCAACTGGGCTTTCAAGCATCATTATCAAGCCTCAGTGGCTCAGAGTCAGGGCTCAATGACTCTGGGAATGAACCTCGGGGCACAGATAAACGCCGTGGCGTCGCGTGCAGAGGTGCAGTGCTGCTTTGGGTGAGAAGACATTTTATGTAATTCAACCTGCGAGCTATGAGGAAAGAGGAAATAACAATACAAAGTTCCTGTCAGAGGCTCAGAGACTCAGACTTATTGATTTATGATATTATAGTTGAGCGCTCGCGAACTTGATTTTTTGATCTATCTTACGAGTGACGATATATGCCAAGATATTTGACTTGGGCGCCGGAGGTATCTCAGTTCACGCCGCGTTAATGCAAACATGTGATTTCTGTCCTTGTGCATATCATTACCTTTGAAATGAGAAATAGTAGATAATCAATACCAGGCGCCTAATATAAACCTGATTTCCGCTGTCTATCGCCGATGCTGCCAGTCCATATATGGTGCATTATTCAACCATAAATTGAACGGGGCTCCCTTGTTACACGGACGTCGGATACAGGGCAGACGTGAGAGTTATTACAGAGTTGTTCTGAGTTTTTACTATTGAGAACTCGGTCTTATATCAACTTGCCGCGCTCGGCCTGGTTGGCATCTATTGGTGCGGGTTTAGCCGGTCGCCTTCTGAATAGTCCTCGGATCTCGGACTGAAGGCAAATTTATTTCAAACTCAACAGAAGTGCCGACATTTGGCTCTGCCGTCTTTCATTCTACCAAATCTCTCAAAACCAACAGGCGTCATATACAGAGCCCTAGGAGTTCAGTTAGAAAGCTTCTAGTGGATTGGAGGAGCACCGACAACTTCCATCCAATAAGAGTCTTGGCGTTACAATGGATATGCAGGTAAGTGAGCTTCCTAATAGTATCGTAAGATATCTGTTCAGCGATTGATCTGACGGGACTCGGATCTGTCATGCTGAAGGCAACGGCCCACTAAAACCAGTTGGAACAAAGAAGTTCTGCGCGCTGATGGGGTATCTTGATTCTTGCAATATTAGCAGGAGATTTACTACGAAGCAAAGGCTTTTCCCGATCAGTGAGGACATGGGGAACAGTCAAAGACTCAAACCCACTCAAATCGCAAAGATTCATAGAAGCCTCCAGCGTCAACTGATGACGAACGCTTATGGGATTATCGAATTATTCTCTCTGGGATGGACTCGATGACTTTGTGACCCTCATATTTAAGCGATATGGAGGTGGGGCTTTGTTTCCATATATACCCATAACTCAAAGCAGTAGAGAGTCAAGTCCCGGTAGATTGACCAGGGGAACCAAACGGAAAGAAGGCTAGTATGTGAAACTGCTTGTACGCGGCAACCATGGAATTCAATAAGGATAAGTTATGTACTCCGGGAGAAGCCTGATATTTCTATGAATAAGGACGCCGTGACTCTTTTACTTAAATCCCTTCCTCAATTCGAAAATTTGGCATGGCTGATGAAATCAATGAGAATTTAAATGTATAGAAAGTTGCACAAGTCATCTCGATTGGTAACTCACCTTGTCAGTTTTGAGCTGCTTGACTTACTTTAATTGATCTATTCCGGCTATCTTAGCACCAGGATGAGCGGCGGCTAACCCGATTATCCTAAAAATATCCCAAGAAGAAAGATAGTTTGCATGATTTTATGCGAACTTGGCTTACGGACAGCAAGTCATTTCAAATGGCGACATTCGACCCATCGACCTATGGAAAAATAATCATCCCTATAGGGACCATTCTTATCCTACCGTCCGAAAACTGCCTACAAGGTATTTTTCGATTGAATATGGTTTCTGCCATTATATGGTTGCTGAGTTTATCGACTCAAACTACTGGCGATGGATTGGACAATGCCGGTCATTTGTTGTCTTCATCGGGGATTGAATCTGCAACTATTTCGTTTGTGGAGAAGTTGTTCTAAGGGAGAATTGGTTAGCTTTGACAAAAATTCGTGACAGTTGCAAGCGCGCAGATTAGAATAAGTGACAGGTTTTATGATGTGAGATAAGCCTGTTCGCTGAAAAGTATATATAGGGCATGAAATACTCGCTGAAAACTCACTACATCTATGGCTCCGCAACTTGGAATTACACACTTCCGTCTCCCAGATATCGTACCTGGAGAAGAGTGGCCATTCTCATGCCCTATACATTCTCTGGCCGCGAAAGTGAATACAGAAAGCTTACGATGGCTCAAGAGCTTTGGCCAGCATAGCGAAAGGGCTCTGCTGAAATTTTCGCGGTACAGGCTCGATGTCGTAGTAGCATGGTCGTATCGGCATGCCGGTCCTGATCACTACCAGCTGTGCTCAGATTTAATGTATTTGTTCTGGCTGATCGACGACATCACGGATAAGCAGACGACAGAGGCGGCTCTGTGGGAAGCAGATCATATGAAGATAGCTTTGGCGTAGGTCCAATGTTTCCATCCTTGACATATCGCCTCAGTTCCTTTGCAGAGACCCGTTTGCACCACCACCACAAAATGAAGCAGTTCTAGGAAAAGCAGTGCGAAGGTTAGTAAAACGTTGATGCCAAATTTCACAATGCCAACTACCAACAGCTTCTGGGGCACAGTCCTCATGAAACTTAACCCTCCTCCGGCAACGAAGGCCCGATTTATCAAAAATTTCACGTCATACATAAATTCAATGCCAGAAGAAGCTGAGGATCGGCAGACTGGGCGCCTTCGGAACATGGAGGAGCATTTCCATCTCCGTCGCCGAACCGGAGGTCTTTTGCCTGCGTTTGATTTTATATACATGCCTTTCGAGCTTCCAGACGCGATCGCAGACCACCCACACATCAACAGAATGACGCTTGCAGTAGGAGACCTAGTTATTACCGCGAATGTGAGTCGGCGGGAGCAAGTACCCTTTTCTTTACTGACCAAATTTCATTCCGAAGGATATTTATTCCTGGAACGTCGAACAAGCCGGAGGTCAAATGACTGTCGCGCACAATATAGTCGACGTCGTTAAGCGGGAAAAAGGACTCGACATGCAAGGAGCTTTCGATTTTGTAGAAGGGATGTACTTGGACATCCAAAAAGGTCTTTTAGACGATTTGAAGAATATACCAACCTTTGAAGGGCCTGAAAACAAAGTCCTGAAGTTCTACGTCGAGGGACTGGTGGAATGGGTTCAAGGGAATGTCGAGTTTTCGTTGGCGAGCGGCCGTTACTTCAGGGACTTAATGGGAGACGCCGACATACGGAAAACCAGGTTGGTAGCCATCTACCCTCCAAAACGCTCCTTGTTAGGACTTTGGGTCATGCTGCAGGCCTATTTCGCTTTCTTCATGGCTGGGTTAATGTATATGATCCAGCGCTACATTCTCCTTCGTTACAAACAGCTCTAGTAGAACTCCGCCTGTCCAAGTAGTATAATTGTAGATGAAAGAACTCGCTTGATAGTTATTGCCTGTCAGATTAGCAAAAATATCTCATACACAGTGGACCCAACGTACTACTTTATGCAGATAAAGTCCAACAACCCGTGATCCAAAAGAACATCAATCCACCATCTCTCCAATTTCGCCAGGTGAAACGCCGCAAAATTTGGATGAGGATAAGAGGGTTACCATTAAATCTTGGACACCCCAGCGGTCGGTCTTGTGCAGGTCGTGGCCCACGCCCGCTTAACGGTATTTGTGTTATTGGGCGTTTGCAATGAAGTTGTACATTACGTAACACGTGCCGAGTTTTGTTTGTTGTTCTCTGTTGATTGTATTTTCCTATGTAATACTCGAACCAGTATGTTGCCTCAGCACGACAAACGAAGTGAGATTAATTACAGAAAGGGAAAACAAGAAAAAACCTGTATCAGCTCCCAATCAGTCCCTCCTCAAGAAACTGCTGGTCTAAGCGTGCGGGGCTTTATGTTATGCATTACGGCTTTCCCTCAAGCTCCATTCTATCGTCCGTCCGTCTTCAATTGTCCTTGTCACCCCCTCTCAGCAGTTATCGGTATCGGCGGGAGAAAATATCAGATCGAAGCGCTCAGTAAAGGCGCACGGGCTTGCCCATAGTGGTCTTGATGTGCAAGGACTTGATATTCTGTCAAACGAAAAGAGGTGAAGTTGGGTATCGGGTAACGGTAGTACTATACACAAGTACTGGAAACGCTTGAGATGTAATTTGGGCATTTTAAATCACAAAAAAGTATTTTGTAGAAAATTTACTCAACTCTTGCTCAACTCTTCACGGCACATCTGGTTTGAAGGGGATCGAATTAACATGTAGCATTCTAACATGTTTGAGTATCTCTCACAATACTGGCATGATGTGCCGTCGACAGTGCCCGGAAATGCGGAAATGGCTGGGAATGATGAGTAATGAGTTTGGTGCAAGCTCATGCGCAACGGGCCGTCAGGCCGTCGGAGTTTGAACGGACGTAATTGCGTTTGTACGTTGCTGAACGTTCGAACGGGGTAGTACGATACACCCGAATTATCTGCACGGTTTTGTCTTCGGGAACTTCTCCCAGTTGGTGTGGAAATTCGACAGGGAAACGTCCCTTCACGTGCACATCTTCGCAGGCTCTCATTGTGTAAATAAGATAACGTCCAAATCTAAGCGAGTATCGGCCTGATGGGAGCCAAAAAAAGCTTTTCAACAAATCTAATAACCTTAACGGCCGACGATGGACTAGCGTCGGATGTTAAGGTTATTAGGCTTGGAGATTGCGTGAATTAAATGACAAGAAAGGCGGCAAATTCTCCATGATTCAAGTAGCCTTAATAGAGAGGCGACCTTGGTCGCCAACAAAGAGAACAAATCTGGAGAAAATATACAATAATTAGTCATCCTCGACACAGCCATAACACTCGAAGATGTTTTTGAATTGGGAGCTGATGAAAATAGCTGTCATCAGCATCACAATAGAGAAGGACAGAATAAACAGAGTTATACCGAAGGAGGGAAAGAACAAGATCAAAGAATGTCAAGAACAACGACAGCAGCATTAGGACGGTGGAATCGTAAACAACGTTGCCCACTCTGACCTTCATGATATGACAGAAACGATGAATGGAATCGACAAAGAGGTTTTTATACGGGATGACACTAAACTCCCTCAGACCCGGCCAAAGATAGTGTTTTGTATAAGAAAACACAACAATGGAATGGTATAAAAGTACTTAATATGGCGTGACACTACTCAAGCGGTGGTTTCGTATCCACGTGCCTGGAGTTCAAAAATGGCATGTTCCAACATCGTTGCGGAGGCACCATCCGGGTCAAGGGTCATACTGTCATCCATGTCCCGGTAGAACTTGTCGATACACTCGCCCGCTCCTGATAAATGAGCAACCTTAGCACACGCAGCGTGTATAGCAAGGTAAGTTGGAGATGGAACGGGAAGTTTGGCCTGGTCGGGCGTCGTGAACGTGACATATTCCGGATAGTCGCGTAGGATGTAGGCCTTTGCCGCTTCGAGTTTATACTTGTTCTTTTCTTTCTGATAAGTGTCATATAACGTGTTAGTGGAGTCAAATGATCCAAGGTTAGGTCGAACGCACTGTTGCAACAAACCAAACATCCAATTGATCAAAGTCCATATGAAATCCAGGAACCAAGGTCATCACATTTTCCAAACGGTGGACTTTGGAACCGTTTAATTCATCAGGGAGTGCTTCATACCCGAAGCGATGCATGACCGCCCACATCGTGGCAGCATACTCCCGCTATACGTAGATAATCGTTATCGAGAGTCAAGAAAAAAGGGGGACATACTTTGGATGAGCCAGGTGCAATATCCGAGTTAGTGGACTCGGCGAATATGTGTGCACACTGCGTGGCTTCCCTCCTCGCACTTGGGTCCAACCCGAGCCTCTCTTCCAGCTCTCGGATTATCTTTACCGAGCGCGCGTCGTATCTCCCGGTCACGGCGCAACGATATCCATCGCGGATAAGGGCCTGAACACTATTAATGAGCGACTATTCATGGAAAGAGAGGACAAGGCCGACATTCTTTTTGGCGTCAGCATGTGATTGAGGAGCATCCACCAAGGTGTCATTGATCATATCAGTTATCGTATCAAACGAAGGACGAGATGCATGATTGGAGGGTGTTGGTATGCGACCCTTGTTGGCTCGAACTAGTGACCGCGTCAGATCGCATGTTGAACGAGTAGATTTGGAAACGTACACGCCCGAATATAATGATCATAATACATTTTCCCAACAAGAAGAAGGGCGGAATCGTCGGCGCACGAGCTGATCTCTTCAACAATGGTTTTCAATCCTCGATCCGTGGGCACGTAGTGTATAAGATAGCCAGGGATTCGAATGTAAATTAGGTTGTTCCCGACGTCGTCCCCCTTGTCGACGGCCAGTTGAAGAGACTTCTCGAGTCTCAAGCAAATATAATACGCGCTGACGACGTGGGCAACATCTCTAAGTCTCTCAGGAACCTTGGGTGGCAATGAAGTCATGTTTGTGGGTTGTAGTCAAGGACAAGAATGTGGCCATCAAAACAGTGGCACAACTTGAACTTAACTCCTCACGTGATATCGTACTCGACCAGCTTTGATGCGTTCGGCCTCCGGCATTGCCGGCTTCGCAGTCAACTTCCTGTCATGGGAAATGAAAGTTCTTCAGATTTTATCTCCGACAGAACCTTTGTGATCCTCGGAGTCGGAAGCCAGGCGGAGGCACATAAATGCTACGTTATTTACTGGTTTGGAAAGCAACGATGGTGTAGTGGTAGTACTAGTAACGTCTGTATTACTATTAGGCAACTATTAGGCTGCCTTCGTGGTCCTTTGTTGTATTCCAGGCAATCATTCTTGGGACTACTTTCACTCGACAGCTGCGTTTTTCTCTCCCGGAGGTGTTATCTTCTTGTAAGTCAGATGTTCATCATATCGACCAATCTTTCTTGACCCATCTCTATTAGTTCCGTCTTCGTACCAGCTCTTTTCAGCATGTCCGAGATACCGGCACTATTTGCTCAACGTATCATTCTTCGACACCAGAAGGCAGCTATGTATCACCCAATGGTAGAGGCCATAGCCCTAACCCTGGTTGACATCCCATTCACTCTTGCAACCATTATCCTGTTTGCGATCATTGTCTATTCTATCGTGGGGCTTCAAACATCTGCTGCTCAATTCTTGTGAGTTTCCATTTATCGTGGATTTTGATCGATGCTCTCTTCCGTGACTTAGTACCTATTTCGTACTGAACGTGTTGGAACTGGCGTCGTTACAGGAGATCGGTTCTTTAATGGTCAAGCTTTGCCTATCGACTTTCAGGCTCAAACGGGCTGCTGCCAGCAGATGGATACTCTCGTGCCTCTCACTACTGTACGCGAGGCTTTAGTACTCTCTGCCCAACTTCGTCAACCAGCATCAGTACCTACGTCGGAAAAGGTGGCCTAGTAAGTATCAAGAAACACCATTAGTATATATGAACTGATCATTCTCTAGCGCTGAAAAATGTTTAGTTATGTGCGGGCTTGAACCATTCGCCAACGCCATGGTTGGGTCACTGGGTATTGAACAGAGGAAGCGGACTACTATTGAGATTGAACTTGCTGCCAAGGCAAGTATCGATTAGATTTGAGATACCCCTGTTCAATAACATTTATATAGCCATCATTGCTCCTCTTTTTGGATGAGGCAACGTCAGGTCTTGATTCACAAAGTGCTTGGGCAATCATGAAATTTCTACGCAGCCTTGCAGATAACGGGCCATCTGTGTTGTGCACGTGAGCGCTCAACTGTCCTAACGATGAATATTCTTCTCATATCTTTTTTTACAGCATTCATCAGCTAATCAATCAATCTGGAACTTATGCATAAGTTCATCAGCAAATTCAGGAAAATCCTACAGTGTGTCACAGTCATGTCACCAAAATTACAGTTCCCCATAGTTTGTCATAGTCACGTCACCAAACTTATAGTCCGTCATAGTGTCCATAGTATTCATGTCACACACACTAGCACTGTCCAGAACGCTTTTGTCACTATATCACGCTGTACAGCACTGTATAGGAAATACATTGCTACTATTAAGCATTATGAAGCCCTTGCTTGTTTAAAATATTAAATAATATGAACATAATTT
>MU130557.1:0-14015 GCA_015039465.1 Phlegmacium glaucopus
GACTACAAAGTATGTATATAAGTAGCTATGAAGTGCTATGTGATACATGTTTATTACTGCAGAGGTCAGCTGTATGCTTGGTGAGCTTACCCTCCCTGATGCTTGACGAGCTTATCTTTGCCGATGCTTGATGAGCTTATCTTCGCTGATTGAGCTTATCTTCGCTGATTGAGCTTATCTTCGCTGATTGAGCTTATCTTCGCTGATGAGCTTATCTTTGGCCTTGATATGCTTACTTTTGTTGCACACTCTTAAAAACTAATTCACCAAGTACAAAATAAGCAGCTTGAGCAACTTAGCAGGCTTATCTGCGAAATAAGCAGATTAAGTCTGCTAAGTTTTTTCTAGATTTTCCTGATGCAGGGCGTGCTAGAGTCAGAGTTAGCTACATAAAGATATGAAGATAACGTCTAATGAACTCACATCCTCAGTGTTGGGAAATAAAGTAAATGACAACTGAGGAAAACTGTAAACAAAGCCAAAACGCGGTATATAAGGGAGCGTTGCAGGCACGTGATATCGAAGCGTGATAGACATCCTGACCACAGACTGGTAAGTCCAACAACCACATATGCCAAGTGCCAGTGCATCATACTAGGGTTGTTATTCAACTACCCTAACAATGCTTCAAGTTCTGTTTTACATATTGGTCGAACCGAAACGAAGTAAATTGTACAATTTTATCACCAACCAAGTTTATGCCCGAACATGCTCGCCCATTTAAATGCAATAGCTTCCTGGCGCACTGCTGTATCATATCATGCACATATATCTATAAAGGGCTGCGAGGGTTCGAAATGGATCTGTTGGACATGCACTTAGACGCACTCGCCATGACAAGCAGGCATGAGCACCTCCTTCGACAATGTGGACATCGTTGATTACGTATCCTTACCCTCAGATATGTCTCTTCCTGCCACTGGTCACGAAAACCCAATTTTGTCTCTTAGTTCTTGGTCCACAGGGATCCTCCCCTACCATCCCATCCGAGTCGATGTTGTCTGATATCAATTGTGCGCTGCATTTCAACTTCCTTTCCCATTTATTAACAATATCCTTCAGTTTCTCGTACTAAGTAGACTCCACTCGTTTATCTCAATATCGAGACACCTCCCTGGACTGTATCTTCATCAAAATTTATACGCGAATCCTTTCTGTGTTATGGAAAGCTACATCACTGATCATCCGTACAGTATGTTCATGGGCCCATTGCGACAGATGATTGGGCATGTCTGTGACTACGCTCTAACAATTTCTAAGTTTATCCTTGCGGATGTTACGAATAAGGATTCTGAAGCACGGATTTCACCTGCTGCTTGCTTCTGTCTTGCTTTATCCCAAGAGCCCGAGATGCCTTTCTTTCCACTTCTCTCTCATTGTTGATGCCGACATGTCTCTCTCCTATCTTGAGCTTTTACACCTTCGCTGCGGACATTATTTTCTTTCTTGATTACCCTCGCACAAGCTGCCCCTCTCCTTTGAGCTCTAATATTTGGTCCAGGATGGTTTCCATCGAATTCCATACACAGTGTGCTTCTCTATCAGATGAAGAAAGCGGCGACAAAGATGGCGACATGCCTACGGACGTCGACATCGAATCAACAAGGATGGTATACCTAATGACAAGGACGATGGGGCAAGCGATACTGAAATCCTGCCAATGCCTGTCTCTGGTGGAATCGATTCTTTATGTGAGAAGCTACATGCATGGCACGGCTGCGTCGAGGAGATGGGGAAAACGCTGGCGACAAAGATTATTTATTGGGGGAAAAATGGATGCAGAGAGCCACGATGCGTGGAAGAAGAAGAAAATGTTCGAAGAGAGGAAGAGATGAATGGTAAAAAATCGAAAGAGAAAGAGAAAGAAAAACGGGAAGCAGAGGTAAAGGGAATGTAACGAAGGTAGTTAACTCCATCTTTCAATATCGAAGTCACGAACTTAGGAGTTTTCCCCCTAGACCCACCCCATCGTCCCTGACCAGGCCCCAGCTCAAAACAATATCAAGGCCCACAGTCAACGATGACAAGCATCTCATACCCTTCTTTGGCAGGGTGTAATAGTATAATATGTTCGAACACCCAAAAGGGTAATCTTAGTGTATTTGTGAGGGTAAGTCGGAAATAATAATTTCCAATGGTGCAGGCGCTTAAGTCACGTGACGTGCATTTACACTAACGGCTTATGCAGTTGCGAACTCGTATATGTAACGTGTTTGTATTTTGAAAAGAAATTGTAGTAAAGAGATTTGTTAGATCCCCTTTTGAGAATGAGATAATAGATCCGAGGCTGGCTAAATGGTGGGCTGTTCCACTGCCTTTCTACAGTAAATAAGAGCTGCTTTTATATGTAGGAAGGAAAGAAATTTTAAAATGAAATCTCTTAGTGTCTGATCTTTAAGAAATTTTATGCTGCTTTAATTTAATTTAAGAGTGTCCTAGCTCTTTTTTAGGTATGTTCATTTTCACTTTCCTTGCGCGCGCCTGGTCCTGCCTGTGTCCCTTTTTTCCTGTGCGTTACGTTTCCCAGAATGGGAAAGTCACGCGTGACATGTTTCTAAAACGGGAAATTGCTGCGCACACTGAACGAATTTTGCTGTTCAAACGATCATCGATCCTTACAAGGGTCTTCGAAGAAAGGTCAACAACTTTAAACTACTACCGACCCTCGGCAAGCACTGCAGCAGCTGGCGTCACGCAAAAAAAACTTGCAGCCATCTCTGAAGAGAACCGGGGAGCTATCGGGGAATGGGCAAAGGCTGAGGCATGTCTGGAAGGTGACAAAATTCACGATGATGAAAGTCGACTGAAGGCAGTAGAAGAGCAAGTCGAAAAAAGACAGGTATGCATTTTTTTTCAACTTTTCCTGCTTTGGTTGCTCGTTCTTAACAGCATCCGCTGACAGGGATGAAAAGTGGAAAGTCACTGCAGCAATGGCTGCCGGACAGAAAAAACGCAACGACAATATTGCCATGCGCAATGAGAGGAAAAATGACAAAAAGAAGGGATTATCTAAGAAGGCCAGGCTTCGAAGGAAAATCCTTTGGGAAGGGTAAAGCGAGGTCGAATAACGGGCAAGTAGAGCTATATATCGAGGACTGTTCCCCACTTTGTCGATCCTGCCTACAATCTTAATTACTTTCGTTGGAAGTTGTCCAGTGCTCGTTCACATATGTCAAATGCTGGCACTCTTCTCTAGCAAATCTTTGGCATGGTGTGTATTAAGCACTACTATGTTTCTTTTGTTCCCTTAACTTCTAACTTCATTGATTCTTCTCGCCGATGTGAATTAGAACCTGCAATATGCATATTATAACAAATCAATACGTTCAAGAAATGAGGATCTATTAAATGGCTTGATTGTACGTCACCACGTCTCTACGGAGTATCTGTGCTACTAGCCGTGGAGTAATGTTTTCAAATTCTGGGCAGTAAGTTACTTTCTATTTTTCTATCGCAAGCCTGGGCCTTCCAAACAGACCCATTGAATGGCATGACGCAGGTTTACGTCACTTGTACCATCGATAAGCTGTTCTTGCTGAAGTGCTGGCTTTCAAGTTCTCTCCTCACCAACTCGATCTTCCGTTCAAGTTGATCATATACCATCTACCAGAAGGTGCCAGGAAAGAACAAGATGGATTCCCTCAACTCTCATACGCAGACAACAGACACTGGTCTAAGCGACTTCACCGCGAAAGATTTCTTTTTGAACAACCCATACCTCATATCGCAGACATTCTCTCATCTTCAAGTCGAGGATGACAGGGAATATTGTCTATCCCTTTTCAACGCTGCATTGACATGCAAACACTTCCTAGATGCAGCACTCGACGCATTATGGGAAAATTTGGATTCTTTAATACCTCTACTCAGACTCTTACCTGCTCTCTGCGTTGAAGACAACGCTTACGTATGTGTACTAATCGTCCAACACATCTCTATATGACCTTATCTTGTCTTTAGGTCCTCAGTGGGGATATATCTCAGGCAGATTGGAATCGACTGGAATATTATCCTCGAAAAGTCAAGGTTTTCTATGCCATGCCATCCAATATCATGGATCCTCAGTTTATTCCTTCAATCTATATTCGAATTGCTCAGCTTCAGTCATCAGCTCTCTTTCCATCTCTTCGTCACCTCTGCTGCCAGTTGGAGGCCGGGTCCACATCTCACATCTTCCTTTTCCTCTCACCATCCCTTGAATCACTTGAACTCACCAATATTGCGGGCTCCGAGAATACCTTCGTTCGACCGTTTTTGGATACTCTTTCCTCTGCGATGCTCAAGTGGATCGTCCTTCGTAATGGATGGTTGTCGTGCGGCACTTTGAAATATATTGCCCGGTTCAAGCAACTCCAATCTCTAGAGCTAGCACCTGTGGATACCGATTACAATTCTGTTTCATGGGAGGTCATTGGCACTCTACCATCCCTCGTGAACTTAACCCTGAAGGTTATAAACTCTCAGGCTGGGCGGCCACCCGGTTGGCAGCACCTTTGGGAGGGATCAAATAATGGAGATAGGGGCCCTAAACATTTTAATGCTCTGGAAACTTTGCATGTTACAACCTTCTTCCACCTCATCCGACATCTCCTCAAATTAATTGATTCTCCATGCTTAAAATCAATCCAGGCCTATGCGGCTATTGAATCACTCAAATGGGAATTTATTACAGCCTACGATCGCGACTCGGAGAAGGGACGCCTTGAGAAGGATCTTCTTGACACCATAGCAACAGTTGGTTCCAAGTGGCCAAAATCTTTGGAGAACTTTGTTATTGGTCAACACAATGTGGACAATTCGAAACAATTTCAATTTCAAGTTTACAACAGATTCTCAGATTCCATCACTGAGCTATTAAGGGACCTCAATGGGATACGGACATTCCATGTACAGGGCTGGAGAATAATAGTGATGTGCCGGGCCCGGCTTTGAGCCGGAAGCCAGGCCAAGCCAAGCCATTTTAGGCCGGGCCATAGGTGACGGCCCAGGAATGGCTTTGGCCCGGCCCAGGATAGCTCAAAGCCAAAGCCGGCGGCTCAGGCCGTGGCTTTAGCACCAGATTTATTTTTTTAGTAATGTGGATTTATTATACAGTTTCTTACATCTTAGAATGCACACCGAAAATTCTGAAAGTTATTTGGTTATCACAGTGACATTTTCATCACCCTTCATGGCCGTCGCTTCGGATCTTGTTCTGACCGTGACAAAAATGTCACATTGAAACACAACCAAATAACTTTCATAAATTATGGTGTGCAAGATACAGTCCGTAAAGAATGAAACTGTCATGTTTATGGCAGCGAAAGCTGCTCTTGATTACATAACCAACAATTGAACCACTTTAGATTCCCTTTTCAAAGAGCTCTTGTGTGATCAACTTTGAATATTTAGTCTGTCATTATTTGATTAGTCTACATCACTAATACCATCCAAATATCTGATTTCCGTGGGTTACCATAATGAAATGTAGAAGTACTGTCAAAAGCCGTGGCCTGGGCCGGGCCAAGCCAGGGCCGAGCTGGCTTTGGGGGCTTTGGCTTGGCCCAGGTTTTTGTGAGGCCGGAGCCGGCTGAAGCCAGGCCAAAGCTGTGGCTTTTGGGCCAAGCCGGGCCGGAACATCACTAGAGGATAATAACCATGAACGATGAACTACTAGTGTGGCATCTGGTCCAGTCATGGCCAAACTTGACAACCCTAATCCTTCCTGTTGATCATGTGTCTATTTCCTTGTTGACTTTGGGGATAATTGCAGAGAATTGTCCTGAACTGCGCTATTTGCAAATACAATTGGATGCTTCTACTATCCCACCTTTCAATAACCCGGCTAGTGCTGTCCTTTGCAAAAATACTAACGCTGCCCTTTGCCACAAATTGGGAGTTCTGTCTGTGGCACATGATCCATATACTGCAAGAAAGCTGCAAGGTCGACAAGTCCGTCACAGTGTGGCAAGGTATTTGGATTCCATGTTCCCTCTGGTATCCATAGAAATGCTCGACGAGTCCAACCCAGCAATCAAAACTTGGTCGGAAGTTTACGAACTGATGAGGCTTTTCCAGGACGTCAGACGAGAAGCCAATGGACAGGAATAATCAACGTCGACGTTCCCAATTGTTGTCATTTATGTACTCCAATACTAGTTCTTCCGGCACCTATCTCGTCAGGCTAGCGGCAATGAGTTCAAAATGTTTTAAAGATAACTTCGACTTCACTCAATGATCAACCATCCGAAGATTGTTGTCGTTAGGAGGGACCACATGTGACCGAGTGCATCTGAATCATAGGGTTGTTATTCAAACTACTCTAGCAACGCTTCTTCAAGTTCTGCTTTACATATAGGTCAAACCGAAACAAAGTAAGTTGTACAATTTTATCACCGACCAAGTAAGTTTATGCTTGAGAGGCGCAATTTTATGTAAGGAAATACTACTTTCTCGACCTTGACCCGACCATCCTGAGTCCGTAGCTTGATCCCTATTCCCAGCTATCCTCTCAAGGACTTCGTAGCAAGAATTTCATAATTCAATCATTACCTCCAGAGTCCCGACCTCTTACCGGCCCTCTACCAAGCCTGTGCAGACACAAACAGAACGCCAAGTTGACAAAAAGAAACTTCTTACCAAGACTTAGACCGTATGGCAGTTACATTGAACTATAAACCCTCCTAAACAGTCGGTAATAACGGCACGAGGCACAGGCGTGTATATCTATAAAAGACTGCGAGAGTTCGAAATGGATCTGTTGGACGTACTTGCCACGACAAGCAATTTGCAAGGCATGAGCATCTCGTGGACGTCGTTGGTTCTATATCCTTATCCTCAGATATGTCTCTTCCTGCCACTGGTCACGATAATCCAGCTTCTTCTGTTAGCCCTTCGAACGATGGTCCACAGGGCTCTTCCCCTACCCTCCCATCCGAGTCGACGTTGTCTGATATCGATAGTGCGCCACATTTCAACTTCCTTTCCCATTTATTGACAATATCCTTCAGGTAACTATGCTTTAACGATTTCCAAGTTTATCGTTACGGATGTTACGAATAAGGATTTTGAAGCACGTATTTCGCCTGCTGCTTGCTTCCGACTTGCTTTATTCCAAGAGCCTGAGATACCTTTCTTTCCACACCTCTCTGGTCTCGACATCGTTGACGCCGATACATCTCTCTCCTATCTTGAGCTTTTGCTTACACCTTCGCTAAAATCACTGGAGGTGTTTGCGCATTCCAGATGCCCAGCAGTCGAGATTATTTTCTTTCTTGATCACCCTCGTACAAGTTGCCCCTCTCGTTCAAACTCTAATTTTTGGTCTAGGATGGTTTCCATCGAATTCCATACACCACCGTGGTCCTCTATCAGATGAGGAAAGCGGCGACAAAGACGTTGACGTGGCCATGGACTCGACGTAGACATCGACAAGGATGGTATACCTAATGACCAGGACGATGGGGCAAGTGATATTGAAATCTTGCCAATGCCTGTCTCCGGTGGGATCGATTCTTTATGTGAGAAGCTACATGTACGGATGGCGCAGCTGCGTCGAGGAGGTGGGGAAAACGCTGGCGACAAGATGATTTATTGGAGGAAAGACGGATGCAGAGAGCCGCGATGCGTGAAAGAAGAAGAAAAGAGACACGAGAAAAGAGAGGAAGAGATAAAAAATCCAAAGAGAAAGGAAAAGAAAAACGAGGAAGCGGAGATAAAGGGAATGTAATGAAGGTAGTTAATTCCATCTTTCAATATCAAAGTTACGAACTTATGAGTTTTTCTCCTAGACTCAGCTCATTGTCCCTGACCAGCTCAAAACAATATCAAGGCGCACAGTCAACGATGACGACCATCTCATACTTTTCTTTGGCAAGGTCTTCAAAGAAAGGTTAACAACCTAAAACTACTACCGACCCTCGGCAAGCACTGCAGCCGCTGGCGTCACGCAAAGAAAAACTCGCCGCCATCCCTGAAGAAAAGCGAAAGGTTGTCAGAGACAGGGAGAAATGGGCAAAGGCTGAGGCACGTCTAGAAGGTATCAAGATTCACGATGATGAAAGTCGACTGAAGAAGGCAGTGAAGCGGAAGGCGAAGGAGAAAAGCAAGTCGAAAAAGGATTGGTATGCATTTGTTCCTGCTTTGGTCGCTCGTTATTAACAGCCAATGGAAAGCACAGCGTTCGCCCACCTCATCTCGTGTTTGATGGATAGTTGAGCTCACAGATAGAGATTGCTGAGCGAATATGGCAACGACCATACCAGGGAACACGAATATTGGGGTGAAGATGATGATAACAACAAGTTTAGTGAGCATCGATATCCTGATTTCATTCAGTATCACAAGTTGCAAGGGTATAGGGCCATCGATAGCACATATATCTTGTGTACATCGAGCAATTATTCTTACATATCATGAATTTTTAAGTGATTAGTTATGTTTCCTGAAAACTCACCTAAGGGTGCTTCCCAAAACCGAATCAATCAATGAAGCACTGACCCTCCTCGATGCTCTGAGAGTTCCATAAATATAGAAGATATGCGACACAGTGTAAATGGTAACCATTGTAGAGAATATAGGAGAATACTGCACGAGATAGCTGATTTTGAGAAATATTGCAATGTTTTGACGTACGAGTAAGCTCTTGCTTCATGAGGGCGGTATGAGTGGTGTAGGTGACCAACATCACAATAGTTGGGATCATGTTACTGTAAAGCTTTGAGTACTTTTTGAAGAAAACGATAGCGCAATCAGAGACACTTACCTCATGATCCAATTCAGTGTCTCTAGCACCTAGCATATGATATATTAAAGACAGGCAGATGGAATGAAAATTTTATTCTGCCAACCTTAAGCTTCCGTAACCAACCAAGTTCATCATTTCGCTTTGCCCGAATCCTCTCCGACGTCCTGCGTTCCCACCCGAAAAGCTTCATCATTCATAGGACATTGACAGCTGCGAATATAAAAGCTCAACCATCTGAGTGGGGGGTGCGCGCGATGTACCTCAGGCTTCTGTAACATCTTGCACTCGGTCATTCATCTTGAATGTGAAAAATAATGTCAGTCGGGATGGGGAATAGAAACACTAGATGCCACGATACCATTTTCATCCTCTGAACTTGTACGTCTTGAATTATTTTGGCGATATATCCGGGTACCGGAAACAAGAGAAGCATCGTAGCGAGACCAACGAGGGCACTTGCAGCATGAGAAAAGTTACTCTTTCAAATCGGAGTAGGAAGGCAGGCTGACCTCCGTCCAAGTACTTTATATAAAAATATGGTGCACAGGAGTGTTTGAAATGGGACATGTAAGACTTGTAGGAGCATCAGACAATAAATTCAAACTCGAACGAAAGGATTGAAAGTGTACTGAGCAAGAGGAAGTCACGGCCATCAACAATATTGCCTAAATCTGTGGTCATCAGATTGTTGATTTTACCGATGAGATTTTGTGCGTTCGTTTTGCCCTTGCTTGCTGACTTAGCACTCGTCCCTATCCTTTCCCTTTACACAAACCTTCGGAGGAATCCCGAGATAGGCACATCGAAAGGATCATATATTCCACACCTGCCATGAAGATGTGTAATTATTGATTGCGAAATTTGACTGCTAACTCCCAAACTCACGAAAAACATGCATTAAACCAAAGAACGAGTGTCTCCGTTTAGCGCCACAGTATAGATCCAGATGCTATATCAAACTCAGCACGTGCTTTTAGTTGTATCAAAGATAGAGATATACCAGAAAGGCGTCCTTCGTGAGCCTTCGTGATATGTTTGGAGTAATCCGGGTCTGAAAGGGGAGGAAGTTGATCGGATCGCAAATGTGGAACCCGACAGCCTAGAAAGAATTTACGAGGAATAAACAGTGGAATTACTATCACGGCCGTCAACGTGATGATACTGAATTTGACCCAAAACATGTAGCCTTCCTGGAGATCTTTCGGTTCTTCGGTAACCGTGAATGTAGCAAGTGGCCTGATATCTCTGTAGAGGTAAACTCCAAACACACTCAACAAGACTAGGATATTGCATCGCGTCGCCGAAACACTCCAGTCCTTCACAGTAACAGATACGATGGCCATCACAGAGGAGGGAAACTAGAATCGTTTATGATCAGGCGTTACAGAACGAACGAAAAGGGATTCACGAGTGAAAGCCTCCCGACGCCCGACGAAGACGCGCTTAAAAGGTGTGCCGGCCATACCTGGGTGATTTTTCTGGCACCCAAGCAAGGATTTCACGGAAAGAGCGAAGAGAACGAGACATCCAAGTGAACGCGCCACCATGAACAAGTAAATCGTCCATCTACTGTGACTTTTCACCTCGTTATTTAGTGAATGGGAGAATATGGTAGTCATTGTATCTAGGGCTGCCAACCGGCCCCGTCCTGGACGGTTCACGGGTACCGTCTCACGGTGACGGATGCCGACCCGACGAGATTCAAAACTTGAATATTCACGGCCGTGTTTCAACGGTCCGTGAACCGTCTTTACCCGTCTCAAGACGGCCGTGGACGGCCGTACACGGGTAGCGGGTGTATACTGAACGAGAAATGCAAAAAAAGTCAATTTATTCAAAAATCGTGTTAATATTTCCCTCTCAAATAAATCTGGGAAGTCAGGGGAGCTATTCTCCGACCTATTTACACCAATTATTAGTGCTAAAAAACAAATTAAATATAAATTAAATTAAATATTTGGCTTCAGTCCCAACAATTTGGTCATCAACCAGCTTAATTGTGGGTTTCATAGAATTTTTATTCCAGATTACATATTCTGTAGCTTTGTAGACATTTTTAACTGTGCGAATATTTCAAGTAAAATGAATTTTCTCCTTGTTTTACCGTGTACGGCCGTCACGGCCGTCTTTATACCGTACCCGACCCGACCGACCTTTGGATTTCAAAAAAGACGGCCGTCTGTACACGGACCGTCACCCGTCACTGGGTTGATTTTAGACGGCCGTCCCCGTGGACGGGACGGTTGGCAGCCCTAATTGTATCAGCCAAGGGAATCTCAGTCTCAACGAAGCCACTTCCAGGTTTCCGGAAAGTATTGGTCAGAACGCGAAGGGGACCAACCACGAATCAGACAGAAAGCTGAGAGGCGTGAAATGAAGTCTAGTTGTGAGAAACATAATGGATTAGGTAGAGAAGACTTGCGTCAAGTTGAATCCCTTCACTTTAATCTGCAACAAGAAGCTTATTCTGGTGTATTGTCCCCAACTGGAGGCATCCATCGTGTTACTGTATAGTGTAGGTGGAATTCAGCATCCATTTTAATCCTGTTGAAAGGTACATACAAGGAAGCAGACCAGTGACAGATACGATCACGACAATCCATCGTTTCCTTGCTGGTGTGAAACGCTGGTAGACCTCTTCATGGATCAAAGTCTTGGATGACAGAAATAGCGTCTCTTCTGAGTCGGTCGTCATGGTGGACAAAAAAACAACCTTGGTTTTACGAGTTTGAACGTTATACATGGTTACTAGGAGCATTCAACGTGCCACCAACTTGAAAGCTGGATTGAGGTTTCTTTGCCAGCCAGTATAGTTAGAATACCCCGTCAAAGACGGAGGAGCGAAATGTCAAAATGTACCGTCATAGACCCAGCAGCGGACTAAGCTGATGCTGGGAATATGTCTGTCATTGACCGATAAGCTGATGCCCCTACACATATGGGGGGTAATGGGTGCAGGTGAGCACTAATCGGGTACCCGAACCAATTATCTACTCAAAAATTAGCCAGAAAGCGGTTTCTGGCTGGGCGCTCGGCTAGATCGGGTGATTACCCACGAAATCACTGGCAAAATGTGTTAAGTTCACCGAATTAACCAGCCGGGGTCGAGTACATGTATGTCATTCCGATTGACCCAGTTTAAAAGTCAGGTTAATTTTTAGACCCCGGGTTAGCCTCCAGTAAGTTTATCATTTCAATAGGTTTATGACTGGCTCAAAAAAGTTAAAAAATTCTTAAGACGGTCGAGTTAGCCAGCCGGGGTCGAGTACATGTATCACATTTCGGCTGAGACAATTTAAAGTTAGGTTAATTTTTAGACACCGGGTTAGACGTTGACTAAGTTTATTGTGTCAATAAGTTTATGACCGGCTCAAAAAAGTTAAAAAAATTTCTAACACTCCCGAATTAGCCAGCCGGGGTCGAGTACATGTATCACATTTCGGCTGAGACAGTTTTAAAGTTAGGTTAATTTGTAGACACCGGGCTAGCCGTTGAGTAAGTTTATTGTGTCAATAAGTTTATGACTGGCTCAAAAAAGTTAAAAAATTTCTAACACGCCCGAATTAGCCAGCCGGGGTCGAGTACATGTATCACATTTCGGCTGAGACAGTTTTAAAGTTAGGTTAATTTGTAGACACCGGGCTAGCCGTTGAGTAAGTTTATTGTGTCAATAAGTTTATGACTGGCTCAAAAAAAGTTGAAAAATTTCTAACCCACCCGAATTAACTAACCGGGGCCGAGTATATGTAACACATTTCGGTTGAGACAGTTTTAAAGTTAGGTTCTTTTTTAGACTTTTTGGAGTCCAGTCATAAACTTATTGACACAATAAACCTACTCAACGGCTAGCCCGGAGTCTACAAAATAACCTAACTTTAAAACTGTCTCATCCGAAATGTGATACATGTACTCGACCCCGGCTGGCTAACTCGGGCGTGTTAGAAATTTTTTAACTTTTTTGAGTCAGTCATAAACTTATTGACACAATAAACTTACTCAACGGCTAGCCCGGTGTTTACAAATTAACCTAACTTTAAAACTGTCTCAGCCGAAATGTGATACATGTACTCGACCCCGGCTGGCTAATTCGGGCGTCTTAGAAATTTTTAAACTTTTTTGAGCCAGTCATAAACCTATTGACACAATAAACTTACTCAACGGCTAGCCCGGTGTCTACAAATTAACCTAACTTTAAAACTGTCTCAGCCGAAATGTGATACATGTACTCGACCCCGGCTGGCTAATTCGGGTGTGTTAGAAATTTTTTAACTTTTTTGAGCCAGTCATAAAGGTATGGACACAATAAACTTAGTCAACGTCTAACCCGGTGTCTAAAAATTAACCTAACTTTAAAATTGTCTCAGCCGAAATGTGATACATGTACTCGACCCTGGCTGGCTAACTCGACCGTCTTAAGAATTTTTTAACTTTTTTGAGCCAGTCATAAACCTATTGAAATGATAAACTTACTGGAGGCTAACCCGGGGTCTAAAAATTAACCTGACTTTTAAACTGGGTCAATCGGAATGACATACATGTATTCGACCCCGGCTGGTTAATTCGGTGAACTTAACACATTTTGCCAGTGATTTCGTGGGTAATCACCCGATCTAGAGTGTTTTAGCGGACTTGCGGTCGGTCTTGTACAAAAGAACGACAAAAAGCCTATTATAGGACTCTTGGTCGGTCTTTTGTGTAAAAGACCGACCAAAAGTCCCCTATAGGATTTGTGGGTCGGACTTGCACAAAAGACCGACCATAAGTCCACTATAGGACTTGCGGGTCGGACTTGCACAAAAGACCGACCATAAGCCCACTATAGGACTTGCGGGTCGGGCTTGCCACAAAAGACCGACCAAAAACCTATTATAGGGCTCGTGGTCGGTCTTTTACAGACGAGACCGACCAACAACCCAAAATAGGGCTTACGGGTCGGTCTTGGTAGAAAAGACCAACCATAAACCCACCATAGGGCTTACGGTCGGTCTTTTCCGTCAAAGACCGACCATAAACCCACTATAGGGCTTACGGGCTTACGGGTCGGTCTTACACAAAAGACCGACCAAAACCTACTATAGGGCTCGTGACGGGTCCTTTACACACAAGACCGACCAGCAACCCAACATAGGGCTTGCGGGTGGCCGTCGGTCTTGGTAAACAAGACCAGCCATAAGCCCACCATAGGGCTTACCGGTCGGTCTTTTCTGTCAAAGACCGACCATAAGCCCACTATAGGGCTTACGGGCTCACGGGTCGGGTCTTACACAAAAGACCGACCAGGACCCCATAG